>OU343225.1:160319842-160437983 GCA_910596185.1 Chrysanthemum makinoi | reverse complement strand
ATAGGGCGATCATACATATATAATGTACTTCCTATTAGAGCGTTATTCTCTTACTTCTTGAGTCGAGAGAATTATTTTTAAATATATTTAATATGTGTTGTACTTTTACTATTGTAAGATTTCTCCCACTTGTGCATGGAACAACATCATGTAGCATATAAACAACGATACGTTGATTTGTTTGATTAATATGATTTGTGTCATGATATAACAAGTAGATCAGCAACTATATTGTTTAGTAAGGAAGGTACCGACTATCCTTAAAAACATAAGTGTCTACAATTGGAAAGTAATTATCTTTTTGAGATAATCTGGGTTACTACGGGAAATAAGGCAACAGCTCCCCTTTGAATTAGAAATCAATAAAACAACTTCTTGTTGTTAATGCAACTTTAAATGCTCCCAGCAGATCGACAACATTGTAAGTGTTGCATAACGGTGAAAACAACTTGCTTGCTTTTACTTTTCCTACACCTTTGAAAGAACCACTCGTAATCATTGCTAAAAGGTACTAAAGGGTGTATTCTATATATGACATGATGGGTTATCCATCATTGTTATTAACTTGAAAATTTGGGTATGCAATTTCTTCCTTAACAGGTCTACCATCCCCATACTGGTATGTAGCACCTTTAAAGGTTAAAGCAAACCAACTAGATAAATTAAGCTAGTTTTCCTTTTACCAATTTTTCGCGGTAATTTGTCTAGCTTCTAACTTTGTAACTCATATACATGTTTTCCTTTTAACCAACATTCATGTTTGTTACAAAAGGATTCATTCACCAAATGAGGGTAATGAAATCTTTATGGAAAATAAGATGTGCAATTCATTGCTAAGAGTTACATTAGAATTTAGACAATTCAAATGTTCCTATTATACCTTTCTCATTCATGAAAAGGAATATGATTGAGTCTCATGCTTCTCCCATGGAAAAGAGACTTCGTTTGTCTTATCGATAAATTATTCTCGTCAAACATTTGTTTGATTGCTAGAATGGATCAATTTACTAATCAAAGACTAAACCACGTTTACGGTTAAATGTTGCATTTATACATTGAATTACAAAATTCAATTTCAGTATTTTCGATAATTAACCTTTTCAATAAATAATTAAATACCCAAGGTTCATATTCATATAACCAATTAATTATTATTGAAAACTAGGATCAAAATTGTCATAATTTCATCCGCGTCGAGTTGATGCACTGTATGAACCTTATACAAATGGTAGAGCTATTGCTCAATTGCCAATTTCAATTGCAATTCCTAGATTTATGGGATTTACATATAGCCAATATCAATCGCCATGTAAACATGTTTTATCCCATCTTATGCCTTGAGTTGACTCTACCATACAAAACTCAATTAAGTTGTCCAACTTAAGAAATCGCAAAATTCCATGCCGCTCTCACGACCGTGGACATTTTACCCTTTTATTATGATCTAAGTCACGATCTCACGCAAATAAAAAGTAATCTTAGGTGTTTTCGTTTTGCTGGATGGCATATAACTCAAATTAAAGGGTAATAGTTTGATGTCAAATCAAATATACAAAAGATGTCATGCATTCATCTTCGTAGCATAAGTTTTTATTAAAACATTTATATCTTGTTTTAATGTATAGGCTTTTCATCATCAAACTTTAATTGAGGTATTGGGTTCACCAATTAAGGAATTTAGTGTTAATTATCATCCATTATACTCGTGTACTTTTACATAAGTGTAAACACTTAGTGTTTGGGATAATTACCACTTAGGAAGTGGTACATGGAATTAAAACTAATTCACCGCTTAAGATGAGCTTGCATTTAATGGCTTACTAAGTAGCTCCACTTCCCGAACTTCACAAGGCGAGAGGACCGGGTATACATGGCGCTTCAAAGTCATAATCCATTAGACATTCTTCGATTATTGGTATGATTACTTCTTTAAACCCTTGTTATTAGTTTATTCATCATGGGTGAGCCTTCGGACCATTTGATGCCAAAATCATCCAATCAATTCTTGATTATGATTACCTTGCCCACATCAATCCATTCCATAGCACATAAAATTATAAAAGTATGCATCATAATTTGCATGCAGGAATTTACTAATCCAATTAAACATAAAATTTAACAAAATGCAAAACCCTAGTTGCATGCAAAATCCAATTAAAATTAGCGCCCCCTAAAATTAGGGTTTAGGTTTTGCAAACCCTAGATCTAAGCATACAAATAATAACACATTCATGTTTATTTTAATATGTGTTTTGAGTAATTAATTACTTGTTATACAAGGCTGCGTGATGCCCTTTTTGAGTTTATGATATATAAAATACAATTAAACATAAAGACATCAAAAGTACAGTAGGAGACTAAAGATCATAACAAATAAATTAATTAACTGAAAGTATGCGTAGCGTACCTCTGCGAATTACAAATCCCTTGGCGAAACAAAACAAAAAGTACTAATGGTGTAAGAATAATGTCTTACAACCACGTTCTTGTACACACGAATTAACCAGCGAATCAAGCGATTGCTAGATCTAACACAAGTCCTCGTTTAAGAAAAACGAAACCAAACTCCCCTACAAATGGGGTGTTAGGCGATTATAGGACACAAGAGAGATGAGATATCTAGGGTTAATTCATGCACAAGTGTGTAGAAACCCTAAAACCTAACCCTCTTTATATCTTGGTAGGTAAACTTGGGAACAAGTTTATGAATTAGGGCTTTAGAAGGCCCCTATGGCCGGCCATGTAGACAAGCCCAAAGCCAAACCCATAAATTTTCCAAGTTTTCCATTTCTAGTCCTTCTCTTTTCCATTTAACGGTCGTTAGTAATTTTTCCGTTAAATACTTAACGATCGTTAACCGGACTTTATGTGCAATAATTAATCGTAAACATAAACATTAATTATTAACTTTAATTCTTATTCGCTAATGTGTGCAATCCCGTGGTCACGAGTTCGAATCCGGACATTCACATGTTTGTAAATATATACATTTCCAACAATTATCTTTCACATAAATTTGATCATGCATGTAATTTTTGACAGTCTTGAAGCAATCAAGACTTTGAAAACGTTCCTGAAGCAAGAGGAAACGCGAAATAAACAAAATGTTCCATCAAAGGAAAATGAAAATGATGATCACTATTCATAGCAATTAAGAAGGATCGAGAGCTTACCATGCCAATAAGATTCTCTAAACACATAACGACTAAGCTTTTAGTTGCAGCAGAACATACAACAACTTTTTTACCAGAGGTGAAATACAATAAAAGTAACAAGTCATTTAACAAGGGATCATGCCTCTACAAGAATAAACGCAACAAGGGATTATGTTAAGTTGTATTTTAAAGGGTATCTTACAGAAGCCCTGGCCTCATCTATCAATCTTAACACGCTTTGGTCTAGGCTCAACCTTTCACACCAAACAATATACTATATTATAATGCATGTATAACTGAGCATAATTACAAGCTACTCCTAACTAAAATTAAGATAAGGAGCTTCATTAGGAGATGACATGTGTCACTCTTAACAAACTCCGGCCTTCTTACTCCTACCACTAAAAATTAAGATAAAGAGCTTCAATTATAAAGTGACATGCGTCACTTCTCAACTAAAAATTCATCTTTATTTTCAAATTGAAATATCTTTTATCTATTTATTTTTTTATAACCTAATTTCACCATATTTTTTAAAATTTTGTGCTCTTTAATTCAATATCCATTTTGATATGTTTTTATGAGTTTTTAGTTTTTACATTTTTAGTGAGTTTATTTTATTTTGATTCAAATTTTTACAACTTTAACCTTTATTTCAATCAATACAATCTTGATTCGTCAAAATCATATACTTTTGGAGAGAGTGTTTGACCGGTAAGAGATTGCGAGGGTATTTCTATATGTGGGAATAATGATGTCACGGGAAAGCTACGGGTAATCCAAACAAACACATACAACTAACACATATACATTCGGAATGTTATGAAACGAATTCACTAAACGGGTAAGCAAACACATATAACTATACTTATCGCCACCTGTGCGCGTATATCCAACTAGTATTCAAAAATGTAAAATAATGAACCGGATGGAATATTCAAACAAATCATATGCATACATAAAGACATACACATCACAACAAAATGTTGCGTCTTACACTTCCAGATTTGATTTCATCCTTGTACTTCTCGGTCTTCCAAACCTCACATCAAAAAATCAGTTGTTATACTCCTTAGTAATATCTAGATGAGATATATTATACGACGTATTCGCAAATAGACTAGTTTTATATGTAACAATACCATGTCTATTTTTATATTGGTCATCATGGTGCAAACTAGACAAAGTAAAATGAAAACGCGATCCAGTTCTAACTAAACATAGTACTCACTCACTTGTTCGCTATCTTAGACCAATGTGACAGTTTTTACATGACAAAATCACAAATCCAAAACTATTAGAACAACTATCTGGAAGAAAATTTTGTGTGTCATCTGTTACCACTAGAATTGATACTCCCGATGTCTCACGGATTCATAATAAGTTGCAAATATGCTAAAGGTGTGATATCAAACCAAACACCGTGTCGTTTAGGTGACTATAAGTTTGACTAACGGGTAATGAGAATACGCCATTTCAAAAGCATATGCAAAATGTCATTTATCAAAATGATAGAACAATATCGCTATTATTAGACGTCTCAACCCAATGTAGCACTCTAAAGCAAAAATATTGCTCCTACGAAATGTACAAAATATCGCTTCTACCAAATACTGCTATTATTAGACGTCTCAACCCAATGGAACAATATTGTTAAACCAATTTTTGCCCCCAAACTGTTCTCAACGTGAAATGAACAATATTATTAGCCTTTTTCTTGTAGTGTATAGTGGGAGAATTAATCTATAATTAAAATAAGTTTATGAAAGTAAAGAACTAAATTATTACCGGACCAAAAAAAGCAAGTGAAAAGAGAACCTTCCTACCTGCTTATGCAAAATTGTTTTTCTTACCTAAAAATATATAGAAAGCATAAGCAATGTTTTGAAAACCGGGTTTATAATCGACCCGGTCGAGTCACTGGTCACCGGGTCAACTGGTTCGACCGTCGGGTCAACCCGGTTTTTCATTAAAAAAATAAAAATAAAAATAACCGGGTCAACCGGTTCGACCGCCGGGTCAACCGGTTCGACCGTCGGGTCAACCCGGTTCAACCCGGTTCAACCCGGTTTTTATAAAAATATTTTGGAAAAAACCAAACCCGACCCGGCCGGGTTTCGAAAACCGGGTTGACCCGGGTCACTCAAAACCCGGCGGGTCTAACCGGTTAACCCGGTTTTAGAAACCCGGGTTTTTTTACCCGTTTTTTTCCCGGAACCGGTCCAACCGGTTAACCCGGCCGGGTCGACCCGGGTTTCAAAACATTGAGCATAAGCACTTTGAATAGCTAGAAAACTCATTCAACTTGAAAATATGCAGGAAACCAGAAAAGATAAGCTCAACACTACCACCATAATACGTAAAAGAATTGAAACAGTTAACAATTGGTTATCAACTCGTTTCACGCATGTGGATCTTCTTTTGTCTTCACTACTTTTAAGATTGTTACTCAAAATGGATCTATATTTCAACAAGTACACAAAATAAAGAAAATTGAACATTACTTATATTATGGATTGCATCTTTTAATAGATCACGCATCATCTTTTTCTCTTAGAAACTTAGGTACTTAATTTTTGGAGAAATAAATCGATAATAGAACATATTTGTTTTGTTAGAAAGACAAACAAAAATGCACAATGATTTAGACTAGAATATTTTGCTCCTTCTACAATGTCCTTTAAAAATGGGATTCGTTCGTGCGCAAGTCACTTTTCGTTTAGTGTTCCCTTGTTTCCGCTCAATGCAAGCGGCTTATCTGAGGTGTCCCCATGACCATTTTGACCATTTCCTCATCAAACACAAAATGTTTACCTTGTGAGTTTTGATCTTGTGAGGACATCAAGGCACATGACCACTAGTTAACCTAGGTGGTGGTTTTTGTAAGTTGAACATACGTGATAACTCGTCATTTTGTAAAGAGCTAAATTATTCAATCCAAATTTAGCCCTAAAGAGATTACTCTTCATTTCGTTAAGAGCTTAATTAGTCACGTGTTAAAGATAATTATCAAGCTTCAATTTTGTGTTTCAGAACCATGTTTTTATTTTCCAGGTGCAAAAACAAAAAATATGTAACTTCTCGATTTAACTTTTCCTTGGGTAAGATTGGCTATCTGTGCCACTTTGGAGACTCATCTTAAAAGCAAGCATCTGGATGGGGTCTGTAATAAGGTTTTTAGTAATTGGAATTGGCTTTCAAACATGAATCATAGTGACAAAGGCTGCAGAATTATTGTTAGCTGGAATGGTGCTTTCATCAACCTTGTAAGTCTAAATTCCTCCAAACAATCTATTCTTTGCATGATTGAAACTGCTGATAATCACTTTATTAGCTTTATATCATTTATCTATGTTGCTAATGGTGGTATTGAAAGAAGAGATCTTTGGATGGATCTTAATAGACATAGACAGATTACTTATGGTCATCCATGGGTAATTGGTGGTGATTTTAATGTGACTTTAGCTAGTAATGAGCACTCTACTGGGAGTTCTTTCTTATCTCCTGATATGCTTGATTTCAAAGATTGTGTAAATCAAATTGAAGTTGAAGATTTATGCTCTTCTGGCCTTCATTTCACATGGACAAAAAATCTGCTTAAGGTGAAACAAGGTGATAACTCTAGTATTCTAAAGAAACTTGATAGAATCATGGGAAATGAAGATTTTATTAGTAAATTCCCTCAAGCTCATGTCATCTTCATGCCTTATCTTATCTCTGATCACTCCCCTGGCCTGCTAGTGATTCCAAACTCTCTAAAAAAGAACAAGAAATCCTTTAAATTTGCCAACTATGTAGCTGATAAAGAGGATTTTTTGAAATTGGTGGATGATAATTGGAGATTGAAGGTGGATGGTTTCAATATGTATGTGTTGGTGAAGAAACTCAAAGCTCTAAAACATCCTCTTAACAACCTTAACTGGAAGAATGGTAACTTAGTGGAAAAAGTCAAAGTTCTAAAGGAGGAAGTCAAAAATATTCAAATTGCCATTGATCTTGATCCTCACAACAAAAACCTTAGAGAAAAAGAAAGTTCAGTTTTAAAAGATTACATGGTTGCTGTGTCTGATGAGGAAAAGCTTTTATATCAAAAATCCAAAATCAAGTGGCTCAATTATGGTGATAAGAATAATGCTTTTTTCCACAAAGTTCTCAAAGGAAGACATCTAAAGAACAGAATTAATTCCATTCATGATGATCATGGTGTTAGATTTGATGGTGGTCAAGTTGCCCTTCAATTTGTAAATCATTTCAAGAATTTCCTGGGTTCTAGTGTTCCTGTGATGCCTATTCATGATCCAATGTCCTTATTTACAAGGAAGCTAACCACAGAAAAAGCTAATTCCATGATTAGAGAGGTAACTAATAAAGAAATCAAAGATGCTATGTTTAGCATTGGGGATAACAAAGCCCTTGGGCCTGATGGCTTCTCTGCTAAGTTCTTCAAGAAAGCTTGGCCTATTGTGGGAGATTCTGTATGTAAAGCTATAAAAGAATTTTTCTCAACTGGTAAACTGCTTGGTGAGATGAATTCTACCATTATCTCTCTTGTTCCTAAGATTCAAACTCCTTTAAAATTTTCTGACTTTAGGCCAATTGCTTGCTGCAATGTAGCCTATAAATGCATTAGTAAAATCTTGACTTGCAGAATCAAAGGTTGTTTGGATAAGCTAATTAATAAAAGTCAGAGTGCTTTTATTCCAGGGAGGCAAATTCAAGATAATATTCTTTTAGCTCAAGAACTAATGAAAGGTTATGATAGGAAGGGGGTCCAAAAAGAGTTGCTTTCAAGATTGATTTGCAAAAAGCCTTTGATACCGTGAACTGGGATTTTTTGGAACATCTTCTTATTCATTTTGGCTTTCATGAGACTATGATTGGATGGATTATGAAGTGTATCAGATCTGCTAATTTTTTCATCAATATCAATGGTGAGAGTTGTGGTTTCTTTAAAGGAGGCAGAGGTCTAAGGCAAGGAGATCCTTTATCTCCATATCTCTTCACTCTTGTGATGGAATTCTTTAGCCTTTTACTGGACAGAAATGTGAGGAATTCTCCTGATTTCATTTATCATTTTGGATGTAAAGATTTGTAGATCACTCATATCTGTTTTGCTGATGATCTCTTGGTATTTTGTCATGGTGATTCTAATTCTGCTAGTCTAATCAAAAGATCTTTTGATGAATTTGGTGATTGTTCTGGATTGTTTCCTAACATTAGCAAAAGCACTGTCTTCTTTGGCAGTGTGAATGAAGATGGTCAGCAAAGTATTCTCAATATTCTTCCTTTCAAGAAGGGTAAGCTTCCTATGAGATATCTTGGAGTTCCCCTCATTGCCAAAAGATTGGGGACAAGTGACTGCAAATGCCTTATTGATAAGATTAAAGTCAAGGTTACTCATTGGAAAAACAAATTTCTATCTTATGCTGGTAGGCTTATGTTGATTGCTTCCATTCTTGAATCCATTCAAGTCTACTGGTGTAATGTTTTCCTGCTTCCTAAGGAAACCATTAATGATATTAATAGAGTTCTTAAAAATTTCCTATGGAGTCAAGGTGATGATTCTAAAGGGAAGGTCAAAATTGCATGGAAATCTTGTTGCAAACCAAAATCTCATGGTGGGCTTGGCCTTAAAGATTTGTTTTCATGGAACAAAGCTCTGTTAGTAAAACATATTTGGAATATTGCTTCTAAAAAAGAAACTCCTTGGGTCAAATGGGTCAACATTGTGAAGTTAAAGAATTCTAGAATTTGGGTGGTTCAAAAAGATGCATCTGATAGTTGGGGATGGAAAAATTTGCTAGACATCAGAGATCTTATTCTTGGTCACATAAAATATGAGATTGGGAATGGAAGAAGTACTCTCATGTGGTTTGATAACTGGAGTGGATTGGGCCCACTCATAAACCATATCACTTTTAGAGACCTTTACAATGCAAGACTGGATTGTAATAGTTGTATTGCTGATATGATTCAGAATGGTGAGTGGCTATGGCCTAATGACTGGATTGCTGATTTTCCACTTCTGGATCAGATTCCTGTTCCTAACCTTCATGCTTTAAAGCAAGACAAGATTACCTGGATTGATGGTCATGGCACTAAATTGAAATTTTGTGTGAAGAATGTTCTTTCCACTATGGGATCTGATGATGGAAATATCAATTGGGGTCCTTTGATTTGGTTCTCACAAAACATTCCTAAACATTGTTTCATTCTTTGGATGGCTGTTCAAGGAAAACTCTTAACTCAAGATAGAATGAAAAAATGGAGAGCTTATGATATGATGGTATGCAGTCTATGCAAATGCTATGAGGAATCCCACAACCATCTCTTCTTTCAATGTTCCTACTCTCAGCAAGTTTGGACTGCAATTAAGTCTATGATGGATGTTCAAATTCCTAATACAGAATGGCATTGTATTATTAGTTTCCTTTCAAGCATGCCTTGTAACAATACCATTTGGAGTATCATTAGGAAGCTTTCTCTTGGTGCTACAGTTTATTACCTTTGGCAAGAAAGGAACTTTAGAACCTTCAGGGATGAAGAAAGAGATTGGCAAACCATTTGCAGGCTAATTTGTGACAGTGTTAAATACAAGCTATTGGGTCTTAAAATCAAAAAATCTCAGGCAGTGAACAAGGTTGCTGCTCTTTGGAATTGCAACATTGATACCATTGATTGACTTGCTAGCCCTCAATGGAGTATCTCTATACATATAGCTTCTATGTGCTCTTTGAATGAATGGAGTAAAATTCTAAAACTCATTCATGATATATCAGACCACTACATTGTCTCAGTACCTTGTACCTTGGAGTTTCTTTGGAATGTCTATTCCTATTTGATACCCATTCTCTCTTAAACTTGGCCTTGGGAGGAAGTTTAGGAGTCTATGTTGTATCAATAGGAGGTCTATTTCTTAGAAATGTACCATAAAGTAGGATGAACTCGTGAAGGGGAAAGTGGTTGGGGGGTGATGTATGATGATTGGAATAGAGAGGAGTGTAAGATAATCCTTCTTGGTCCTTTCAATACATCACCAAGGAGGTAATGGTTGGTCATCATGGAGGAGAGTGTTCCCAAAGCAACTGAAGCCCTTCGAGAGGGAAATGTAGGTTGCTGTGAGCCCCCCCATGGATGGGTTATGGTGCCTAGTGATGCCTTTCTCCATCTCTACCTTGGCTACTGTTTGGTGGCGGGATGATTGGCTTGGAAGAGTGGAGTAAAGGAAATGTAGCTAGATGGTTGTGCATAAAAGGTGAAATTTGCTTTGAGGAATCAGTATTTGAAGATAATTTGATGATATGCTGGGTCCTGTTTCTGTTTGCTATTTGTTTTTGCCTTTATCAGAAAAATTGACATTATCTGATAGGTTGTATGTTTTAGTCCTGTTGTATGTCTGTATCTGATTTGGGAGTTGTCCAATATCTGATTTGGGAGTTGTCCAATATCAGCTTATGTTATCTTCTTGAGGTAAAAGTTTTGGCAATATATATATTTCACCTTTTGCACCAAAAAAAAACTTTTCCTTGGGTAACTTATCAAGTAAAAGTGCAAACTACGGGTGTTACAAAGCATGCCTCCTTACATAGCTAGAGAAGTTGGTCAGAAGAAGTCGCTTAATGCAACAAGAGCAAGCAAGGTCTAGTCAAATCTTTTAACCCATTTATTAGAATCGATCTGATTGAAGTTTGGGTCACCTTTGGAACCTTTCTTCCCGTTCCCATTTCAACTATTTTCATAAATTTTACCCCTTTGGACATCAAGAGGCAAATAATTATAATACTCAAACCAACTTTTCCAGCAATAAATACGTGAATTTGTCATTATGATACGCCTTTGATAGAATTTGAATCTTGTAAAATATTTTTAAATGTATATTGTGGGCAGTAACTTATACATGGAGACGATCCACAAATTGAGATGGACCAAACGTAGCGTATTTTTAAATGTCTTCATGCCCATGCTTTGAATACAGTGAGTTAAAGACATTCAATTCCATAAACCAACCTCCTTCCCTCTAATCAATAAACCAAACCTTTTCACTTTCAATCACTTTCACCTTCAATTCCATTAAAGATATTCAAGCTTACAAAAACTCATTGTCAATAAGTTTTCCTCTCACGCTCCTCCCCATTTCAAAACCTTTTGTCACACCTAACTAGAGTGTAGATATTTTACAAAAATTCATTGTATCCGCGTCAAGAAGGGACATGGATCGTTCAATAAGCCTTAATGACAGCGAAATAGATCTTTACATTCGGTACCATATATTGGTTTGTAACCACTACAAAAACTGAAAATTGTTGTCTAGGCTGATCTCCATCCTGAAAATGCAACCGAGAAGGTGTCTGTTATCATCAACAAGATCTTCAAATTTGGCGTCGTTGCTTACATTATTGGGTCGGGAACATGACCAATTCGATCAGTTGGAGAGGGCAGTCGTCCCCATCGAGGAAACGTAAGCGCTAATTTATTTTCTTGTAAAGTTAACACGAGTTGTTTGCATGTCATGTTTCTTTTACCCTAATTGTTATAAGGTTCATGTAAATCTGAAAACAAACTATTTTTGTTGCACCGTAGATGAATAGTATCGAGACAAAATCAAGTTTTATGATCCCAAACCCCTTACCTACGAAGCTTAAAGAGGAGATATTTGCAAACATGTATTTAAGATTCACAACCGAGAGTTTAAATCAACAACTAATTGAGTAGCTTACAAAGATGACACACAAAAACATTAGACAACATTTATTTTTGCTTCTGGTATGAATTTTGATAATATTAGTATAACCTTTTTTAAGTCAAATGTGTTTATTTGAATTTTAAAATTTTTTAGATTCTACGGTCACAATGCATTTATAGAGAGTAGTGGGGGGACATGCCCCCAATCATGTACGTGGAGAATCGCTAATTACTTCTGAAAAATATTGACAAATTTGCAGAAAAAGTATAGTGCCCTCAGCCACAAAATCAGAGTGCCCTCGATGTAACTAACTAAAAATGGCAACTGATGCATTATTGGTATTAGTTGTTTAAGCAGACATTTTCACATATCCATGGCTTGTTTTTTCGACTGGTTTTGCGGGTGAGAAGATATGGTGTAGATGACTAGATGAGTTTTAACTGGGAAGTGGAAAAGTGGGGTGTACCAATGAGTACAAAAAAATTATCCTATAAAAATTAATGGGCATTATATGAAGTCCGATGAATGCACTGTTAGTCATATCGATTATTATATTATTATATGCTAGTAACAATTAATTTGTGACGTGAGTCGGTACCACAAAGAAATTAGCCAACGAACAACATGTTAATATGTGAAGTGAGTGCTGATGAATATTGCCAAGAAACTAATTTTTTTCTTAAAATCATTAGCATGTAACTTCACCTCGTTATGTTATTTTAATAATATGCTTTTTAATGATTTTATGTTTTGAATTCGAATAAGCAGTTTGTAATTTCAACAAATTAACGAAATGGTTTTGATATGACAACCACAAAACCACATCGTTATAGCTTTGTGTGTCGCCTTTTTGTCCCATATGATGTTAGTTGCATAAAAAAGGTGTTTACTGCGTTTAACTAATACCGACCCAACCCAACCCATTTTAGTATAAATTTTTTAACCCATTATTGAATCATTCTTATCGTTCGTTGCCCCCTTTCGATTAGATTTCCTGGCTCCGCCTTGTATTGGTAAAATTTTGTGCGGATCTTAGTTTCCATTCGGAACTTCTACAAAATTTGCTGAGTGAGTGAGTTATTTTAGTTTAAAACAAAGTCTTGCTTGACTTTAAAAGTTAAATAATATGTAGGTATACCTTGAATTTTTTTAGTCCAACTTATCATAAAACAAAGAGTAAATTGCAAAAATCGTCCCTAAACTATGGCCAAATTGCACGTTTCGTCCCAAAACTTTGAAAAGTGCAAATATCGTCCCTGTGGGGAAACTTTGGGGCAGAAATCGTCCCTGGCCTAGATCAAATGACTAAAATACCCTTCTCTCTTTATTACTTTTCAGTTTCTTTGCAAAAATGGTCCCACATGTTTTCGCCAAGTAAGATTTTGCAAATTTAGTCCTTTTTTTTTTTTTTTTTAATTAACAATTAATATTAAGTATTATTTTTTTTCGTTTTCACGTAGTTTTTTCGTTTTCCGATTTGCTGTCAGATTTTTTACGTTTTCTGTCAAATTTTGGGTACTACGTTTTTAATGTCCGTTTTACGTTTTCGCCATCCGCCGTCAGATTTTTTTACGCTGCCGTTTTCTTATTTTTCGTTTTAAATTTTTTACGCATTTTTACGCTTTCGTCAGATTTTTTACTTTTCATCCTGTTTTTTACGTTTTATTCCGGATTTTTTTACGTTTTATTTTTTTTACGTTTTATGTCCGATTTTTAACGTTTTAGTCCGATTTTTTACGTTTTCGTCAGATTTTTTACGTTTTCGTCAGATGTTTTAGGTTTTTGTCCGTTTTTTTACGTTTTCGTCCGATTTTTTACGTTTTCGTCTCTTTTTTTACGTTTTATTAGTTTTTC
Organism: Chrysanthemum makinoi; assembly: GCA_910596185.1. NCBI lineage: Eukaryota > Viridiplantae > Streptophyta > Magnoliopsida > Asterales > Asteraceae > Chrysanthemum > Chrysanthemum makinoi. The sequence continues at coordinate 160,424,291 of OU343225.1, read as the reverse complement.
GTTTTCTTACACTGTTCTTTTTCACGTTTTGTCTCTTTTTTACGTTTTCGTCCGTTTTTTTACGTTTTCGTCTGTTCTTTTTACGTTTTCGTCCGTTTTTTTACGTTTTTGTCCGTTTTGTTTATGTTTTTGTCGTTTTCATCCGTTTTCGCCAGGTTTTCGTCCCGTTAGATTTTTACGTTTTCGTCCGATTTTTTCCGTTTTACTCTGATTTTTTACGTTTAAAAATGGACGTCACATTTTTTCGTTTTAAACGTTTTCGTCCGATTTATTACGTTTTATCGTGATTTTTACGTTTTGGTAGATGTTTTAGGTTTTCGTCCGTTTTTTACGTTTTAGCGATTTTTACATTTTCGTCGCGAAAACGTAAATAATACGGACGAAAATGTAAAAACGTGAAAACGGACGAAAACGTAAAAACGGACGAAAACGCAAAAAATCGAAAACTAAACTCGGGACGAAAACGTGAAAAAGGACAACGTAAAAAGCGGACGAAAACCTAAAAATCGAAAAAACGTGAAAAATCGGGACGAAAACGTAAACGGATGAAAACGCATTTAAAACGAAACAAAACGGACGAAAACGTAAAAACAAGAGACTCTAAAACGTAAAAAATCGGACAACGTAACGAACGTAAAAACGGACGAAATGACAAAACGTAAAAACGGACAAAAACGTAAAAAAGAGACAAAAACGTAAAAAAACGGTCGAAAACTACGTAAAAAAGCGAAAATGTAAAAACGAGGACAAACGTAAAAAACGAGACAAAAACGGAAAGAATTTACGAACGATTAAAAAAAGCGGACAAAACGTAAAAAAACGGACTAAACGTAAAAAAAGAGACAAAAACGTAAAAGAACGACAACGAAAAAACAGACAAAACGTAAAAATGAGACAAAAACGTAAAAATGGATCTAAAACGTATGAAATCGGACGAAAACCTAAAAAATCTGACGAAAACGTATAAAATCTGACGAAAACGTAAAAAATCGGACGAAAACGTTAAAAAACGGACGAAAACGTTAAAAAACGGACGAAAACGTAAAAATCGGGGAAAAGCGTAAAAAATCGGACGAAAACGTAAAAAATCGAGGAAAACGTAAAACGGACGAAACAGTAAAAAAATATAATACTAATATAAATTGTTAATTAAAAAAAAAAAAAAAAAAAAAAAAGACTAAATTTGCAAATCTTGCGAAAACACAGGACCATTTAGCTAGCAAAACTGAAAAGTAATAAAGAGAGAAGGGTATTTTAGTCATTTGATCTAGGCCAAGGACGATTTCTGCCCCAAAGTTTCCCCACAGGGACGATATTTGCACTTTCCAAAGTTTTGGGACAACGCAATTGGCATAGTTTAGGGACGATTTTTGCAATTTACTCTAAAACAAATAGAAAGAACTTACACCGGGTGCATATAATCGTTGAATATAACATAAATAAGCTTGCACTGAAAAGTCAAGCTTCGAATAGCTTGAACTGAAAAGTCAAATAACACCTTAAAGTCTTGATTGATTTTTTTATTTTTTATTATTATTTTTTGTGAATAACATGTTACGAATATGAAGGTCGAAAACATACCACCTAAAAAAGATGTGATAATTAAGAATGAAGACCCTGATTATGTGTACATAATCGCTTCGGGTGAAGTAGAAACCATAAAATGTGGTCGAATGGGCCAAGAACAAGTGATGCGTGTTTTACATTCACTTGACATGTTTGGTGAAGTTGGTGCAATTTCAAAACATATCAAGTGAACGTAGAACACCATAACCGCAACATGTTCTTTTCCCAATGGATCACATTCTGCCATTTCAACTTCGCCATTCTTAATTGTTACACCATCACGTGGTTGGAATAACCATTCTGAATTCTAACAACCATTTTCTGTAAACATGTAAGTCGTATATGTTTCATTAAGATGAATATGGGTATCCATATCAGCAACAAATAGTATACCACTAAATTCAACTGAATAGGACGTCTACAATAAGAAGGCCCATTTTTCATGCACTCTCTACACTTGGCATATCAGCAGTACACATAGAAAGGCTTCATTAGCAAGCATACATCTATCCAACCCAAAACATATGGTATACCACTTGCAATACTTAAATTTATAACGCATTAATCTTCTTAGAAGATCACAAAGACAATGCTCTATTCACTTTACATGACACATCAGTCAATATAAGATTCCTTAAAATCATTCCATTAGACAGATCAACCAAAATGGACGTTTTTAAGCTTATGATTATACTTTGCAGAAGATTAAAACTCAGTAGAGAATTTCATCAAGTTATCTTTTCCATGACATTCACCAAGAAGCCTCAATAATCTTATAGACCTTTGGATTCCTCAAAGAAAAGGCTCATTAGCAAATATTAAACATATGCTCCAAAACTACAAACCAAATACCCTTCAACATACTAGAAGTTTCCAAATCAATCTAATATTGAAAAAAAGATGTTAGAATTTGAGTAATTAAATTCTTCAACTTATTAACAGAAACTCGGTGAGACAACAATGGAAAATATGTAATATAATGAATTTTGCCCATTGACAAATTACTATGATTAACATACAAATTTTTATTATAGGCTCGAAAAGGATATACGTTTAAGCTATTTCTGGGTTAAATTAGCCAAGCTTGTTTGTGTAAGTCAACAAATTACAAATTTTCCTCACGAAAGTTTCCTTTTTATTTTTGTGTTTAATTTTCACTTAAGCTGGATTCCCTATGGGGTTTGAGACAAGTGACTCTATTTTACGTACATTTTTCTTGTTGCATCTACTACTTCCTAGCAGTGTTAAATCCGTATCAAGAAAGGACATGGATTAGTTCAATAAACACCAAAGGTTGCAAAATAGATCTTTATGTCATATATTGGTCTTAGACAACCATATCAACCGTTGGTTATGGTGATATCGATGTTGAAAATTCAACCAAGAAGGTGTTTCTATCATCTACATGATCTTCAACTTTCGTGTCGCTACTTACATTCTTGGGAATGTTGCTGATTTAGTTGAAGAAGGCAGACGTCCCACTAAGGAATTCATGAGCTTTGAATTCTTTTTTACAAATTGACAAGAGTTGTTTGCATGTCATGTTTCTTTTAGTTAACCACAATTTTTATAAGGTTTGGCTATAGGAAACATGAAAAAAGCTATTTTTGTCGCATTGTAGATAAATAGTATTGAGACAGCGTCAAGTATCATGATCTGAAACCAGTTACCTACAAGGCTTAAAGAGCGGATATCTGCCTTCACGTGTTTAAGATTTATGAGCAACTAATTGAGCAGTTTCCAAAGACAACATAAAGCATAATTTAAAATAATTTATTTTTGCCAACGGTTGGAAGGGTCTACTCGTTTAGTGGTGTTAGCACATATGTGGTCGAATGGGCCAAGAACAAGTGATGCGTGTTTTACATTCACTTGACATGTTTGGTGAAGTTGGTGCAATTTCAAAACATATCAAGTGAACGTAGAACACCATAACCGCAACATGTTCTTTTCCCAATGGATCACATTCTGCCATTTCAACTTCACCATTCTTAATTATTACACGTGAAGACCCTTTCAACCGTTGGCAAAAACAAATTATGTTAAATTATGCTTTATGTTGTCTTTGGAAGCTGCTCAATTAGTTGCTCATAAATCCTAAAAACGTGAAGGCAGATATCCGCTCTTTAAGCCTTGTAGGTAATTGGTTTCGGATCATGATACTTGACGCTGTCTCAATACTATTTATCTACAATGCGACAAAAATAGCTTTTTTCATGTTACCTGTAGCCAAACCTTATAAAAATTGTGGTTAACTAAAATAAACATGACATGCAAACAACTCTTTTCAATTTGTAAAAAAGAATTCAAAGCTCATGAATTCCTTAGTGGGACGTCTGCCTTCTTCAACTAAATCAGCAACATTCCCAAGAATGTAAGTAGCGACACGAAAGTTGAAGAGCATGTAGATTATAGAAAACACCTTCTTGGTTGAATTTTCAACATCGATATCACCATAACCAACGGTTGATATGGTTGTCTGAGACCAATATATGACATAAAGATCTGTTTCGCCACCTTTGGTGTTTATTGAACTAATCCATGTCTGTTCTTGATACGGATTTAACATTGCTATGAAGTAGTAGATGCAACAAGCAAAATGTACGTAAAATAGAGTCACCTGTCTCAAACCCCATAGCAAATCCAGCTTAAGTGAAAATTAAACACAAAAATAAAAAGGATGCTTTTGTGACGAAAAGTTGTAATTTGTTGACTTACACAAACAAGCTTGGCTAATTTAACCAGAAATAGCTGAAACGTATGTCCTTTTCGAGCCTATAACAAAAACTTGTATGTTAATCATAGTAATTGGTCAAGGGGCAAAATTCATTATATTACATTACATATTTTCCACTGTTGTCTCACCGAGTTTCTGTTAATAAGTTAAAGACTCAAATTCTAACATCCTTTTTTCAATATCAGATTGATTTGGAAACTTCTAGTATGTTGAAGGGTTTTTGGCTTGTAGTTTTGGAGCATATGTCTAATGTTTGCTAATGAAGCCTTTTCTTTGAGGAATCCATTGTCTATAAGATTAGTGAGGCTTCTTGGTGAATGTCATGAAAAAGATAGCTTGATGAAAATCTCTACTGAGTTTTAATCTTCTGCAAAGTATAAACATAAGTTAAAAAACGTCCAGTTTGGTTGATCTATCAGATGGAATGATTTTAAGGAACTTATATTGACTGATGTGTCATGTAAAGTGAATAGAGCATTGTCTTTGTGATCTTCTAAGAAGATTAATCCATTATAAATTTAAGTACTGAAAGTGGTATATCAGATGTTTTGGTTTGGAATAGATGTATGCTTGCTAATGAAGCCTTTCTATGTATACCGCTGATATGCCAAGTGTAGAGAGTGCATGAAAAATGGGCCTTCTTATTGTAGACCTATTAGTCCTATTCAGTTGAATTTAGTGGTATAGTATTTGTTGCTGATGTGGATACCCATATTCATCTTAATGAAACATATACGACTTACCTGTTTACAGAAAATGGTTGTTAGAATTTTGATTGGTAGTCCAAAAGCGTTGCTTAAGGGAATGTCCTTTGATCACTTTATGTCACACTCTTGTATTTATGTATAATGCTTTTGTTGATAATATGTTTCACCTGTTTGACCGAAAACTTTCTTTCAATGTTGTTTCTAATCAATTTCGTTGCCACATAAGTCTAACCAACAATATAAGTTGTAGATTCATATTTCAGTAATTTCATGAAATTAACGCATGACTAATGATTAATATTCGATCTAACCTGGTGAAAAATTGCTCAAGGTGGGCCGTGATAATCAAAGCAAACTCAAGATGGCAAAAAGGAGACCGTTACTGTGTTTACTAGTAAGGAAGTAGGAAACCAATTCAAAAGGCAATGTGGATGCCACATCGAGGACAAACCATGTTGTGAGGTGCCTTTTGGCAATACTTTTCTGATCATGAAATAAGTTGAGTTTAGGAGTCAAAATAAGCAACAGAAAAGTTCAAAGTTATATCAATAATAATAAAAATGTCTATAAGGGTGTCGAGAATGTAGATTGTTTCTAGTGATTAGGTAGACGATTTGAGGAAAGCAACTGCAATACGGGTAAGTGAAGGGACGCACCCACGTTTACAAGTGACCTGGTTCACATTTTTTTTTTTAATTTTAAGATGATACAATAGACTAACTAAACAAAATACATGACATAAAATTTGGGACAGGGTTCATTTAGAAGAAGTCGTGATTTTTTACAAAAAATTAAACAACGGGGCAAAAATCCATTGGGTTCCCGTGAACCCCTGAGAAGCACCCTTGTAAGTCCATGCTAAATATGCTACCAATACCACCATGAACGTTTTACAATACCTGGAATTATTGTTAAATTGCAATAAGAGAAATGTGGACCTTAAATTGTTACAAAATTGATATCATGCCAGTCAAATAATTTAAGTTGACTGGAACCAAACTTAATATAAAAGGCTAGCTTATGATCATTATATAAAGGGATTGCTAACAACAACCCACTGGCTGTTGCTTAAACATTCCATATATATAAAAAATACATTTAATGAACTCATGTATTCCATAATTATACATTTTTAATCGTTTTAAATATGACTAGGCGAGTACCCACGCCTAGCGGCAGCGGTTCCTAGTGGTAGACAATTAACGATATGCGATATTGTGGCAACTGTTTCGTTTAACATTCTAAATAGGACGTGAAAAGATGAAAATGTAATTGCAATAATAAAGTAATACTCATAACCAAAAGTTAATGATTTAAAATTACAGTAATAAACAAAAAAATAATAGTAATACTTTTGAGCGTACTTGTCGGTAATATAATTGATAGCAACGTTTTTAAACCCTGGTTGACCCGACCAGTTGAACCGGGAACCGGCTCGGACAACTGTCCGGATAGGATCGGGTTTTTGCTTGTCTGAGAATCGGATTGAATCACCGGTTTGATAAACCCGACCGGATCATGATTTTTTATTAAAAAATTTAACAATATGATATTTTCTTCCATTAACATTTCTAAGATATAGAATTAAAAATAAAACTTATCGGTATCGTCTTAATCTTTTTCATTGGTTTGATCGAATGTATAAATAAATGCGATAAATTTCTGGAATCATGCAATACTAATTATTAAAGAGCTAATTCTTTGAAAATGCATTATACTTGTCAAAAAATCATATTCAATGTAGCGAAAAAACTCTTTTGAGACACTTTTGTCTTTCTGTATGTAGTATGACCATTTTACCCTTTTAAATTACATAAGTGGTCCATGTCGTTTGGAGAAAATCGTGTCAATCGTCCCTATTGTTTTTCCGACTTTTTTTTCCAAATTTTTTCTCCAAATTCTTTTTTTTTCAGAAATTTTTTTCAACAATAATTATTTTAGAAAATATTTTTTTTCGAAAATAAATTTTTTTTTAGAAAATAATTTTTTTTAGAAAATAATTTTATTTTGAAAATAATTTTTTTAGAAAATAATATCTTTTTGAAAAAAAGATAATTTTTTTTAAATTCTTTTTTTTTCATGAATTTTTTTCGAAATTCTTTTTTTTTTCAAATTTTTTTCTGAAATAATTTTTTTAGAAATTTTTTTCGTGGTATGTGAAAAAAAAATTGAATTTTCTTTTTCGTAATATTTTTTAATGTATTTTCTTTTTGATATTTTCGTAATTTTTTCTAGTAAATTAGAGACAGCGGATGCAATTTCGTTAAACTACAGGGACCATTTATGTAATTTACCTTAGGACGGTGGATGCAATTTTTAAAAATTCAAGGGTAAAACGGTCATCACAAAATATTTATTTATCTTTATTACATATATGAAGACAAAAGTGTTAACATTTAGTATTTAAAAGAGTAGTTTTTTTTTGTTCGTTACACTAAATATGATTTTTTTTACAAGTATAATACATTTTTAAAGAATTAGCCCATTATTAAATATAGATAATATATATGTATAGAACCGGTTCGACCCGATGGTTCAATCTTGTTGAAACGGTGACCCATGAACCGGCAACTAAACCGGGTCGATAAAAAACCGGGTTTTAAAACACTGATTGATAGTTTGGGCTTATGTTTTCACTTTATAATTACAAAAGTTCGTCACAATTAAATAAGATTTTTTCTTGGCTGCTCAAAAGTTATATAAGATGCTTGGAGATTACATCTTTTTTAATAAACAACCCAATAACGTATTTTGCTACTTGGAACTGTTGTTCGATTATTTGAAATGTACCAAGAAGTAAATGACCTTGCAATAGAGATTTGTACCTCATGCAATGGAGATTGTACATGCATGCTTTACAGATGCTTTACAAAATTTCGTTCATTCAGCATACATACTTCTAAGTTACACAATTTGTACTTCATGCAGTATAGATAAGTTTTTCAAGTTAACAAAGATAATTTTTCAAGTTATCAAAAATAATTTTCCACTTTTTCACATTTTCATATTTTCTACTTTTTCACATTTTGACTTTTTGACCATTTTTTTATTTTATGTAGTTAAGAAAAGATATGTGATGTTAAATATATAAAATGTTTAAAGATCATTAAATAATAATTTTTTAAACCTGGAATGTTTCAATATAAATTTGGAGTCGATAGGAGACGCATGAACTACTTAAATGGAGAAGTAAATGTTATCAAGGTGAAAAAAAAAAGTAAATTGGACAGGTTTGGTTTGTGGATCGCGGATTAGAGGGAATCTTACAATAAAGTTTTTTCTAACATGAAAATTTTGAAAACAAATATTTTGATTACAGATTATTTTTGTTCTTTGTCTATATACTTGTTTATAGAAGTTGTTACATCAGTAGTTCATTTATTTAAGTTCATATCTTTAAGACTTTAACTATCTTCATAGATAATTTTAACTATGTTTCCTAGATAATTGTATAGCTAACATTTTGAAATTTACATTTTTCTCCTTAATTATATAGATATACTTTTCATAGTATCCGAACTTGTCCATTAGCGCAACCATGGCTGGGTCATCTGGTGTGGTGATTGGGTTGGCAGACTTGGGCCAGTAGTAGCACTCGTTGTGGAGTGCGTTGATAAGCAGAAGTTGGGCTTGGTGAATGGGCCAGACATAGGCTGAGGCGTTTGTGTCCATACGCATGTGGTACAGAAGGAGGAGTATGGTTTTGGTTTTGGTTTTGGTTATAACGAGATTGGCGTTGGTCCGCCGCGTTGCGGGCGGGCGAATTTTTTAGCCGAGTTTTTTTTTTTTTTTCCCCTTGCGTACTGTAGCAATGTACTGTAGTAGCTCGGCCCAAAACGCAACGCATAATCTTTGTAGCGTTCCCGATTCTTATATTTTATGCTCTTTTATTTTTTTGGCAGTTTTAGCCATTTTATTAACAAAAGAAAACAATTATTTATGATTTTGTGCTCCGCATTTTTTTATTTTTTACTACTTTAACTTGTCAATCTTTATATTTATAAATTTTTTTATAAACTTTTTATAAACTATTTTTATAAATTTTTTTTAAACCTTTTTATAAATTTTTTATAAATATCTTATAAATTTTTTATAAAATTTTTTTATAAATTTTTTATAATTTTTTTTTTATAAACGTTATAAACCTTTTTTATAAAAATTTTATAAATTTCTTATAAACCTTTTTTATAAAGATTTTATAATTTTTTTTTTTTTTTTTGTTTTTGTTTTTATAAATATCTTATAAATTTTTTATAAACTTTTTTATAAATTTTTATAATTTTTTTTTTTATAAATTTTTTATAAACGTTATAAACCTTTTTTATAAAATTTTTATAAATTTCTTATAAACCTTTTTTATAAAGATTTTATAAACTTTTTTTTTTTTTTGGCGTCTTGTATGCAGTACTGTTAGCAGCCTAACACGGTAGCATGTACTTTAACTGTAGGCATCTTTGTAGCAAAGTGGGTAAAACGGCAGCGTTTTATTCGAGTTTTAATATATACTTATAATTGTTAATAGGAAAGGTAAGGTTAGGATTTATAAGGTGTCTCGTAAGGCTTGTTGGGGGTGGCATCCAAAAAACCACGCGATGGTGGGATAGTTGGGCTAATGGAGCCACAGGGAAATTGATTGATAACCTCGATGATACGCGGGATATCCCAAAAATATACATGGGGCAAGTTAATGTGGTGTGTGTAGGTGAGGGTAATAAAGGCATCCGAAAACATGAAGGCGTGAGTAATTAGGTTCTTTATTGAAAAATTTCTTGGATGGTATTTCGTTTTGGATAGCCGTGAACGGGAAAAGGTTAAGTAATTATGTACTCATGTGAAGTGCTTCTATCCAAAATGTTGGTGGAAGGTGAGCTTGAAATAACAAAGTACGGATCATATTATTGAGTGAACGAATCATCTTTTTCGATTTATCAATTTGTTGAGATGTCTTACGGCATGAGAACCTAATCTGAATACCATTTATAACAAACAGATTAAGAAGGTTGGTGTTATATAAAGTCACCACCATGATTACATTGCAAAGTATTAAAATGACGGTTAAATAGATTTTTAACAAACGAACTAAAGTGCAAAAACTTTTGAAAAACTTCATACTTATTAGATAATTGGTAAAAGTCAATCATAATCATTCAATGTTAATGTGTGTTATTGCAGTTTCCTTTTAATGAATGAGATGTCCCCGTCAAGTTGTCCTTAATTCATGTGTTGAAAGAGTTGCGTCAGGTTTTGTGATTGTATGCTATCCTATCCAATATATAACGTCGTAGTTGGTTTTGCAATTTTGGAAAGAGTGTATGATCAATATATATCAGTGTCTTGCTTTTTTCCTTTATTTTCAACGTTGTTATAAAGTTAAGGAAAACTTTCAACTAAAACACCGTGTCAAGGAATAAAAAATTTATGAGTAAATTGCATTTTTGGTCCCTAAGGTTTTGCCAAATTGCAGGTTGAGTCCCTAAGATTTCGAAAATGCAATGGTGGTCCTCATTTTGAAACTTTTGCTGCACGTTTGGTCCCTGATCAACATCGAATGACTAAAATACCCCTGTCTTTCTCTTTTTCTATTTTCTTTTTACTCTTTATAAAACTTAATGTTTGACAAACTTTTTCCTCATCCTCTTGAGCAAAATAAGACTTCTTTTCAACCAACTGAGCCACCCTCTTAGCCGGACCTGAATCTCGTACCGCTCTAATCCTTGGTAACGCTACAGGCATCGCCACCTCAATTGATCCCTCACTCTCATTCTCATTATCATCAAGATCCAATCTTTTTGGAACCATTATCTCACTTGGAATTTCCTATTTCTTCTTTATTCGAACCTCGATCCATGACTTCCTATCAACGTTATCGGTAAACGACCTCTTTTTCATCGACGAATTAACAGTTGCTTGGTTATAGCGGCTCGGGATCACCCTACCTGGCTTCAATGGCTTCTTAACACCAACAAATTGTTCACCAAATAGCTTCTTTGGTTGAATACTTCCTAAAATTAACTCATCTTTTTTCGTCCCCTTTTTGGATCCAGCGGTTGTTACAGCTTGGCGTAAACTCAAATTCTTCCCTCTCGAAAACGCTATCTTTTCTTCTTCAATATCTTCCAATTTCCAAAAACAAGATTTCCTTCTGTTTTGAGACGACTGAACCGGGGTTTGTTTCGACTTCGAATTCCTCGCAGCTGACATGATTTCATTCGGTCCTAAACTAAAACCCCTTCTTTGAACTTTTGAAAAATCCGATTCTTGAATCTTTTTAACTCCATTCTTAACATCCCCTGTTTCCCCCTGTTTTCGCTCTATTTTGTTTCGCCGAATACATTCCAATTTCGCATACAATCGACTAATCTCCTTTTCGATCTCGATCTCCTCATCAGTCTTCTCTTCAAGATGATCAATCTTGATCGGAATATTATTCAAGGGTTTCGATTAGTGAAGTGGGTTAACACCAACAGACGATTTTGAAAACCCGATTGGTGTCGGGGTTTGGTTTTCTTTACTCGAATCGAAAGAATCCGAAGAGGGGTTTATGGATACAGGTTTCTTGGGGAACCAAGATGGTGACTTGATCTGATTATCCGAATCGAAAACCGCATTATTCCATATCTGAACATCTTTTTTGTGGTTGATCTGATCTGGGTATTCGCTAAGAACACTCATTGTTAGTGAAATTGATGAAAGAAAATGAAGAATTTGTTTAGGGTTTGGTGGAATTGGGGGAATTTATGTTAAAAAGCTAAAAAGAAAATAGAAAAAGAGGAAGACAGAGGTATTTTAGTCATTCGATGTTGATCAGGGACCAAACGTGCAGCAAAAGTTTCAAAATGAGGACCACCATTGCACTTTCGAAACCTTAGGGACTCAACCTGCAATTTGGCCAAACCTTAGGGACCAAAAATGCAATTTACTCAAAATTTATATACATTACCATAAACATTATATGTTACATGTCTTTATTATCTCTGGAAAGGTGTTAGAAAAAGTGTTGGCAACACTTGTCAACTTTTTTCAAAAAACATATATGTGGTATATGAATGATTAGAATCTTATGGTTTTGTGTTTTTTTAAAGCGATTTCTAGTCAACTAAGATGTGTCAAAAACATAGTTAATATAAATGAGATATCGACTCTTAAGGTGAGTCACTTGTAACTTATATCTAGCCAGTGCGACCTGCGGATACAAATCCAATTCCGAAATTGAGGGCTCATATTTTCCGGTCTGTAGCATATCATGTGTGAACTTTGTCTTGGTGAGAAAGACAATTTTCTTTCAAAAATAATGAACATCCTCCTTTCTTTTTAGACACCAAAAAAATGGCAATAGTCCAATACAAACATAATTTTGTTCTAGTTTTTGGATAAACACACAGACATTAATAATGATACATGTTTGTATGATTGTATCTTTCACATAAAATTTGATTGGAAATGCAACCTTACATCGTAATTCATTTTGGACTCGAAGAAACCCTTTCCAAAGAGGATTAAAATTTTATATTCCTTATAGTAGAACATTTTTCACAGTAATGTTATTTTTACTACCAACCTTAACTCCTGATCTATTTTGGACTTGATTCGACCATTTTACAAATGCATCACATCCGAAAATGCTTAGTTTTCTCTATGAACCATATGATTTGTAATGTTACATGTTCGTATATTTCACAGACCAGTTGTTGACGGGCTACCTTAACTCGGAATCCATTTTGGACTCGGTGCAGCCTTTGCCCAGGTAAAGCTCTTCCTTGTAGCGACCCTCAAGGACATTTGCGTTGGGAGGATATACACTAATAGGTATTTAAAGCTTAAAAAAACAACTAAAGCTGCTTAATAATAAGTATGTACCTGTAGTGTTTGGATTTGTTTATGTTATAATAGTTTGTATTAAGAAAAATAAATTTGAAGTTATTTGAAATACATGTAGCGACCATTATAATTCAAAATAGCATGGACATATGTTCAATATTTTCATCATTGATCACGAGCAATCTTATATTTTACTCGATTCATACATAGACTATTTATCATACGATTTGCATTTCCGTCTTCTATTTGATAAATGTTTGCAAGAGGCTCACTAACAAAAGTTAGATCATCAAATTTGTGAAAGTCATGTTGTACCATGTCAAACTCATATTATAAGTGCCGCTTATCTAGCATTCAAAACTCCAAAAGTTCATTTAATGAAATTCTAAGACGATGAGTGGTAATAGTTAAATTTCTATCTTTCACCTTTAAGGGGCACATATGGGAGCAGTTTTCAAGTAAAAAATCGGGTATATGTTAATAAATGTCACTACTTTTATATGGACAATTTTGTAAAAAAAGTAAAGTAACTTCTAATATCGTCTTTCATGGATTATAGGTATCAATACCGTCTTCCACGATGTACGGGGAGGTTGAAATGTAGACAGCCTTACCTCTACCTAAGGTAGAGAAGCTGCTTCCGGTTCTATCAAAGATAGAAAAGGACTTCTGGCATTGCAAGGGTGATGATCGAACCCTTGACCTCTGTCTCCAGAGACAACAGCGTTAATCACTTGATCCAATCTCAAAGATACCATTTTTGTATTCCCATTAAAGTTTATAGTAATAGTATTAGTCTGCATATAAAAGAAGTTGGTGAAATTAAAGAAATAAATTATTTCAAAACCGAGAAAAGCAAGTAAAAAGAGCAGCTTCTTATCTGCTTATGCAAAACTGTTGTTTTTACCAAAAATTAATAGAAAAACAAACGTAACTTGAATAACAGTAATGCGATTCTGCTTTAAAAAAAAGGCGATAATGGAACACATTTATTTTGTTAGAATGACATACAAAAACGCACATTGATTTAGACTAAAATATTTTGCCCTTCTACGATGCCTTGTGAAAAAGGGAGTCGTTCGTGCACAAGTCACTTCTTCTTTAGCGTTCACTTTGTTTCGACCTAAATGTAAGCGATTTAACTATGTGTCCCCGTAACCGTTTTCGATCACTACACCCAAAATGTATTTTATGAGTTTTAGCTCTTGCGAATACATCAAAGCGTGTGACCACTAGGCAACCATGGAGGTGGTTATTGTAAGATGGACATATGTGAATAAATCGTCATTTTGTGAAGAGCTAAATCACTTAAACCATACTTAACCCTAAAGAGATAACTCGTCCTTTCTTAAAGAGCTTAGTCATGAGCTAAAAGACACTTTTTTCTAGTTTCTGAGCCATATTTTATTTCCTAGGTGGCAAAAAAACATGAAACTTCTTGTTTGAACCTTCCCGGGTCACACCACTAGTGAACACATATATTTTTAGATTATAATAGTATATTAGCACCTCTCTATTTCAATCTTTTTTTCGTCTATACCAAGAACATGCATGGCATGTTGCATTGCTGAGTAAAATTACTTTAATTACCGAATATTAATGTGTTCTATTTGATTGTTGTATATCATGTTTGCACCATCGTAGTATATCACTTAATCAAAGTAAGGCCATCGAATCGTATATGCATAAGCTATATTGACTTTTTATGTATAAGCTACATTGACTTGTTAAGACTTAAGACTAAACATAATAAGAACCAACCATTTGGTTGGTCTTACCTCATTTTGTCTGGTCCCCCTCTACCACAACCAAACCCAATGCGTCCCCCTCCTCCAAAATCGAATGTTTTGGTCTACTTGTGGATCGAATGAAATGGTTTGATTTGTGTGTGTTTTTTGTTTTTATTTTTTTGTGAGGTATATTTTTTGTTGTAAATGTGGTCCCCTTACTACGAGAGTTTGATTTTGGTTTGGTTTAGGAGAGATAAAGCTAGGATGACTCTAATATGGTTTGGTCTTGATGTGGTCTTATTACATTCAACCTCATAAATCAAAAGTATCAAAATTTATTAAATGTCAATAAAAATGACTAGTGATAAGAATTCTTCCCAAGAAAAAAAACACTTAAAGGCTGTGGAAAACTAGAAAGGGGGGGGGGTTGAATAGTTTTACCAATTAAAACTTCGTTTTAAAACGTTTAGATCAACTTATGTTAATCTATTTAGATGTGTATGTTGGACGTTGATAGATAGATATATAAAGAGTGTAATGAAAGATAAAGAGTAAGAAACACATAACCACGACATGAGTATTTATAGTGGTTCGGCTACAAGAACGCCTTCCTTGCCCTACTCCACTCCCAGAGTCACCTACTCAAGAGTTCGTAATCACTACACGACACCAACTCCTTATAGCGGAGAAGCCCTCACAACGTCGCCTACTCTTTTTCCGGTACTAGGCTAACCACCGGGTTCTTTACACCAAGGTGAACCACACCTACCACAACGTCGCCTACCCTTTATCCGGTACTAGGCTAAGTACCGAGTTCCATTACAATGGAGGAACTACTACCCAACACTACACAATACCTAATCCCAAAGGAGACCCACTCCTTATTACAATACCATCAAGGATATTAACATCCTTGGAAACAAGCTATCACTATATGTATAACGATGCACCTCATCGATTATATGACCTTGGCATTCTTCACTAATACCACTTGATTTGATTTCTAGGCATTCTTCACCAATAACCTTGACACAACGCTTGGGACCTTTCACTAATGCCTTCGTCTTGACACCTTTAGCATTCTTCACTAATGCTCTTGACACGGACGTTAAGCATCTTTCACTAATGCTATCGTCTTGACTTTTTTGGCATCCTTCACTAATGCCGTCGACACAACACTTCTATGGGGGAAGAAAGAACTATCAACAAGAGAACCTCAGTAGTCTTGATGATGACGAACCATGGCAACTCATGGACTTGAGCTTGCTCGACTTCAAGAAGTGGTGATCTCGCCTTTACGAGGAACCTAGAGAATCACACAAAAACAAAAGACAAACTACATAGAAAGATCCCTTAGGATAAGTTGTTAGAGAGTTACAATACTTGGGGAAAGTATGTGTGAGAGTGGCAAGCCAAAAGGAAGAAATGGCTCACTATTTATAGAGGAGAAATGCTTACTGTTCCACGGATCCCACGGATCCCTCCCTCAAGGGATCCGTCTAGTGTAAAACTAGGGATCCGTGGGACGATCCTCTTTGCCCATGGGTATTTTGGTTATGGGTTATGGGTTGATCCATGGGTATTTTATTAGATACAATGTACCTAATGGGTGCAATGCACCTAGTCATATGGGTATGGGTCAAAACCATGGGTTGTAGTTTTTACCCATTTATAATACATACTAGTTATGTATATATTTGCCCAATATGTAAACACTAGTTATTGTACATATGTATTACTGTCACACCCTCGCCGGAGGCGGAAACACGAGGTGTAACGGAAAGGAACACAAGAAAAAGATAATAGAACATACCAACGTTTAAGATTAAAGGAAAAAGATACATTATTACAATACTAGTTTAGCCGACATCGGCAATTGAACTACAAAGTTTAGATCCCAAAAGACTTCGATTTAATACATTATGATTTGTAGTGACATATGAAAACTTCATTATGCAAAGACCTTGTAGAAAAGCTTACTAACGATCACCTGAAATGCCTGAGAGAAAACGGGTCAACTATGAAAATAGTTGGTGAGTACACACGTTTCGTATAATATGAAAATTCCTAAGAGAGAGGGTCAAAGGTTTCGGTCATCGAGAATAGTCCACAAAGCAAAGGCATTGTAAATTCACTCAGTTTCAAGTTCCGCCCATACAAAACTTGCAACCTGTGTGTTCACAACCCATTGCACAAAATATAGTGTGTCTAGTAGTCAAGTGTACGATGTCATGACAGTTCACAATATAGCACCATGTATATAATAATGTATGCCAGGCAAAGCCCCTAGAATAAATAATATGCGTCCCGTAACATAGTGAACGAGATGTTGGCCGACCTCTAATAGCGCTATCCATACTACCTACTAATAGGAGACTAACAATGCGAATGTACGAACGGTACATCATACAACTATTAATATACAAATAAGAACACTCCGAACATGGGAGAATTTAGATTGAAAATGCTCCGTTCCCATAGGGAGACATTCTCCGTCGGACCGGGAGGCTTAAGGTTGCTCGATCAAGGGAGACTTTGTACGCTCCACCAATAAGGCGAGACTTTTAGGGTCATAGCAAGTACGGTTCAATAAGTTCAAACAAGCCATAGGTTCGTAATTATGTTTAAGGATTTGATTCGAGTTCAAAAGTTCTAGTCAAACGAGTTCATAAGAGTAGTAATCAATTTAGTTCAAAAATGGTTCATGCATTTCGCCCCAAAATATAGTAAAAACGGTAAAAAGGGAATGTGATTACTCACCTGTTGCAATTATTATGATGCCAAAGTGAATACACAGAAATGAGGTGCAATATCTATCCGCAACCCAATATGAATGATGTACTCTAATATAAGTCACGAGATAATGTCGTGCATGCAAACTCATATGATATCCATACCACTTGTACACTTTTGAAAATAAAGTTTATCGTCGAAAGATAATCTTATAACGTCTTGACAATTTATAAATTACTTTACAAGTATTTACGTTGAAATGATATTCTACGATAATCATTTAGTGATTTATTAAGACATTATATTTTTTCGTCGTAAAACAATATGATTTGACAATTCATGAAGTGACTAAATGGCCTCGAAAAGCTAGTCGTAAAATAGTGAATATCGAGTGTTAGGAAACAAACTCAACGGTTTTGGAAAGCTTGTAGCATGATCTCAAAGTCTTAGCTTTTAAATTTTTATCATAGAGGTCTCGATCATGGGGAAAAACGTAGGTGAAGTAAGGTACTTGGACTAAAAATATTGTGTAAGTGTAGTTTTCGGCAAAGTTTGTATAACCGCATTTTATTCGTCACAACTCCGTTTGACGAACGGTTGAACATTTTGGAAAATAGGTTAAGTGAACTTACTTTTACTAGAAGACATCGTTTTCTAAAAAGTATTCTATCGATGTTAAAAACGACTCTCAACATGATCACTCGTGACAACTAGTTTTTGACTAATAAGAAATATATGAGTTATATTTGTGAAAATAGTTACGACAACCTTATTTAAACACGTGTAATTTAATCGTTATAAGTTCGTTTTCTACGTTTTATATGTCCTTAGCTTCGTGTTAAAGTATACTAATATATTTTTGATAAATCGACTCATTTAGATAACGCTTAAGACTCATTTTTTACCCTTAAAAATCTGGACAGCATGCTGTTTTTCCGGAAAAATATAGTTTTCGTCGTTAAACTTGAAAATAGCATAACTTCTTCATTATAAATCCGTTTTAACCCGTTCAAGCAACCACGGTTTCGTTTTAAAGTATATTTTCTGAATTTCTAGCCCAAAATATTTAATAAACTATTGAATTTTCCAGATTTCACAAAAATGATCAGACCACTATTTATTGTTGTCGAAATTGATTTTTCTCGCTTAATACTTATTCTAACCACTTCAAATCAACACCAAATCTATTCTAAACCTACCATACACTTTCTTAGGGTGTCATGGGTTCCTAAACATCATCAAAAATGATATGTTTCAAGGGATTAATTATAAGATTATATATACTAATTATAAGTACTAAAAACATTAAAAGTGGTATAGATACTCATATAACTTGCATGTTTTCTTTCAAGCATAATAAAAATAACCAAAGTAAGAATATGCAAGATTAAAAATGATCATGAAATGCTTACTAGTATGATGATGAGGTTTATGGAACAAGGTTTTTCCTAAATACTCTAGGTTTTTATTTCAAAACCTTGAAAGAGAGTAACTAGTGTTAATAATATTGCTTGATCTTGAAAAATTT
The DNA here is from genome assembly GCA_910596185.1 of Chrysanthemum makinoi. NCBI lineage: Eukaryota > Viridiplantae > Streptophyta > Magnoliopsida > Asterales > Asteraceae > Chrysanthemum > Chrysanthemum makinoi. Next base: position 160,405,472 of record OU343225.1, on the reverse strand, counting down.
TTGCTTCTCCTTGGTTTTCTTGAGATGGCCGGCCACAAGGAAGAAATGGAAGAGAGGATTGATTTGATTACACCTTTAGTTATGTATTGTATGTGTTAACTTAGATAATATCTAATATAACTTGTATATGTGTGCATATTAGATGCAAAGATCAAATTGGCTTCTTATTGTGACTAGGGGTGGGGGGGGGGGAGGTGGCCGGTTATGGGTGAAAGGTTGGGAGAGTTTAATGTATTTTATGGTTAAATGCATTTTATGTTTAAGTATAATGTGTAATTTGGTAAGTATAAATACGTATTAATTGTAGCATTAACTAAAAATAGATTTTAACGGGACAAAATAAAATATATCGAAGTCATAAAAATTATAAAAATACATTTATCACAAGAATTGAGTGAATAAATAATTATCAAGTTGTATTTACGAAAACCGTCGTAAATATTTATACATAACAATTTATATACAAAATAAATTGAAAAATCGGGTAAACTAATAATATAATTTTTATAGTCTTAAAATGAGTATAAAAATATGTTATGATTATTTTTAGAAGTGTCAGATCAATTATTCAAAATAAATGATTATGCGATAGCGTTTACTTAATAGGAAAATAAACGTTAAATAAAATATGTAAACCCGTGCATTAACTAACATGAAAATGATATTACTAATGATATGTAGACTAATTTTAGTCTATATAAAATGTCCTTAATGATTGTTCATGAATTCACAGCTAAACCCTTAAGGTTACGCGAATTTGGTACTCGTAAACTTAGTTTACGATAATTGATGAATAGTGAATCATGAATAGTGATTTTTCTCCGGAAATGAATAGTGTTTCGTGAATAGTAAAATTTTGAAATACGTTCTCAGAATATCAAATCGACTTCGAAAACGATGAATAGTAAAATGATCAATAGTAACCGATGAATAGTAAATTTGAGAAATGACCGGAAATTGAGAATTGTGACATTCTTCCCCTGTTAGAGGAATCACATCCTCGTGATTCAATTACTTATACTATAGTCCGAACCTCGACAAGAGTTCTAAAAGTTCATGCTCGTACGAATAGTCTAAATGATCATATCAATGCTCATGCATATGGGTTCCTCATCCAACTAAATACGTGCCCGTGATCATATTTGATGGGGTAAACTTACCCAACACCGAGCGTAGCCCTCAAAAGACCTTTTGAGTAAAAACTTAACTCTTAGCTTGATTTTCGCAACTCATCAAACAAGAACTGTCACTAGATCAAGCTAGGAAACAAGTTGTTAGAAAGATAGGATTCAATATCCTTGAATGGAGTCTTTTGAAAGATTCGTTCGATCTTGGATTTGCTTACGCAGATCAAATCAAAAAAATAAATTACAACTAAGGTCGATATCATTAGGTCTCAAATTAATCAATGTCGTGAACGTGGAAAAAATTGGAAGGAAGTTATGCACTCAAAATCATGTTGTACAGAAATAAGGTGGTTGTTCAAAAGAATGTACCCGTTACGCGTTGCGGGCTTCCTCGGTGCCCATATAGAATGCTCGACCACGTGCAGGGGAAACATCAATGTTCTGATCTTGTGGGCCTTCTATTGCCAACGCCAGCTTTGGACGATTACCTCCTTGGTTGGGAGTTCTTTTCAACTTTGGACAGTATTCGAAGGTGATCTAGACTTCCACACTCGTTACATCTTGACCTTCTTCCTTGATTGCCATCTGTTTGAGCAATTCCGCGAAGTGGCCCGCCATGTCCACATTTGTCGCGCCTTGGGCAATCTCACAGTGGTGATAGTTACATCGTGTGCATAGGATGTGGACTGCGTATCTTTTGGGCCCGAGTTATTGCTCGTAGTTTCGGTTGTTATTTGTACGCCTCTTGTTTTTTTGGTCCCGGTCGGCTTCCGGCTGGTGATCCTCCTTTCGCTTTCGTCCATTATCGTTTGCTTTTGTTAGTCCTCGGACACGATCACATCATTTGTCAAGCGGTGCGCCATACCCACAGCGGCTTGCAGAGTGGTTGGGTTTGATGAGGTGACATCCCTCCTAATTCAGGTATCAATCCCCATATATATCGGTCGATCAACTTCTCCACATTGGAAACCATGTGAGGAACCATCCTAGTTAACTCGTGGAAACGGATCGTGTACTTGTCGACTTCTACTCCTACCATCAAGTGATTCCAAAATTACTGCTTCCAGCTTCGCACTTCATCTTTTCTGCGTACTATCGGTTAGTAGTTTCTTAAATGCTTCCCAAGATAACGCATTTGCAGTCCCTCTTCCTCTAGTCTGCAGTTGGTTGTTCCACCGGTCAATGCTCGACCACAGTAGTAGACCAGAGAACTCAACCTTGTTTTTTCAGTACATTTCATGATACTAAGTTTTGACTCAACATTCTCGAACCAGGTTAGCAGTCCTATGGCACCCTCGGTACCATAAAATTCCATTGGCTTGCATGTCATGAAAGTCTTGTAGCTGCATCCATGACCAGTGTTTGAAGTACCTTCTCCAACGTTGGTTCGTCTAGCATCAAGGTGCGTCATAATTTGGGTAAGTAGATCCGCTATTCCAGCAGCTTTGTTGTTTGGATTGTCATTATTGTTTGGTTTGGCATTGTTGTTTAGGTTGACATTGTTATTTGGATTGGCGTTGTTGTTGACTCCTGAGCGTGTGTTTCTTGCGGCCATGATCTGCAATGGACCAAAACATCGGGTTGAGTAAACAACATTCTAAAGAAGCGGAGATGAGGTGCGAACGGTTGTAATATGTGTTATAGTGATCGAAATATGCAGAGGACAGAGACATGCTATGTCTAACAAATTCGAAAAGATGGAAAAGGGAAAGTATAAACAAGGTAAGGTAACGTAAGCGTGAATGTAAAACATGCTATGCATACACCAATGCAATTTGGTGACCATACTCTAAAGACTCGACTAAACATGATTTAAAACTACCACTCTTATCATTGCATGGTTCTTCATAAATTAGACATAGGTGATCAGGCTATGTATAATTTAAGATGCTGTCTTGCAAGATAGAACTAGTTGACTCGTATGATGTTCGATGTTTAATAAAACTTTATTCCGGTTATAGTTACGATTTTTATTTTTGAAAAATCGGCATTCTCTATAACCTTGGCTCTGATACCACCCAGTCATGGCACTTCCGCCGGAGGCTTAAAACACGAGGTGTAAATGGAAAGGAACACAAGCAAAAGATAATAGAACATACCAACGTTTAAGATTAAAGGAAAAAGATACATTATTACAATACTAGTTTTTGAGCATCGGCAATTGAACTAAAGTTTAGATCCCAAACTTGATTTAATACATAATGATTTGTAGTGACATATGAAAACTTCATTATGCAAAGACCTTGTAGAAAAGCTTACTAACGATCACACGAAATGCATGAGAGAAAAAGGGTCAACTATGAAAATAGTTGGTGAGTACACACGTTTCGTATAATATGAAAATTCCTAAGAGAGAGGGTCAAAGGTTTCGGTCATCGGGAATAGTCCACAAAGCAAAGGCATTGTAAATCCACTCAGTTCCAAGTTCCGCCCATACAAAACTTGCAACCTGTGTGTTCACAACCCATTGCACAAAATATAGTGTGTCTAGTAGTCAAGTGTACGATGTCATGACAATTCACAATATAGCACCACGTATATAATAATGTATGCCAGGCAAAGCCCCTAGAATAAATAATATGCATCCCTGTTGGAATCACTCCTAAACCTTAATTCAAGTGTTAGTTACTCATATGTAATAGGTAGCTTATTATGGCCTTTATGTTTGTTTTTAGCCTTAAGCTTATGTAGAAGGCCCATGAGCTTAGGCCCAAACACATAGGAGAAAGGGAAGGAGTAGGAGTGTTGCCCTAGCTCCTTGCCTATAAATACTATGTAATAACCCTCACTTGAGGGTTGGTTGTTCAAGTTATTTCTTTCACCACTCTATGCTTAGTGTCTTTATATCGTGTGTTTGTGTTTGATTTCTTGTTCAATCGCCTCTCTATCTTTCTTGTAAGCTTGTGTTGTAAATCTAGTGACCTAACAGTGGTATCAATCGCCAACTAGTTGGGTGAATCGTTATTGCTTTTGAAGTAAGTTTTGAGTCTTACTCGTAAAAGGATAACGAGCTTTGGCTAAGCAAAAACTTGTTTTTTTACACTTTTTAATCCAAGATTCTTGTACTTTCAATGTTTTAAAGTGTTAAAATAAGCTGTTTTGGCAAAAGTTTCAAACCTTACGTGTGGATTTAAGTTTTAAGCTTGTTTTTGTTAAGTGGATACTCGTTCTACGCATAATTGTTTTAAGAGCTTTGGATCATCAAGTTTCACACTTTTATGTCTTTTGGTGTTATTGAAGCTATTTCATCACACAAAAACTGGCCAGCGATTTAGAAACATCTTTTGGCATTATCAATTTTACGAGTAATCCTACGCGTAGCAAAACCCTAAAACTTCTGCGTAAGATATTCCTTGGTTTGATCTTACGTTTTGTGGTTTTACTCGGTGTTTTCTTGCTTGGATAAGCACGAAAATCACGTCGACTTTGGATATCTTTTGCCTTTGTGAAGTGTAAAAGATCACTTGAGATAAAACCCTAAAATTACGCATAAGCATAAAGCTTTAGCGCGTAGAAATCCTAAGCCTAATATTTATCTTACGCTAAGCCTAGTCTTACGCATAAGATAATCCTACGCCTAACTTTCAGCTTAACTTTGTGTCTACGTATAACTTTAGCGTCTTTTTCCTACTTACGCGTAAGCTAAATCTACGCGTAACTCTTGATTGTTACACGTAACTTTGGTGTTTTTACGCATAAGTGCTACTTGGCTATTGTGATTTCTACGCCTAAGGATACTTCATCAACAAAGGTTCATTCGACTACAAAGATCCATTTTTACCAACACAAGTTTATCAACATGTCACAACCACCATACTCTAACTATTTCCCTTACACTTATCCTCAACGTCAACAACAATTAAGTCCACAACATCAACAATGGAATCAACAACAAGCAATTTATCAACAACAATTTAATCAACAACATACTCCACAACTTGCTGCAATTCCACAACCTCAATTGGTTCCATACAACAACAACAATGCTCAAGCCCTTGTCAATGAAGCTAATGAGGAATCTGATCCGTTTGAAGCACTGCAACAAGGATTTGCTATGATTGCTAATGCCTTTAGCCGTTATACAAACAAATCCAACAACCGTATTTGTTCCTCATCTAATACAAGGAATCAAAACATTTGTGAACAATGGGCGAGTTGAAGTTGAGAATCATGGTTATGGTGCGTCGGATGGGCGGTGGTCAAGGGTTTAATCTTTGTAGGTAGGAATACCAATCGAACTCCAGTGGTGGAACAGGGAAATGCTCAGAATGGGTTGAATGGTCTTGATGCTACAAGCTGCAATGAGAAGGGACACACTGGCTAATGCATTCCCAAAGCCAAGGACTAGGGGCAGTGCTTATTTCAAAGAGGCTCTTCTTTTGGCTCTTAAGGATGAAGGCTGGTGGAACTCTCACGAGACAAAACGAGCTTTATGGCAAATCTTGCCGACTCGGATGATGATATGGAGGACTTGCAGGCCAATGCACACTTTGTTATGTTGATGGCTAATATGCATGAGTTACACATGAGTGACACGCAGGGCCCAGTGTATGACCGATGGCTTGTCTCGGTACAGAACAAACCATATTTATCTCGATCTCATATCTCGCCAACATCTGAATCCGGCAAGGCTCGAATGTTCAAAATCGCCGTCCACATCTCATTCAAGCGATTTTCAACTAGACCCCGTAGTTATATTTGACGATCAAGATGACCAAGCGGTTTCCCTTGATAATCAAATTGACTCCGTGGTTATACTTGAGGATCTCGGTAATGATCATGTTGAGACTCACGTTGAACACGCCGAACTTTTGCCTCATCCAGTTTTTGCTCGTTTAATACAAGACCAACAGGCCATAGTGGAACAATTTCATGCCATTAATCAAGACTTGAAATGCAAAAATGCACTGTTAACCAAGGATTTTGAATGTTTACAAAAGCAACTCAACTTTTCAAAACTCAAGAAAAATGAAAGCGGTTTTGAAGCGACCTTTGCCAAATCTTATCAAAATGAAAAATACTTAGAAAGGCGGATCGTGATCTAGCGCGAAGAATGCTTTGTTATGCGAAATAGAACAAGCTGAAACATGAACATTAAAAGCAAATTAACGCTCTCACCTTGGAAAATCAAAAAGCTAAGGTTGAGTTGTTAACTTGTCAAAAACAGTTCTCTGCATACAAAAAGCATTCAACGAAACGAATAGATGATCATCTTGAAGAAATCATCGGCTTGCAAAACAAACTTAGAGAGTTTAAAATTGTTGTTTATAAACATGGCGAGTCGGTAACGACATTGAAAAGTTTGCTTTAAACCCAATCCAAATGGATATGGCCCGAATCTTGCTGATTACAAACCTAAGCTTTCAACCAAAGCATTCAAACCAAATCCACGAAGTTTCGGTCTTGAGAATATAAAATTGATAATTACATTATGAGTGTTGTTGAATATCATCGTCAAGAGGAATTAGATCACGAAGGAGTCGATCAAAATTAAAAAAAGTTGTTTACAACAAACCTTTTAACTATTCAAAAGTGGTCACTTTCGTCACACCAATGGATTCTTCTAACACACCAAGGGTAATCATCAAAACATCTGAGTCTTCTAATGTTAATATCAAACCAGATTATGCACAAACTTATGGTCCTTTACCTTCCATCGATGAAGTAAACTCAAAACACGAAAATCGAAAAATTCTTATATTTTGACCTTTTCATAGGTGACCTCAAAACTTTACAACATGAGATAGAATATCATTCTGAAATCAAAGTTCAACACTTTCAATAGCCTCTAGCGCGAGAACAAAGAGACATTTTTCAGAAAAATCTTTTACCAAATGTTAAAATTTTGAAAAGTTGTGCATTGTCTTGGGAAAAGGACTTTCATAAGGAACTTGGATTGATGAAGGTCATTTTAGAAAGCGAAACATCTATTTCTAATAATAAGCGTAAAAAGAAACTGTTGAGAAAAGATGTTGATCGACTCTTGGAAGATGTCATATGTGTTGATGTCCATAATGTTGTGTTATTGAATTCTTTGTCATATGCATTTGATTATATCTCTGCTGATCTTGTTGGTTACGTGGTAAATGTTGAGAACAACGATAATGTGCTTGGTCGAGTCCTTAAAAGTTGAAAACAAACGATTGTCAAGCGAACTTTCAAATGCAATACGTCGTCTTAATTGGTGTCAAAAGATATTCACGATCAACAACTTGCTTTTCAACACAAAATGCGTGATTCGTGCAAAATCTTACGATCCTAAAATTGAGCAATTAGATGATCAAAGCGTGTCTTTTAAGTGTCAAATCTCAAAATATGAACAAGAACTTGTAAAAGTTAAAAGGAATATGGTGTCATATTTGATTTACTCAAAAGACTCGTGATGAAGCATCAAATGAACTTGATCATTATCTTGCACACACTAAAGAATTTATGCATTTTCTTTGGAAATATTAGATTACGAAAATCAAGATCGATTCACACTATCTTCAAGTTAAGAGAAATGTTAGGAAAGTATGAACAAATTCACGCCTAACACATGATTAAGAGAATAGCCCGGTAACACTTAGTACTCATGAACCTAGAATCCCTCTTGCCAAATCACAAGTTGCTAGCGTGCCTCCTTCTCTTGAAACAAGAATAGTTGCGTCTTTTCCAAGCGTCCAGCACTTCCGACCTAGGAGCACTACAACGAAGAATAGGAAGTTGCGACCTAAGAAAAGATCAATAAGGAATGCTAAAGTAGAAGAACACCCTAGGACTATGAATAAGACTCACGTTGCCTCCACTATAGATATTGCGTCCGGCAAATGTAATAGAAATAGTGATGTAACGAATGCTAAACCGTTAAGTACTTTTGATATTGATCGATGCACCTTGTGTTATTTGTCGTAAAAGTATAAATTCTGATTGTCATGATAAATGTGTTGCTAAAGCTATCATCTCTCGTTTAAGGAATCCTAAGAACGGGAATACCTCTAGGCCCACTAATCTTTCTAAGTGCATTGCTTGGTAGACCGCCCTCTTTAGATTCTAAGCGCTTTCTTTGTCCTGTGCTCGGTTTCACCTCCTAGGAATATAGTACCACCTAGTGCATTCACTAAGACTAAAGAAAATACTAGTTGGAGATGGCGGAAATGGATATATAACACACTAGGATTTAAGTGGATACCTAAAGCTATTGATGTGTGTATATCTACTATAAGCGCTGCTCTGAACCCTCTAACATTTAGGGTTCCAATCTACTTCTATTCCATACATTATTAGATGCATTATTGTAATCACGGTGTCTGATCATTCTGGATTGTTGATAGCGGATGTTCCCGACACATGACCAGGCAACCTTAAAGCTGTTATCAAACTTTATTGCAAAGTTCATTGGCATTTGTCAGCGTCGGAATGATCACCGCAGCTATCATGGGCTCTGGAGACTACATTAATGGGAACATCGAAATAAGCGGGGTTTATTATGTGGAAGGCCTCGGTCACAATCTGTTTTGATGGTCGATTCTGTGATGGAGATTTGGAGGTTGCTTTGGGGAAAACTTGTTTCATTAAGTGATCTACAAGGAAATGCGACCTTATATGCGGCTGCGTAATTCAAGTCTTTACACTATCTCTATGCAAGACATGGTTGCTTCTTCTCCCATCAGCTTACTTTCAAAGGCAACATCAACAAAATCCTGGCTATGGCACCGTCGTCTCTCACATCTAAACTTTCAAACCATCACCAACCTTGCTCGACACAAACTAGTTGAAGGACTCCCCGCGATTTGGTATTCTAAAGATCACCTTTGCTCGGCTTGTGAACAAGGCAAAAGCACTCGTGCTCATTTTCCTTCAAAGGTGGAACCAACTCTCGGCATGTGCTTCATCTTCTTCACATGGATTTGTGTGGCCCAATCTTGGCGTGCAAGCGATCAATGCCAAACGCTACATCTTAGTAATTGTTGATGACTATTCCGCTTTGGACTTGGGTCTACTTTCTTGAAGCAAAGATCAAGCTCCACGATGATCATCACCTTTCTCGAAAATACAAGTTCACTCAGAAACAGTTCGACTAATCGAGCAGGATAGAGGCTGGAATTTGTTAATCAAACTCTTAGTGAATTTTATGAAAAAGTGGGAATTGACATCGGACATCTATTGCCGCATCAGAACAAGCGGAGTTGTTGAAAGATGAAACCGAATGTTAGTGGAAGCTGCAAGAACAATGTTAACCATGCTAAACTTCAGTTACTTATGGGCGAATGTATCCCTGCATGCTATACTCAAAGTTCTATGATTACAAAGTGCCACAACAAAACACCTTTTGAGCTTGTCCACAACAGAAAACCGAATCTCAAACACTTTCATGTATTTGGATCTCTTTGCTATCAGAATAATGATCGTGATGACTTTGGAAAGCTCAAAGCAAAACCGACATTGGAGTCTTTATGGGATCTTGTGATAATTCAAAAGGTTTCGAATCACGGAATCGTCGTACAAAGCGAGGTGATGGAAGCGATTCATGCTCATTTTGATGAACTTCGGAGATGGCCGGTATAACGACTTAGAACCGGTCACAACCGCTAAACTTCCCCAAACCCCATCATCACTGAACAAAGCCCCGACTTTTCGTCAACAAATGGAAAGGTTATTTGCTCCGTTCATTGGCGATATTGATGAGCGTGCTCGGGTGTATCATTTGTTTGTTGCTCAACGATAATACTCTTATACGATACACCTGCTACAACAACTACTGTTGAAGAAGCACTACCAGTTGACTCCAACACAACAGTTGAACAAATCGCTTCCAACAATGATGAATCGGTGATGATGTTGAATGAAGTACCCCCTGCGATTTTGTTCCAAATCGTTCTTCACCCGTTTGCAAATGAGGCATTTGCACCGGATGTCGCGGAATCATCAACAAACCATTTGAATCCTCGAGAATCGCACAATGTATACCAACATCAACCCTCCACATAGATGGAAAAACCATCCTCGGATAATATTATTGGCAACCGAATCAACCCGGTCGTTACAAGACAAGCGTCTTCACTCGGATGGTGAACATTGCATTTATGCACTCACTGTCTGCCAATCTGAACCTAAAAACATCAAAGGCGCAATGACAAAAGACAACTGGATTGAATCCATGCAAGAAGAACTCAACCAATTCAAGCGTCTTGTATGGCGGTTGAAAGACCAGCGAGGGTCTCGTCATTGGTCTCAAATGGATTTGGAAAAACAAATTGGATCTTTGAAGGAAATGTTATCATAAATAAGTCGCGTCACGGTGGCTAAGGGTTATCGTCAGGAAGAGGGTATTGACTTTGAAGAATCTTTTGCTCCGGTTGCTCGTCTTGAAATTTGTTGATATTTCTCGCATTCGGCTCATATGAATATGGCGGTCTATCGGATGGATGTCAAAGCTGCGTTTCTCAATGGACAACAAAAGCGGTTTATGTCATTAACCGGATGATTGTTGATCTGAGTTTCGAATCACGTCTACAAACCGAACAAAGCTCTGTATGGTCTCAAACAAGCTCCTCGGGCATGGTGCGATAAGCTATCATCTTTCCTCATTGCTAATAATTTCACCAAAGGTTCGGTTGACCCAACTCTTTTTATACAATATCACGGGGCACATATCTTAATTGTTCAAATTTCGTGGATGACATCATTTTTGGGTCTACACATAAAAAGTTTTCAATAACTTTTGCAAAACTAATGAAGAAAAATTTTGAAATGTCCATGATGGGTGAACTCACGTTCTTTCTCGGACTGCAAGTTCATCAATCACCCCGTGGTATTTTCTTGAGTCAGTCCAAATATGCTCTTGAATTGTTAAACAAATTTGGAATGAATACCTGTGACACTTATGCCACACCAATGGCTCATACCAAGAAGCTAGGCGCTGATTTACATGGGAAATTGGTGGACCCTACAAAATACCGTAGTATTATTGGGTCTCTCATGTATCTAACGACTAGCAGACGATATTGTCTTTCTTGTATATCTTTGCTCTCGTTATCGGTCGCGACCAAGCTGAAACCCACCTCTCACGAGGCTAAAAGAATCCTCAGATACATCAAGGGAACCATTAATCAGGAATCGGTATCAGAAGGATTACGGTTTTGAACTAATCGCTTTTGGGGCGTGACCACCAGGAATGCTTAGACTCACGGAAAAGTACTTGAGAGCTTTACAATTTCTTGGTGATAAAGCGGTGTCATGGCAATCGAAGAAGCGAGGATTGTACATCGTCATCTCAACCGGAAGAATATGTAGCCATGTGGCGTGTTGTTGCTCAAGTCATTTGGATGAGAACACAACTTAAAGACTATGGTTCGTATTTGTGAATCAGATGTCGCTGCGACAATCGGTGCCATTGCGATCTCGTGCAACTTCGATTCGGCACTGAAATCAAAGCACATCGATCTTGATATCATTTCATCAAGGATCCGTGGAGCAGTGCTTTGTTGAATTATATTTTTATGGGTACGAGACCAATGGCGGATCTTCTCACCAAAGCCTTGCCTCCCGCTAGGTTTAATGAGTTGGTCCACCGGGTTGGTATGAGGTGTTTGACTCAAGAGGAATTGGATGACCTCCTAAAAGCATCTTAAAACCTGTCAAACACCAACCTCTCTTTTGTAAATAATTTTTCAAAACAAAATACAAAAATATAAAATCTGATAAAACAACAAAAATATTCTTCCAATCTATTTTTCTTTCAACATGGCAAGTACATTTCTTCCATCAACACTCTAATCTTTCAAAATTCAATATTTTTTCCGATCAAGTGTTGAGGGGAGAAAATAAATACTTTGTTTCAAATCATCATTGTACTTGCATGTTGTCATATCCGGTTGTTTCTTTTATCAATGGTGGTAAACTTTTCTGGTTAAGCTGACACTCCTCGGACTAAAATTTATAACCTTTCTTCATTTATTAAGTCGAAGGGGAGTGTTGTCAAAGTTTCTTTCTTAAAATCTTCATTTGGTAACCAAAATGGAACTTAAATGGCTTTGTATGAAAAAGGAAAAGGTGGAGGGACTAAAAGTGCCAAAAGTTGAAAGTCATTTTAATAAAAACACCTCCCACCTAACTATTTCATCACATTTATTACTTACACCAAAAAGATCCTACGCCTAAGAATCATTTAACAAATCGTGTTTGATCATCAATTTGTAAGTTGTTTCATGATCTTAACATGTTTACAAACATAGGTTTTGATTTCACACACGAATCCAACGGTCAAATTTTTGTCTATGATTGTTTTTTGTGTTCTACGCATAAGTGTATGAACTCATAATCAAGAATGGGCGTTTGTGGTTAAAAGGATTGTGTCAAAACATGTATTTAACATCAATGATACTAATTTTATCCTCTAAATCCACCCAGAAACACGAATTGAAGGTTTTTCAAAATTAGGGTTTATGAGTCGATTTGGGTATTTTCAAATGTGATTGCTTTTGGTCAAAAAGATTGTTGTGTGATACTCATATCATGTTGAATTAAAGGTTTCGGGCTCTATAACCACGAAACTCTCATTGATTAAAAATTGGATGCTAAGGTTTAAAGTTCTTGAGTTTGGGTATTTTTGATTCACCACGATTTAGATGTTATAACTCCGTTATTAGACTCTCATAACATCCATGACCTACCGAATTGTTGGTGCTAATCCTATGGTTAAAACTCTTATGCGTAAATCATAACCCTTAGGGTTTTGACCTACGCGTAAATGTTTCTTCGCATAAATGTTTAACAAGCTTTCATGCCATGATTTGATTTTAGAATGAATATATGTGTTAAGATTGATGTTATGATGATTTTATTTAGGGCTTGCTATCGTAAAACTTCGGAATCAAGGTCATTGAATCTCTACCGGGATCACCTTCGGCGTAGAAGGTTATCGCGTAAGAGTAATCTACGGCGTAAGCGTCATATAAGGTTCTACAATGGGACTCGGCGTATCTGTGAAGGATATCGTGCTTGATGACCTCTACGCGCCAGGTCTACTCTTACGAGTAAAAGCCTTGTGGGGTTTATATAACCTACGGCGTAAGGTCCCTTTTTCCTACGCATAACATTTCTTACGCGTAAGTTAGGATCCTTCGCATAAGCTTTGCTCTACGTATGTTGTTCTGTTTACGCTTAACTTTACCAAAACTACGCCTAAGCCTTGATTGACCTTCATTGTGAATTGTTACGTGTACAAACTTGTAAATAAACTAATCACAACGTCACGAATCCAATAATGTCACTAATAAACTTAATCGTTTGATATGTTGTGAACAATAAGTGATAACATAAACTTTAAAACTTAAACTTAACTAACTCACGAAATGTTTCACGACGTCATTGGATTATTGGACAAACAAGTGACTTAGGACTCGTAACAATCATTGTCACTTTACATTCAATAACTAGACAATAAGACCTTCGGTTGACTAACATTATGTCTTTCGATATGTTGGTTCTTTTGGCTAATGTTATTTGGATCACGACATGGTCGCTCAAATGAATGTGGATGCACCTGAGGTTCTCACTATTGTTGATATCTTCCCAAATGGCTATCCGAGAAAGATTGGAAAGAACAACCTTAGGGTTGACTTTGAAACCCTCACATGCTCAGAATCTTCATGCTTGATCGTTGTGGATATTCTAAGGAATCATCCCTACAACATGCTCTCACTACTCTTCGATCTTAGGAAATCTACATTCACAATTCGGGACTCTATGCAGGAGATCAATCAAAGTCGGTGACATTGACACTTAATCACAAACAAGTCACTATCACTCCTGAGACTTCGGTACGTACTCATCATTCCGGACATCATGCCTCTGACTTCTTTGCTACACTACGAAGAGACAGTTCGCAATTTCTACTTGATATTGGCTATGATGAAGCGTCGAGGAATTATTAACAAGCACTCTCCGTAGATCTTAAGAACATTCCTCAGTGGAGAACACTCTACATCATCATCACTAAGTCTCTCAAGTGCGTGGCGGTGGCTATGAGCATCCCAAGCTCATGGGCGCAAGTCTTACGGTCATTGATCAATAAGAAGGACATTGAAATCGAAACGCTGGTATGGGATGACATGATGACATTTCACAAGAAGCTTGGCTCAAAGATTCCCTATGTCGGATACACGAAGCTTTTGATCGAGAGCACTTGGACTTAATCACGATATTCCCAAGAGGCTCAATGACCCGACAATCATGACGTGTTGTCGAACCTATCCTTTCTATCGAATCAAGGAATCGACAACAAAGAAACAAGGTGCGTCTTTGCACGATCACCTTCTAACCAATGAAATCAAAAAGCTTGAAACATACAAAAGGTATCAAGTCGCAGTAAGAGAAGGAAAAGTTGGTCATCTTGATGAGAAGTATTTTGGAACACCTATAGAAGAGGAAAGAGGAATGTGGAAGCATGATAAGCACGAGAGTCAAAGGAAGGTCGAAACCTACTCCAAGAAAAGAAGTTCCCTCCAAGGAAGCTCTATTCCTACACGAACCACAAAGAAAGCTCTTGGAAAGCTCGAAGATACACAATCGGACGAGGAGGTCCACTACCACAAGCGCAAGGATGACACTCCATCGATTACCAAAACCTCCTAGTCAATAGTGAACATGGCAAAGGAAAGACTCGTACTTGTGCCATATGATGAAAGCTTCGAAGTGATGAAGAGCAACGGATAAATCATACAGAAGAAGTTCAAATTCGTTCGACTTTAACCGCGTTGCACAACAATTTGCTCAAGAACAAATGGGTGGCCGGGAGGGTCAAGTAGTCTTGACTCAACCTTCGCCAGGATCTTGATGTGGTTAATCAACCCGATAGGGATGCGGTGCCACCACTTTGTTACAACAACGGAACCGTGTCGAAGATACTATTGAGTATGATTTTGAAGAACCGAGAATCGAGAAGCTAGAAGGTAAAAGGCGATGAAGAAGCTGCGGCAAAGCCAAAGTGATGAACAAGCTAAGGCGGCAATGAAGATGTTGAGTATGATACGTTTCTTCTAGATAGTCCGCGCGATCAAAGGAAGAAACCTCACGAACCACCAAAGGACCCGGAGTCTCCTCACATCTCATCATCATCAGATTCTTCTTCTCACTCTTCACCACCACCATCAAAAGATCAACCAAATCATCATCCAGATCAGTGAAGAAGCCACCTCGATCTTGGATTTCTCATACTCATGAAAGAATTGTGAAAGCTATCAACAAGTCGAGAAGAAGGACATGCTCTGAGAAAAGCTGAATTGGTTTGCGACCAAATCACGATATCTACATGATGAGAATGACAAGATGAGAATGAAAGGGACGTCTGAGAAGCTCATGCGGGATGATCTACAAGGAAGATGGACGAGAATGATGAAGGCTACACTCACAAGTACCTTACGGATATCGTTCCTAAAGTCACAAAGGAGATGTTTACGAACAACTATATCCGAATATTATGCAGATAGCCAAGCAAACTATAAGATCAACACCCTTAACCGTCACAATCAATCCATCGAATCCTGTAGTTTTCTCGGATAATGAACTGGTGGCCAAGCTTGTCACACAAATGTCTAAGCGATGCAGGACATTTACTTACGATGAAGGAAAGTTGTTTCAAGCATTCTTTGGACTACCAACTCCATGAAGCATGCGATTCAAAGCTAAAAGTCTAAGCGTCCTAGAGGCGATGAAGATAAGGATCGGGATAAGAATGATGAAGGTACGACAAAGAGAAGCGGTGAATCATCTTCCACCACCACCTCCTCCCAACGGCCTCCGCTCAACAAAGGTCCCCTCCTCGTTCTTCTACTTAGATAAACCTCATGATTACGAGACACCACGGACTCAAAAACCGGTGATTAATTTGAGTATACAGGTGGTGACGATGAAGAACACCATGAGCCCCTACAACAACCCACCTCTCCCAAACAAGTAAAGAAACGTGAACCCTCATCTAGGCCTAAGAAGCGAGAAGAAACAGACGAAGCTGACGTCCTATCATGGCTAGATGAAGACACCACAGAGGAATTTGAATGGTTTTCTACATTTGTCAATTCCACTCCTACGAAGAAGGTCAAGATCCGGTAGCGGTAATACATTGGAGCATGCTAAGATTATGCATGAAAAGTTCCATGTGAAGAAGATGACGAAATCCGAGTTGAGGCGAATCAAGAATGAAGCTTTTCAACGTGGAAAGATAGCTCAGAAAATGCCATTGAGGTCGAATATCACCTTGAAAACATTGCTCGAGCTATGTCTAACAACATGGATTGGCTCAACCCGAAGCAAACATCGACTTCACCAAACGGGACAACCTCATACTACACCGACGGTCAAAACCTCTACCAACAATTGGCCAACCAGGATGAACCAAGGATTCCATTCGGATATTTCTTCAACAAAGACACGGAATTTCTTCTTCATGGTGGCGATGGTTCAGGAAGTATGCTACATCTCGACACTTCCATTCCAGCAGAATACTCAAGTATAGCTATCGGGAAAGAGCTAATCACTTGTTCTCTAACAAAGTGGAAGCATACGACCGAGATGCATTGTATGGGATTCATCATTGGCCGAACGCAGAAGAATCTACTGGAACGCGGTTGAAGTCTCAACATGCGATATTGATTCTAAAGTATCGTTGCCATCAAACACGTCGATCTTTCATCTAAGTGGGACTACACCTTCCTAAAGAATATCGTGGTCAAGCGACAAGATGAAAGGGATTATGCATTCTCTAAAGCTGACTTTGAGAATTTGTCTATCAACGACATCGAAGAAATGTACCTTGCCAAAGTACAGTGCGTATGAGACAATTCTCCAACTGCATACAGCGTGAATTCATCAAGTCGTGCTCATCTTCATCGGGCGCATAGTCATCCAAGCGTGTAGAAGATCTCCGGTGGCGGTTGAATCTTATCGGGCCGTGTCAACTTCACTCCACGCGGCTTGATCTACCCGCATCAACCAGCTTCCACAATATATGCTCATCGGCAAACCTTTCGAGCGTCGTTTACAGATGAACTTCAAAACATTGCTTGATGGCGTCTTGTGATCTTCACAAATTTGGAGATCACACTTTGAAGTTGGTTAGGGGCGGATTGGCTTATCGGTTGAAGGATATACATCAGAAGATTGGGTCTCCTAAGCGATGGAATTCTAGGATCGAAGGGGCGTGAAGAGGATCATCACCATGATTGATGAGCGGTTGTATAGAAGGGATCGATTCGAAGACTGAAAGCTATGTTGGTGGTCGACCCAGGAGAAATCTTGGCTTTCATGCCCGACTCACACTCACGGAGACATCTCTGACTACACGGTACCCCTTGAAGCGCTTCTTTCATTATAAATTTGGATGTATGATCTATTATGTCAATGGCTTGTGCACATATTACGATTGTACAACCCGTACTTGTAAATAAAGGAACCTATAGTGCGCTTGATTGCACAATCCTTATAAAAAGGAGCGAAAGCTTCTTATTTTTGAGTAAAACCTATCAAACCTTTCACTTTTCAAGGTTTTGCTCAAAGAACAAGTACTTTCCCTTATGATTTTCAAAACCTCAACCGTTTATATCACTTGTTGAGGGGAGTACTTGAATTAAAACTTTGTTCAAAAATTGTTCACAGTGGTCATTCTTCCCTAACACTTTCGAAATGGTCATATATATTCTTAACTTTTCAAAAATAACATTTTATATGCCATTTTGAGGGGGAGAAAATACGTGATAAGAAATATGTTGTGTCAATGCAAATGAATCTTTGTGCTATAGACTTAACCCATGAATTGTCGAGATCTTAACTGTTAGTAACTTCGAAAAGACTTGTCGGGGCGGGTAATAATTTCAAGCTAGTTCACTAGTGATATAAGCGGTTCGCAAAGGACTTGCGGTAGAAAGTACCATTCGAAACTCTTGGTAGACATGAACTCGGCGGGTTTGACAACCTTCCGAGGATTGTCTACACCTTCAAGGTAGTTATTAGAGCTAGTTGTCACCTAAAAGCCGACAATGCAACTCTTTAACTATGCCAATGCTTAAGTGTCTCGGCGGGGAATGTCTATCTTGAGTTGATCAATTCAAAATGCGCGCTCTTTCCTCACATCTGATTTAACCGTTAAAACTCTTAGGCACAGTGGAGGGTATTTATGCAAAATCTTATCTCAACAGTGGTACTAAAATGTTTTCATTCACAAACACTTTGAGAGATTTTTCACAACAGTGGTTTTAATGGCAACATAGGTTAGTCATGAAGTTATAAGGTGACTAAGGTTAGGAATAACCGTCTATGATCCGCCGAGTAGGATGGATCTACCCACGGACACCACAAATAGTTAGTATTTAGAAGTCCTTAGGTATGATTGTAAAAAGGAAAATAATGAGAATCGGAGAAAGAAGGAGTTGAAGAATTAAAAAGAAATGCAAAGAAAGGGTGAAAAGAAATAGCCCTCCAGATTATTCAACTTAGGGGCGGACAGGTTTAATTCATATGCTCTTGGTTGTCACTAGATGACAGGTATTGAAGATTAAAAGTCGTCATGGACCATGGCAGCATGCACTAAACCTTCTTATCCACTCAAGTTTCTCTCAAGAGAAGCTTGTTTCATTCTCACAGGGAACCCTACATAAACTATCGGCTTTCTCTTAGAGATTCTGGTATTGAAAAAGAGACCCTCTCCCTAGTCTCCTTTCGGGGAAAACCAAAAGCGCACTATTGAGTCTAGAGCCATGAGATTCTTCAAAAGATCTCTTAGGTACACTTGGCATTTCATCACTTGAAGTTCAACAATAAGAATTTGGTGGTACATTATCAAGTCCTTCACGGATCTTAGCAATCATTAGAACATTCATGAGAGGTTCACACTTGCGATCCTCGGTGATTGAATGGAAACTCTGCCGGGGTCAACATCAAGCGACCACGGCGAAGAATAAACCCGGCAACTCCGGTTGCGCTTAGTGGTCTCAAGCGGTCTACAGTGCATGAGGTGATGCCGGTGTACCTCAACGACTCATCGAATCGTAGGTGTACCGGTACATCGTGTTATCTCACTTGTGGGACTCCGATCGAGGAGCGCCTTTGTAGAATCGAGTTGTGTTTTCACACTATCTTTGTTAACACTCTCGAAGTTCAAACTTGTAAGTGTCGGAATCCGCTTATTACTAACCGTTTTAATGTTTTACTTCTTATGGAAGCTCTGGAGCGGAATGATCGTGCAGATTCTTCTCATGCTCACGCCAACATCATCAATAATGGAAGTTCTATCCAAAAGCAACACAACAGTTAGAATGATTCTTCGTCAAATCAAAGAATCTACAAAGTTAAAGACTTAAAGAACTTCATCGATCTTGAATTCAAAGCGTCAAAAGCGCGTGCGAGCATGTTGAAGAATGGCGTGGAACAGCATGCGTGGCGGGCGGCAGACTTGATGGAGAACAACAACATACTATCACTTTCATCACAAAGAACAAAGATCAAAGAACAAAGTTAAAGTTGGCGTCAAAGCATAACGTTCAAAGAAAACTATCTCGCTACACGGGGAGATGGTTCAAATCAAGGCAATTCTTCTCACAAGAAAGAAGAATGTCGAAGGACGTCAAAGCTACTATTACATCAACGCCTTCATCGGTTTTCATCACCAACACTTGAGTGTTTGTTACTCATATGTAATAACACTTGAGGGGGAGATTATTGGAATCACTCCTAAACCTTAATTCAAGTGTTAGTTACTAATATGTAATAGGTAGCTTATTATGGCCTTTATGTTTGTTTAGCCTTAAGCATATAGAAGGCCCATGAGCTTAGGACCAAACCCATAGGAGAAAGGGAAGGGTAGGAGTGTTGCCTAGCTCCTTTATAAATACTATGTAATAACCCTCACTTGACGGTTGGTTGTTCAAGTTATTTCTTTCACTACACTCTACGCATAACCGTGTCTTTATATCGTGTGTTTGTGTTTGATTTCTTGTTCAATCGCCTCTCTATCTTTCTTGTAAGCTTGTGTTGTAAATATAGTGACCTAACAATCCCGTAACATAGTGAACGAGAGGTTGGCCGACCTCGAATAGCGCTATCCATACTACCTACTAATAGGAGACTAACAATGCGAATGTAAGAGCGGTACATCATACAACTATTAATATACAAATAAGAACACTCCGAACATGGGAGAATTTAGATTGAAAATGCTCCGTTCCCATAGGGAGACATTCTGCTCCGGACTGGGGAGGCTTAAGGTTGCTTCCGTCAAGGGGAGACTTTTATGCGCTCCACAATAAGGCGAGACTTTTAGGGTCATAGCAAGTACGGTTCAATAAGTTCAAACAAGCCATAGGTTCGTAATTATGTTTAAGGATTTGATTCGAGTTCAAAAGTTCTAGTCAAACGAGTTCATAAGAGTAGTAATCAATTTAGTTCAAGAATGGTTCAAGCATTTAAGCCCCAAAATATAGTAAAACGGTAAAAAGGGATGTGATTACTCACATTTGCAATTATTATGATGCCAAAGTGAATACACAGAAATGAGGTGCAATCTCTATCCGCAACCCTATATGAATGATGTACTCTAATATAAGTCACGAGATAATGTCGTGCATGCAAACTCATATGATATCCATACCATTTGTACACTTTTGAAAATAAAGTTTATCGTCGAAAGATAATCTTATAACGTCTTGACAATTTATAAATTACTTTACAAGTATTTACGTTGAAATGATATTCTACGATAATCATTTAGTGATTTATTAAGACATTATATTTTTTCGTCGTAAAACAATATGATTTGACAATTCATGAAGTGACTAAATGGCCTCCTAAACTAGTAGTGAAAATAGTGAATATCGAGTGTTAGGAAACAAACTCAACGGTTTTGGAAAGCTTGTAGCATGATCTCAAAGTCTTAGCTTTTAAATTTTTATCATAGAGGTCTCGATCATGGGGAAAAACGTAGGTGAAGTAAGGTACTTGGACTAAAAATATTGTGTAAGTGTAGTTTTCGGCAAAGTTTGAATAACCGCATTTTATTCGTCACAACTCCGTTTGACGAACGGTTGAACATTTTGGAAAATAGGTTAAGTGAACTTACTTTTACTAGAAGACATCGTTTTCTAAAAAGTATTCTATCGATGTTAAAAACGACTCTCAACATGATCACTCGTGACAACTAGTTTTTGACTAATAAGAAATGTATATGAGTTATATTTGTGAAAATAGTTACGACAACCTTATTTAAACACTTGTAATTTAATCGTTATAAGTCCGTTTTCTACGTTTTATATGTCCTTAGCTTCGTGTTAAAGTATACTAATATATTTTTGATAAATCGACTCATTTAGATAATGCTTAAGACTCATTTTTGACCCTTAAAAATAAGACACATCAATTTTCGGGAAAATATATAGTTTTCGCCGTTAAACTTGAAAAATAAAGTATAACTTCTTCGTTATAAATCGCTTTTAACCTCGCTCTCGTTGTAACCCACGGTTTCGCTTTTAAAGTATATTTTCTGAATTTCTAGCCCAAACTATTTTATAAACTGCCTAATTTTCCAGATTTTACAAAATGATCGATTCACTATTTATTGTTGTCGAAATTGATTTTTCTCAAGAATACTTATTCTAACCACTTCAAATCAACACCAAATCTATTCTAAACCTACCATACACTTTCTTAGGGTGTCATGGGTTCCTAAACATCATCAAAAATGATATGTTTCAAGGGATTAATTATGGATGATATATATATATTTATAAGTACTAAAAACATTAAAAGTGGTATAGATACTCATATAACTTGCATGTTTTCTTTCAAGCATAATAAAGATAACCAAAGTATGAATATGCAAGATTAAAAATGATCATGAAATGCTTACTAGTATGAGATGAGGTTTATGGAACAAGGTTTTTCCTAAATACTCTAGGTTTTTATTTCAAAACCTTGAAAGAGAGTAACTAGTGTTAATAATATTGCTTGATCTTGAAATTTTTTTGCTTCTCCTTGGTTTTCTTGAGATGGCCGGCCACAAGGAAGAAATGGAAGAGAGGATTGATTTGATTACACCTTTAGTTATGTATTGTATGTGTTAACTTAGATAATATCTAATATAACTTGTATATGTGTACATATTTGATGCAAAGATCAAATTGGCTTCTTATTGTGACTAGGGAGTGTCAGGTTATGGGTGAAAGGTTCGGGAGAGTTTAATGTATTTTATGGTTAAATGCATTTTATGTTTAAGTATAATGTGTAATTTGGTAAGTATAAATACGTATTAATTGTAGCATTAACTAAAAATAGATTTTAACGGGACAAAATAAAATATATCGAAGTCATAAAAATTATAAAAATACATTTCTTACAAGAATTGAGTGAATAAATAATTATCAAGTTGTATTTACGAAAACCGTCGTAAATATTTATACATAACAATTTATATACAAAATAAATTGAAAAATCGGGTAAACTAATAATATAGTTTTTATAGTCTTAAAATGAGTATAAAAATATGTTAGGATTATTTTTGGAAGTGTCGGATCAATTATTCAAAATAAATGATTATGCGATAGCGTTTACTTAATAGGAAAATAAACGTTAAATAAAATATGTAAACCCGTGCATTAACTAACATGAAAATGATATTACTAATGATATGTAGACTAATTTTAGTCTATATAAAATGTCCTTAATGATTGTTCATGAATTCACAGCTAAACCCTTAAGGTTACGCTGAATTGATACTGTAAACTTAGTTTACGATAATTGATGAATAGTGAATCATGAATAGTGATTTTTCTTCGGAAATGAATAGTGTTTCGTGAATAGTAAAATTTTGAAATACGTTCTCAGAATATCAAATCGACTTCGAAAATGATGAATAGTAAATTCCCGAGATGAATAGTAAATTTGAGAAATGACCGGAAATTGAGAATTGTGACAATTACTAAATCTTAAAATCACTTATACTTGTTTTAGTGTTTTATGTGAAAACGTAAGTGTGTTAGAGAACTATTGGCTCAAACTATTTACGTATTTTATTTGTTTCGTTAGAATGATTTTACGTTTGTTGTCGACAAAACATTAGAAGATCGTAAAATATAAATAAACGTTTCTACGGATTATTTGTATTAACAATCTCCCCCTTTTTGTTGATGACAAAACATAAAATTATTTTAAGGAAAACTAAAATTGTAAAAGTTCAATTGAGTTTTACTCTCTTCTCCCCTTTTGTCTAAAACAAAAAGAGCTGCCGAATAAACTAACACATTGTTTTAAGAAAAAAAAATGTGTAAAAGAAAAAAAAATGTCAAGAGAGCAAGTGATGGGAATGGTTCTCGTCTAAACTCCCCCTTGACGAGTCCATCCCTTTGTGAGGGCGTCAAGTAAATAGAAATTAGTAAGCTAGTGTTTTGCAATTTTGTTTGCAAATGGTTTGGTTCTTGTGACGAAAATGCTCCCCCTTGAAGATTGCAACTTTGCAATGGGGTGTCATGAAGTGTAATCCAAATGAGGATTATGTTGCAAATGGTTTTGCAATGTATGATTTGACATAAAGCTCCTCCTAGCTTAAGGTGTCAAAGTCTTCATGTGTATTTTAAAAATCTACAAAATAAAGGTTAGAGAATAAGTATATAGTGTATAATTTCCTGCAAATAAGACTCAAGTTAGTAGAAAATTTGTCTTTCTGTACCACGGATCCCACGGTTCCCTCTTTTGTGGGATCCGTCTAGGCAATATCCAGGGATCCGTCTCTCTGGTGACAGATTATTCAGCAAAGGTGATATACCAAATAATGCTAAATATAAGAGTGAGATATGTATACAATCAACAAACATATACTCAAAGAAATATGGCAAATAAGTTATCATTCAATAAACAAAGAGATAATCAAGAAATCTCTAAAACTAAGAGAATGATTTAGCCATATATTTTCTAATACTAATAAGTTACTAAAGCCTAGAATGCAACAAAGTGCTTGAGTCTAAGGATGAGTAGACTTGTTGATTTGGTCTAATATTTCAAGAAGATGATTAAACATAAAATGAAACTAATTTCGTACTTCTTGAACAAGTCCTTAGGTAATTAGACAATTAGAGCAATTATTGTCTGGATTTGGAACCGGAGGAAAATGGATGCTTTGAGGAGGTTCTATGAATGATGATGGGGTTTCATTAAGAGAAGTAGGGTGAGGTTCTACTAAGAATGAGGGTGTTGGTAATAGATATTGCTCTATATGATCAAGTCCTTGGTGGTTCCTTGTTTCCAATGATGGACTAGTCGGTGTTGTAGGTGGTTCCCTATTTAACGAGAAAGTTGGTGAGTTGGAGGTTCTCGGTGTTGAATGCTCTAATGAATAGAGATTTGGGTGAGGAATAGGCTCGTTGAATGAGTGTAATCCATGCTCTAGGAATGAGGGTTTAGACGGTTTGCTAGAGCTAGCTATGTTTGGTTTTGAACTAGATGACCCTTTTTCTAGCCCAAAAGGTTTTATGCTAATTCTTGCGGTTCTCTTAGCAATTGTCACAATTCTCAATTTCCGGTCATTTTTCAAATTTACTATTTATCTCGGGAATTTACTATTCACTAGTTACTATTCATCATTTTTGAAGTCAGTTTACGACTTTGAGAGGTTATTTCAAAATTTTACTATTCACAAAACACTATTCATTCCCGAAGAAAAATTTATATTCATGGTTCACTATTCACCATTTTTCGTAAACTAGGTTTACGAGTATCAAATTTGCGTAACCGTAAGGGTTTAGCTGCGTATTCATGAAGCATCATTGAGAACACTTCATATAGACTAGAGTTAGTCTGCATATCATCAGTAACATTATCATCATATTAGTTCATGCATGGGTTTGCATATTTCATTAACGTATATTTTCCTATTAAATAAACGCTATCGCATAATCATTTATTTTGAACATTGATCCGACACTTCCAAAAATTGTCCTAATATATTTTTATACTCATTTTAAGACTATAAAAATTATATTATTAGTTTACTCGATGTTTTGAATTTATTTTGTATATAAATTGTTATATATATATATATATATATATATATATATATATATATATATATATATATATATATATATATATATATATATATATTTACGACGGTTTTCGTAAATTCAACTCGATAATTATTTATTCACTCAATTCTTGTGAGAAATGTATTTTTATAATTTTTACGACTTCGATATATTTTATTTTGTTCCGTTAAAATCGATTTCTAGTTAACGCTATACTAAATACCTAATTATATTTACCAATTACACATTATACTTAACTAAAATACATTTAATTAACAAAAAAAACACAAAACCCTTTTTCCCTAGCCACCCTTGCCGACCTCCCCTTGTTAGTTATCACATTTTTTATAAAAATCTTGCAAGGAAAATGTACACATACACATAAAAATGACTAGGCATGTGTTATTATTAGATATTTACTTAATATACTAGATATTATCCTAAAACACCTAGTTCCACACTTACTCAAGGTGAAAACAAATCAAACTCTCTCCATTTCCATCTCTAAAAACCGGCCAAGCTAGGATCAACAAGAAGGATCCATAAAAATTTCAAGATCAAGTGTTTTATAATCTCTATTAGTCTTATATCTTAAGGTTTTGAAATATAAACCACTAGGTTGATTATATATTTGCAACAAAAATCCCTTCATCACTCAAGTAAGCTCTTCATATATTTTACTACTCTTTCATAATCCTACTTGAGTTATTTTTATCATCCTAGTACAAAAACATGCAAGTATTATGTGATTCATACCACTTTTAATTGTTTTTATTACTTATTATAAGTTTTAATTATCCTATAATTAATCCCTTGAAACATATCATTGTTGATAATGTTTAGGAACCCATGACAACCTAAGAAGGTGTATGGTAGGTTTAGAATAGATTTGGTGTTGATTTGAAGTGATTGAAACAAGTATTACGCAAGAAAAATCATTTTCACAACTTAAGAATGAGGTCTGATCGTTTTTGTAAAATGTGGAAATTTCGACAGGTCATGGATTATTTTGGGCTAGATATTCAGAAAATATACTTTAAAACGAAACCGTGATCGCTTGAACGGGTTTATAACGAAGAAGTTACGATATTTTCAACTTTAACGACGAAAACTAAATTTCTGAAATTATACTTGCTGTCAAGGGTTATTTTAGGGGCAAAAATGAGTTTTAAACCTTATCTAAATGAGTCGATTTATCAAAAATATATTAGTACATACTATCACGATTCCGAGGATATATAGAAGGTAGAAAACTGAGCTATGTCGACTAAGTTACAAGCGTTTTAAATATGGATATCGTAACTATTTTTCACAAGTAATAACACTTATATATTTTCTATTAGCCAAAATGGTTATTGCGAAGGACCATGTTTAGAGCCGTTTTTCATATCGATAGAGTACTTTTGAGAAAACGATGTCTTCTAGTAAAAGTGACTTCGCCTATCCTATTTTCCAAAATGTTCAACCGCTCACAAACGGTTGTAACGAGTAATATACTGACTCGAACTTTTTCCAAAACTACTTATAAACTATAATTTCTTGATAAATCACTAAGCAACTATTGTAGGATGTCGCTTCAACGTAGTACTTGTAAAGTATTTTATAACATGACGAGATGTCATAAACATGTATTTCGACGATAAACTTCATTTTCAAAAATGTACAAGTGGTATGGATATCATATGAGTTTGCATGCATCTATTGTTTCACGACTTATATTAGAGCATATCATTCATATTAGGTTATGGATAGAGATTGCACCTCATTTCCAGTATCCACTTTTGTCATCATAATAATTGCATCAGGTGAGTTCGTAGCCCCACTTTTACTCGTTTGATTGTTTTATAAACTCTTCGGGGGAGATACATGCTCAACTAATTGCCTTTACTTTACACTTATATGAACTTCGGTAACTGTTGTTTCACTACTTATGCTAGTAAGTAGATTATGCCCGAACTAAATTGATCACTATGTTATGAACACTATTATTCGAACCACTTCCCTTGATTTTGAACCCTTCGACATATATATTTGAACTCTTTTAACTTGATAGGAACCATTTGGCATAGATTTGAACACTTTAACTTGATTTAATTCTTTTGACATATAATTAATCTCTTTTAACTTAATATTGAACCTTTTGACTATTTTGAACTTGTTTGACATAATATTGAACCCTTTGACTATTTTGAACTTGTTTGAGATAATATTGAACCCTTTGATTATTTTGAACCTTTTGATCTGTTTTGAGCTCTTTTGATGCTTTTGAACTTTTGAACTCGACTTAAACTCTAACTTAATTATGAACTTTGACCGAACACTTGAGCTTAATTACGAACTTATGACTTGTTTGAACTTATTGAAACGTACGTGCTATGACCTAAAGTTTCCCTATGTTAATGGAGCAACACTATAAAGTCTCCCTAGGTGAACGGAGCAATATTAAAGTCTCGCCTTATTGGTGGAGCGTTCTCAATAATTCTCGCCTAGGTGGTCGAGTGACAAAGGAGTCCCCCCTTTTGGAGTAGTGCAAAGTCTCCCATGTTCGGAGCATCCCTGAATTATTATATACCTGGTGCTATATTGTAAACTATTATGACAGCGTATACTTGACCACTAGACACACTATATTTTGTGCAATGGGTTGTGAACACACAGGTTGCAAGTTTTGAATGGGCGGAACTTGGAACTGAGTGGATTTACAATGCCTTTGCTTTGTGAACTATTATGATAACGTGTACTTGACTTCTAGACATACTACTTTTGGCAGTGGGTTGTGAACACACATGTTGCAAGTTTTGTATGGGTGGAACTTAGTGGATTTACAATGCCTTTGCTTTGTGGACTATTCTAAATGACCAAGAACATTTCCTTTGTTGCATGAACGTTCTTTAAAAGTTTTACCTGTTAAACAAACTCTATGAACTCACTCAACCATTGTGTTGACACTTTTTAGCATGTTTTATCTCAGGTATCTAAGGCATTCACTTCATGGCATGCATGTGGACTTATCATTGAGTCACATGTCGACGCTGCCTCACATATATTTTATACACTTAACTATCGTTTGATTGTAACAAACTCATTTTGGTACATTGGAAATCTTTTGGGACCTATGTTTTGTAAACTCTGATTATTTTACTTAATAAAACGATATTTTCAAAACGACACTTTAGGTCGTTCGATATAATCAGAACTTTGATGCTATGACAGCCATCCCCGTATTCCATTTCGCTACAAAACAGGTAATTTGGAGGTGTGACAGATTGGTATCAGAGCATCGGTTATAGAGAACTAGGTTGCATCATTGACCCTAGACTATAACTACATCATCATAGCATCTCATCATATCATTACAAGTGCATACTCATTATACATGCGGTTTATACGTACATTATCAGTTGACTCAACACCAAACAGCATATGAGTCGATTAGTCCAAGCATTGCATAGTTACTCCTAAATTATACATAGCCTTATCACCTATGTCTAATTCAGGAAGAATCATGCAATGAAGGGAGTAGTAGTCTCATATGTGTAAGCAATTCCGTAATCGAGCCAAATTTTCAAAAGATTTTCTTCAAACCACTTGATTCCAGCTTTGATCCGAAAGTGACGCTCTTGTTTGATGAGTTTCAAGGATCAAGCTAGAATCAAGTTGTTACTCAAACCGATTTAGCCTAATCTCATGACAGTTCTTGTTTGATGAGTTGTGAGATTAAGTAAAAATCGGTTACCTAAAAGTCTTTTGAGGGTTTTGCTCGAGAATGGGAAAGCTTACATCATCAAACCCAACCATAAGAGAGCATGTCTTTAGAATGGGAAATGGTCACGATAGCACAAGAACGTACCTAGTTGGACGAGGAACCCATATGCATGAGCATTGACATAATCATTTAGATCATACACGAGCATGAACTTTTAGAACCCTTGTCGCGGTTCGGACTATAGTTATCAATAATCGAATCACGAGGACGTGATTCCTCTAACAGGGGAAGAATGTCTCAATTCTTAATTTCCGGTCATTTTTCAAATTTACTATTCATCTTGAGAATTTACTATTCACTTGTTACTATTCATCATTTCACTATTCATCGTTTTTGAAGTCAGTTTACGACTTTGAGAGGTTATTTCAAAATTTTACTATTCACAAAACACTATTCATTCCCGAAGAAAAATTTATATTCATGGTTCACTATTCACCATTTTTCGTAAACTTGGTTTACGAGTATCAAATTTGCGTAACCGTAAGGGTTTAGCTGCGTATTCATGAAGCATCATTGAGAATACTTCGTATAGACTAGAGTTAGTCTGCATATCATCGAACATCATCATCATATTAATTCATGCATGGGTTTGCATATTTCATTAACGTATATTTTCCTATTAAATAAACTGTCGCCGCATCGATCATTTATTTTGAACAATTGATCCCATTAATTTCCAAAAATTGTCCTAATATATTTTTATACTCATTTTAAGAATATAAAAATTATATTATTAGTTTACCTCGATGTTTTGAATTTGATTTGTATATAAATTGTTATATATATATATATATATATATATATATATATATATATATATATATATATATATATATATATATATATTTACTTAATTTGCCAGAAATTCAACTCGATAAAATATTTATTCACTCAATACTTGTGAGAAATGTATTTTTATAATTTTTACGACTTCGATATATTTTATTTTATTCCATTAAAATCGATTTCTAGTTAACGCTACACTAAATACCTAATTATATTTACCAATTACACATTATACTTAACTAAAATACATTTAATTAACAAAAAAAACACAAAACCCTTTTTCCCTAGCCACCCTTGCCGACCTCCCCTTGTTAGTTATCACATTTTTTATAAAAATCTTGCAAGGAAAATGTACACATACACATAAAAATGACTAGGCATGTGTTATTATTAGATATTTACTTAATATACTAGATATTATCCTAAAACACCTAGTTCCACACTTACTCAAGGTGAAAACAAATCAAACTCTCTCCATTTCCATCTCTAAAAACCGGCCAAGCTAGGATCAACAAGAAGGATCCATAAAAATTTCAAGATCAAGTGTTTTATAATCTCTATTAGTCTTATATCTTAAGGTTTTGAAATATAAACCACTAGGTTGATTATATATTTTCAACAAAAATCCCTTCATCACTCAAGTAAGATTTTCATATATTTTACTACTCTTTCATAATCCTACTTGAGTTATTTTTATCATCCTAGTACAAAAACATGCAAGTATTATGTGATTCATACCACTTTTAATTGTTTTTATTACTTATTATAAGTTTTAATCATCCTATAATAAATCCCTTGAAACATATCATTGTTGATGATGTTTAGGAACCCATGACACCCTAAGAAGGTGTATGGTAGGTTTAGAATAGATTTGGTGTTGATTTGAAGTGATTGAAACAAGTATTACGCTAGAAAAATCATTTTCGACAACTTAAGAATGAGGTCTGATCGTTTTTGTAAAATCTGGAAATTTCGACTGGTCATGGATTATTTTGGGCTAGATATTCAGAAACTATACTTTAAAACGAAACCGTGATAGCTTGAACGGGTTAAAACGGGTTTATAAACTAAGAAGTTACTTATTTAAGTTTAACGACGAAAACTAAATTTCTGAAATTATACTTGCTGTCAAGGGTTATTTAAGTGGCAAAAATGAGTTTTAAACCTTATCTAAATGAGTCAATTTATCAAAGATATATTAGTACATACTATCACGATTCCGAGGATATATAGAACGTAGAAAACTGAGCTATATCGACTAAGTTACAAGCGTTTTAAATATGGATATCGTAACTATTTTTCACAAGTAATAACACTTATATATTTTCTATTAGCCAAAATGGTTATTGCGAAGGACCATGTTTAGAGCCGTTTTTCATATCGATAGAGTACTTTTGAGAAAACGATGTCTTCTAGTAAAAGTGACTTCGCCTATCCTATTTTCCAAAATGTTCAACCGTTCGTCAAACGAAATTGTAACGAGTAATATACGATCTCTCGAACTTTTCCGAAAACTACTTATAAACAATAATTTCTTGATAAATCACTAAGCAACTATTGTAGGATGTCGTTTCAACGTAAGTACTTGTAAAGTATTTTATAACATGACGAGATGTCATAAACGTGTATTTCGACGATAAACTTCATTTTCAAAATGTACAAGTGGTATGGATATCATATGAGTTTGTATGCACGCACATTGTTTCACCACATTATATTAGAGCATATCATTCATATTAGGTTATGGATGAGATTGCACCTCATTTCAAAGGTATCCACTTTTGTCATCATAATCATTGCATCGTGTGAGTTCTTAGCCCCACTTTTACTCGCTTAATTGTTTTATAAACTCTTCTGGGAGATACATGCTCAACTACTTGCCTTTACTTTACACTTATATGAACTTCGATAACTGTTGTTTCACTACTTATGCTAGTAAGTAGATTATGCCCAAACAAAATTGATCACTATGTTATGAACACTATTATTCGAACCACTTCCCTTGATTTTGAACCCTTCGACATATATATTTGAACTCTTTTAACTTGATAGGAACCATTTGGCATAGATTTGAACACTTTAACTTGATTTAATTCTTTTGACATATAAATAATCTCTTTTAACTTGATTTAAAACATTTTGACATATAATTAATCTCTTTTAACTTAATATTGAAGCTTTTGACTATTTTGAACTTGTTTGACATAATATTGAACCCTTTGATTATTTTGAACCTTTTGATATGTTTTGAGCTCTTTGACTGTTTTGAACTTTTGAACTCGACTTAAACTCTTGAACTTAATTATGAACTTTTGACTGGAACACTTGAGCTTAATTACAAACTTATGACTTGTTTGAACTTATTGAAACGTACGTGCTATGACCTAAAGTCTCCCTATGTGAACGAAGCAACACTATAAAGTCTCCCTATGTGAACGGAGCAACACTATAAAGTCTCCCTATGTGAACAGAGCAATACTAAAGTCTCGCCTTATTGGTGGAGCGTTCTCAATAATTCTCGCATAGGTGGTCGAGTGACAAAGGAGTCTCCCTTGTTGGAGCAGTGCAAAGTCTCCCTTGTTCGGAGCATCCCTGAATTATTATATACGTGGTGCTATATTGTGAACTATTATGACAGCATATACTTGACCACTAGACACACTATATTTTGTGCAATGGGTTGTGAACACACAGGTTGCAAGTTTTGTATGGACGGAACTTGGAACCGAGTGGATTTACAATGCCTTTGCTTTGTGAACTATTATGATAACGTGTACTTGACTTCTAGACATACTAATTTTGGCAAGGGGTTCAACACACAGGTTGCAAGATTTGTATGGGCGGAACTTGGAACTGAGTGGATTTACAATGCCTTTGCTTTGTGGACTATTCTAAATGACCAAGAACATTGCCTTTGCTGCATGAACGTTCTTTAAAAGTTTTACCTGTTAAACAAACTCTATGAACTCACTCAACCATTGTGTTGACACTTTTTAGCATGTTTTATCTCAGGTATCTAAGGCATTCACTTCATGGCATGTATGTGGACTTATCATAGAGTCGCGATGTCGACGCGTCTCACATATATTTTTTGCACTTAACTATCGTTTGATTGTAACAAACTCATTTTGGTACATTGGAAATCTTTTGGGACCTATGTTTTGTAAACTCTGATTATTTTACTTAATCAAACGATATTTTCAAAATGACACTTTAGGTCGTTTGATATAACTGTAACTTTGATGCTATGACAGTCATCCCCCAGGTATTCCATTCCGTTGCAAAAAAGGTAATTTGGGGGTGTGACAGCAATTGTTGAATGGGTTTGTTGAAGTGGGATTCTAGCATTGTTACCTCTTACGGGAGATGATTCGGTGGATGAAATCTCATGAATCATGTGACCCTTTCTTTTGGATGAGCCTTTGGTTGAAGAGTTGTTGCTAAGTGCTTTGGTCATGCTGATGGTAAGGATGCAATATAAGCTTCTAACCACTAATTTTTTTAGAGCTAGATGAGAGTGATGATTTAACCTTAAGAGTGTTTGGTTTATAAAGGATAGTTTTGAATTAGGGAATTAAATTCTTGGCCACTAAGGGGATTAAGCATGCACTTAGGATATTGATCAGCTATAGGAAGATATTAAATGGTAACTAAAAGTGGTTAATAAACCAAAAAGTGACATAACTTTGAAGAGGGAAGCTGATTAAAGCTTTCTGCAGATACGGATCCCACGGATCCCTCTCACTGTGGATCCGTCCGTTATAAACCGGGATCCGTCTCATTGATTCTTGATGAAATGATTATGCTTTTTGTAATGTCTAATACCTATGTATCTCGAGGTTTTGACTTTATTTTGATGTTATGAGAGGTGGATGTCTTAAATGCTCAACCATAGGAGGTGAGGGTGCTTAATGATAGTTTTGGGTAGGAAAGTGGACTTTAGATAGTCTAACTAATGGTGTGTTTGTTTCATTAAGATATTTTGGGTCTGAATCTGACTACCACATCTTACTGGTAAGAGGTGGCTAGAAAGTCTAAATTTGAACGAAATAATGTTGTTTGTTTTTGTATAATTGTCCGAATGATTTAAGTGCTCGTTTTTGCAATTTGTTTATTAAACCAACGCAATGCGATAATAAATAACTTATGTAAATATGAAACAATACTTTTTATCATAAATATAACATAGTTAATAAATAATCAAATATATTATATAAAGTTTACAAAACGAGTAAGAGGCAGTAAGACAAGTCCCCCACCTCTTACTGAGTAAGATGTTATATGTCTAACTGGGTCTTACTCAAAAGAAAAAAACAGACAACCAAAATTTCTGCCCTCCTCTAACTGGTAAGAGTAAGAGGGCTAGTAAGACTTTTTTTTTTAAAACAAACACACCCTAAGTGTTTGAGAAGAGTATTATTTGATTTAAGATGGAAGAGTGGTGGTAATTAGTCCTAGAAGTCAGATGATGACTCAAGAAAAATTTAATAAAATCTTAAAAAATAAGGAAAAATGAAAAACTAGTTTCAAGCTTATTTTTGAGTTAATGATGACTAAAATCAATTTTGCTAAAATTGATGGATATATCAAACTAAGTGTTATGAGATGTGAGAAATAAAGTGTGAGCATTGGAGCGGAAATATGATGAGTTTTGATGAGTTGATAAATCAAAAGCATTTTGAAATAGATCCTAAGTAAGCTATGGGTGAGTGTGAAGCTTTCAAATGTTTGAGGAATACTTAGTTGGTTCTAAGGTCTTATGTTTGGCTAGTGTGAGGTGAATCTAGTGAGCTGTTTTTGATGTAGGGAGGCCTGTATTGCTCATCTGTGGTCACGGATCCCACGGTTCCCTTTTCGGAGGGATCCGACTAGTTATATTGCTCGGGATCCGCCACTGCAGATCGAAGGCTTTCAAAGAAATATGCAATTTTGCACTCTTAGCAACATGCTTGTCCTAGTTGTTTTTACAAGGACTAAATGCAAGAACACATCAAGTATAATGCATAGCAAATGTGGGGGAACTAAAGGTACCTAAAGATGAGTGACGACGAATACTTGAAGAAGTCGTAAAATCTCATCCTACACGTTCCTAAGTTAAGATTGTTTAATGCCAAGTTATGGCAATAGCTACATACTACATCCTACACTACATAAGTATTTGTTTAGATGTTACAACCCATTGTTTCAAATTGTTTTTCTCAAATTAAGGTCCTATGACCTTACCTTACTTCTCCACCACTTCCCGTCTTCACCCCTCCTCCACTCTTTATCACACCATCTCTACTTCTTTTTCTTCAAGAAGTTGGCGAAGCACTTGAAGATTCCTTTGGTTTGTTGCCATTCGGGTGATGCGCTAGGAACGTCCGGCAATTGATTGATGTAATCCAAGGGGTCGAGATCGGTATTTCCGAGTGGGTTGCTACTACCTTCACCTTATTTTTGCCTCTCCCTTTCATCCGAGGAATCCGTGGGTGGGTGAGCCCTTTTGCCTTCCACCATAAACCTTGTAGTTCTACCCTCGGTCAATGACACCATAACTTTGTTGCAAAAGCTATGAACATAGGATTGCGGAGAAGGATCTAATGCAAAGATGAATTTAGCAAGACGGGTTAGGAGCATTGCGTACGGGAGCACCATTTTGTCCATGTTTTTTACACTTGCCATTCTATTAATCATGTAGTAAGCAAGGTTGAAGCGAGTCTCGGTCACTAGGCAATATATCATGAAACTTAGACATGCGTTGGGGTGATCCTTGTTTCCTACTAGGCACAACACATTCTCCCTCACCACAATTTCCCATTTCCTATACAATGCGCATATCTCGAGAGAGCTCCATTTGGAACGGATCCCTATAGATCACTTTCGAATTCCTAGTGACCCTCGATGGGGATGCTCTTGGCATGAACACGGTGTCCCTCACCGTGGTTGCTTCCCGGATTAACATGTGGTAGATTTCATGATTATCAACCATAGTGTGTATCTCTTCCAAATACCACTCATTGGAAAACATGCAAACACCTTGATATGGAACCCCTACTATTCTTCCAAACTTCACAAGCGAAAGGGTGTACTCATGCTCATTTATGATGAAGAAAATCGAGATGGACCCATCATCATTTCTAACTATCCTCATTGTTTTGTAGAACTCGAATACAAAAACCGGGCAAATTTGTTCGTTTATGTCCAATAAACAATTAAAGCCAATGGTCCAAAAACTTGTCTCATGTCGGTGTTAGAAAGAAATGATGGTTCTACTACTTGACCTTCGTGAAAAAGTCTCTTTTCGAGCATTTTAAAAGCTTTCCTATCTTCCGGGCTAAGACCATCTTTTCTATGGTACATTGGTATGTAATGAGCGGTATCTTGATAGTCTTATTGTCGGTTACTTGGGATGATTGTTCCTAAACAACACAACCACAATGTGGTGTTAATTGTGAATAGTAACATAAAGGGTTTGATCACAATTTTGCTCAAATCATTTTTATTGAAGTCAAGAAATGAGTTTAGTTTGTATTAACAATGTTAATTCTTTGATTTGGATTATCTTAGAAAACAATGTGGTAACAAATTATGATAAATCCATTTGAACCCAACTTCTAAAAATGAAGAAATTGTAATCCTAGAAATCAAGGAATTAAATTAACAATGTAGTGAAGATTATACTTACACAAGAGATTGTTATGCTTGAAGGGAATGATCAAATTGCTCCTGTGAACAGTAATTGGGTTTTTGTTCGTGAGTCTTTGAAGGGAAAGTGATTGTGGAACATCCACAGTGATCATTACTAACTTATGATGTCTTCTGTTGCACGGATCCCACGGATCCCTCTCATTAGGGATCCGGCTTGACAGCAAAAAATCAGTTTAAGCATTCCTTGATAACTTTGGTTTGGGAGTTCTAAAACGCCTAGAGTTTGATGTTTAAGCTCTATAACTTGTAATTTGAGGTTTTGATGGTTTAATACTAATCCTAATTAGCGTGGTTCCCTTTTTAAGAATTAGTCACAATTCTTGGGAGGTTTATCAAAGATTATGATAAAATCCCATTTTATCATAATTTAAGAAATTTCACATGAAAATTCATTGACATAGATGAAGTGTCAATAATCCCTTTGTGATGAATAATGATTGAGGCTATCGAATAACCAAGATATCATTATTACAAATTAGTAGTGTAGTCTATACAAATCAATCGAAGAATACTATTCTTGATGATGACTTTAATATAGATAACTACTCAAGTAATTACAAACAGAGATTAATTATACAACTAAGATTTTAAAAACAATAAAACAAATGTAAATTATTAACGATCATACCTTCGTTAAATATTCTTCTTAAGGGAAGAAGTATTTAGAGGAAATGCTTTGATATCTTCTTGGAATCTCCAGATCCATGTGTGAGAAGAACAATGCTAAACATTCTTTTTACGAAAAGAAATATTTAGATAGTTTCTTCATGATCTCCTTGGTATGCCCAAATCCAAGTATGGAGAATTCTTAACAAGGAAAGTATTAGAACATTCTATCATTGTCCAACAATAAACACTATAATGATTTTTAAAACATGACTTGAAAAATCCTTCTTTGTAGTTTTCAAACATACACGGATCGTATCAATTTTTAAAGTACAACATACTCTAAAAAACTTGGTAACGAAGCTCTGATGCCAATTGTGGAAAACTAGAAGGGGGGTTGAATAGTTTTATCAATTAAATTTAGATCAACTTATGTTAATCTATTTAGATGTGTATGTTGGATGTTGATAGATAGATATATAAAGAGTGTAATGAAAGATAAAGAGTAAGAAGCACATAACCACGACACGAGTATTTATAGTGGTTCGGCTACAAGGACACCTTCCTTGTCCTACTCCACTCCTCGAGTCACCTACTCGAGAGTTCGTAATCACTACACGACACCAACTCCTTATGGCGGAGAAGCCTTCACAACGTCGCCTACTCTTTTTCCGGTACTAGGCTAACCACCGGGTTCTTAACACCAAGGTGAACCACACCTACCACAACGTCGCTTACCCTTTATCCAATACTAGGCTAAGTACCGAGTTCCATTACAATGGAGGAACTACTACCCAACACTACACAAAACTTAATCCCAAAGGAGACCCACTCCTTATTACAATACCATCAAGGATATCAACATCCTTGGAAACAAGCTATTACTATATGTATAACGATGCACCTCATCGATTATACGACCTTGGCATTCTTCACTAATACCACTTGATTTGATTTCTAGGCAATCTTCACCAATACCCTTGACACACCGCTTGACACCTTTCACTAATTCCTTCGTCTTGACACCTTTAGCATTCTTCACTAATGCTCTTGACACGGACGTTAAGCATCTTTCACTAATGATTTCGTCTTGACTCTTTCGGCATCCTTCACTAATGCCTTCGACGCAACACTTCTATGGGGGAAGAAAGAACTATCAACAAGAGAACCTCAGTAGTCTTGATGATGACGAAGCATGGCAACTCATGGACTTGAGCTTGCTCGACTTCCAGAAGTGGTGATCTCGCCTTTAAGAGGAACCTAGAGAATTACACAAAAAAAAACGACAAACTACAAAGAAAGATCCCTTAGGATCAGTGGTTAGAGAGTTACAATACTTGGAGAAAGTATGTGTGAGAGTGGCAAGCCAAAAGGAAGAAATGGCTCACTATTTATAGAGGAGAAATGCTTATCGCTCCACGGATCCCACAGATCCTCCCTCGGGATCCGCCTAGTGTAAAACTAGGGATCCGTGGGACGCTCCTCTTTGCCAATGGGTATTTTGGTTATAGGTCATGGGTTATGGGTTGATCCATGAGTATTTTATTAGATACAATGTACCTAATGGGTGCAATGCACCTAGTCAAATGGGTATGGGTCAATACCATGGGTTGTAGTTTTTACCCATTTTTAATACATACTAGTTATGTATATATTTTCCCAATATGTAAACACTAGTTATTGTACATATCTATTACTAAATCATAAAATCACTTATGCTTGTTTTAGTGTTTTATGTGAAAACGTAAGTGTGTTAGAGAACTATTGGCTCAAACTATTTACGTATTTTATTT
Organism: Chrysanthemum makinoi; assembly: GCA_910596185.1. NCBI lineage: Eukaryota > Viridiplantae > Streptophyta > Magnoliopsida > Asterales > Asteraceae > Chrysanthemum > Chrysanthemum makinoi. The sequence continues at coordinate 160,366,663 of OU343225.1, read as the reverse complement.
GTTTCGTTAAAATGATTTTACGTTTGTTATCGACAAAATATTAGAAGATCGTAAAATATAAATAAACGTTTTTCCGGCTTATTTGTATTAACAAAGGCTTTCCAGAAAAAGTCCAAATCCAGATTCTTGCGGATCTGCTTTTAGATATGCCAGCAGTCAATGCAAATTTGCTGACAACATTGTGCTACCAAAAGATCTTTGGAATCGATCTTTTAGGTATTTACCTTCGAGCTTTAGTCTTTATGTTTTACATATGATGTGGCCTATCTGTGATCCTTGTAAAGAAGATGAAAAAGATGTTATGTGCAAAACCGATTCTTTTTCTTGGCACATGCTTGTAATCACTGACCAAAGCGCAAGACTAAGAAAACCTAATTGATTAACTTGTTCAACAATATAAAAAGTTTGACGTCTTAGACGGTAGTCGAAAAAGATTTTTGTAACCACAACAAAGTATCCCACAATTTATACCAGTGTTGCAAAAATCGGCCGAATCGGCCGATTAATCGTCGATTAATCGGTAATCGGCCATACACCTTGTAAAATTTTGAAAATCGGTCAAAAAATCGGCCAAAAATGGGTCAAAAATCGGCTGAATCGGTCAAAAATCGGTCTAATCGGTCAACTTTAAAAAAATAATATTTTCACTTATGACGCATAATGGGGATCGTTTATTTCGCTTATAACGCACAATGAGCCTCATAATCAGAATTGGAGCCTTTTATTGAGGTTTGGAAACATAGTAGGCTTGGAATCAGTTAAGATCTTTAGTTTGGTCTCCAGAAATACCCAAAACTTACAGGAAATGCCAATCCGATTAATCATCTATTAATCCCGCCTTGACCGATTACTCGCTGCATGGTGGTCGACCGCCCGATTACCGATTCACGATTTTTGCTACATTGATTTATTCATAACAAAGTTATTTCATATGCCATAAGCAAGACTTGATCTACAATCATTTGATTGTGAATCTTACACAACATAGAGTACCATTAAAAAATAAGTATTTTGTTAAACGGTAAGTCAATAATTATTAATCTATACTACTTATAATAGAGGAATGAATTTCTCTCCTCATAGTCTTAAAATTAAGACTCAAAAATTACAAAGCCTATTGTACAGTACACAATGCACGATTAATAATCTTTCTCATCAATCTTAATTTTAAGACTTGACCTAAAGCTTAATGTACAAAATACAAAGCAGTATTAATGTGGTCAAGATATTTAATGTAGTCAATTAATTAACATGTCAATAAATACAATTAATGCAGTTATTAAAACACCAATTACACAAGAAATACAAATTATCAAGCATATTGTACAACCAACTTAAACACAATTCGTGCATTAAATGTCACTAATACAAATAATAAAGCACACTATACATATATTAAATCCCGAACGGGCAACGGGCCAAATGTGCCCGAGCAACGAAAGGATACCAAACGGGTCGAGCCCGAAAAGGCACGAGCCAAACGGGGTCAAGCTCGAACGAGAACGGGCCAAACGGGCTCGAGCCCGAACGGGCACGGATTAAACAAAATTTTTGATCCCCGTAAATTTGATGTAAAAAAGAACATAATAAATTAAAATACATAATTTATCAAAAATTATTTCTTACTCCACAAGAACGCCGAAGACTCGCTAAGTAGTTTAAAATCATTTATCAAGCTTACTTTAAGAAAAAGCAATATGAGAAAATTTCTTCACTCCAAGTGGCATACATGTTGCGTGAAGCAAAGCCAAGTAGGAAAATGCACCAATTGTAATTCTTAAAAAATCTGTCACGGCCTTTATTTTATTCCGAGTAACAATGTGAAATTACGATGATATTAGAGCAAGAAAAACTGGATTGATGTTATCATATTATCGTGTCGCTAGGTGTCTTTGATTTATGTAGTCAAAGAATTGCTTTGTGATTTATGTTATTTTCCATAAGAAAACATGTTATTTTTCAAAAGAATAGAGAAATACAATTCAATTGTGGATGTTTTGCAAGTCTGGAAAAATAAGAGTCATGGTCAACAACATTAAATTTTGTCTGCAAAGTGTACTCATGCAGTCTTGCTTTTCCCCCTTGCTTCTCCGAATGTGGTTTTAAAGCTCTTAAAGAAATTTTCTAAGTAAACATTGTATCAAGGTTTATTAATGAGAGATGATTTGTCCACTCCAATAAATGATTGGTACACTCAAATTAGTTGTGTTTGGATAGTTATACCCTTAGCAAGACGCTTTTGGTAGAGAATTTCGTGATAAATGAAATGGCAGAGATAGAAATTGCAGAATAGAAATCAGTAAAGAATTTTGTTCAATTCTAATGTTTGGTAACAACAGAGACTTGACCCGAGAAATGAAAAAAAAAAATTAAATAACAATTCTAAAAAAATTATTTTCAAAAAATTGTTTTTTAAAACATTATTTATTTTAAATAACAATTTAAAATTATTTTTAAAAACGTAGTTTTTTAAACAAAATTTATTATTATTATTATTTTAAATTAAAATTCTAAAAAAAATGATTTTTTTTTAAAAAAATTATATTTTTTTGAATAACAATTCTAAAAAAAATTATTTTAAAAAAAAATTATTTATTTATTTATTTATTAAATAACAATTCTAAAAAAAAATTATTTTAAAAAAAATTGATTTTAAATTTTTAACAACAATTCTAAAAAAATGATTTAAAAAAATATATATTTTTTAATTTTTATAAATAACAATTTTAAAAATACATTATTTTTTTAAATAACATTTTGTTGATTTCTTGGTACAAAGAATTGGTTTCCATTCAAAAAGGGATGGAATTTGGAGAATTCAAGTTATGCTTAAATTAATTCTCAAAAGAAAATGAATTCTCCCCCTTTTTCTTTTCTCTACACAACCAAACAAGAGCAATCATTTCATTTCCATTTCCTTTGGTTCATTTCTCCCAACCAAACATGCCCTTATAGTCACACTTATATTTTAACCTTTGTAGGGGTATAAATGTCCAAACACAACTAATTTAAGTGTGCCAATCATTTTTAGGAGTGTTCAAATCACCTCCTTTTATTAATTAAAGTTTAACATGTCGGTAGATGTTAAGACACTAAAAGACGTATGGGACCCATGAAAAAAGACGTTTGGACCCACATATTTTATTTGAAAAGTGTATTTTTTATAGGTCTGGACGTCCTTTTTCGTAAGGCCCGCCGTCATTTTGATGTGCTTAACATGTGCCCCGAGGCACATGTTAGAAAAAAAGTGAATTACCAAAAGAGACTTGTATCACTCTTCATTTACAGATTTGAACTATTTATTTTCAATTTACCAAAATGGCTCTTACCACAAAGACTTGTCTATACCTTTTGTTTTTTTTTGATGAGATAAGATTGAAGCATTTAAAAAAGACTAACCACCCATTACTTTTCACTTTCCCCATAAAATATTTATTCATCTTCTCCATATTTCCAATCTTACCTCAACCATAGACCAACACTCAATCTTTAACCTCCTCGCCATCTTCCCCCAACACATCTTGTGTGTATCTTTTGCAGCTTTGCAACATGCCATCTTCCTCCTCGCCATCTCCCCAAAGACACCTTAACAATGACCAACCTTGCCTCGTCCAAGCCCACCATGCAAAGACCTCCCACGCTTCTAGCTTCCACGCAAAGCTCACCCCGCCACCAAGCCCACCATGCAAAGACCTCCCACGCCTGTGGCCACGCCCACCACCAACAAGCACCACGCCTGTGCCACGCCTGTGGCCTCGCAATACACGCGGTAGTGTTGGGATTTTATGTTTTAAGAGATCCAACAGATAACATCGAAAGTTCATTTTCAGAATACCCGTATGCTAGAACCCTGTTTCGTAAAGTAGCATAGAATATGTTCGTTTAAGAAATTTTCTCTTAGAAAAACCCTATTAATAATGGGTGTTTGGGTTTTCTCTCTCATCATCAAAAGCTACCATCCAATTAAAGTACCATGATCATATGTCTTGTCCCATTATCCTTATTAAACCCATTTAAAGAAGGAAGTGTACCACGAGTATATATTGATCATGATATAATAGTAAAAAAAGAATACAATACAATTTACAACAAAACTTGATCAATTTATACGGGATGGACTATTTCTACCCTCGAGTCACTTTATTTTGCCTACCCATAAATCCATACTCACAAAGGGATAAATCCTCACCATCCATCTAGTTTGATTTAATAGTGGGATTAACCTAAAATTTAGTAGATAAACCTAAGTCCATGTTTTTTTTTTCTTGTCTTTTTGTCTTTCTTTTTTATTCACATTTTTTATTCACGCTTTTAATTCGCTTTTCTTTTCTTTTTTAATTCGCTATTTTTTATTTTTCTTTTTTCGCTTTTTCTTTTCGCTTTTTAACCGACTAAAACATCGACTAAAACACTTTGACTATTTATTTTGAGAAAGATAAAAAATTTTTGAAGTCCCCTCGTGGTCAAGTTTTAACCCAATGTCCAATGGTTACTTTCACTAGCTAAGACGGTCCAAATGAAAGTACACTTTTTGTACATTTTGTACTTTCATTTGGACACGCGGCTAATTTTGGGTGACCGCTGCTAAGTCGAGTGGTTGCTAGAATGACTAATTTTGGGTGGAAATGCTGGAGTCGAAAGTATTACTGCAGATTGACCATTTTGGACATTTAGTTAAAAAGTGACCACAAAGAGGACTTCAAAAAAGATTTTGGCTTATTTTTGTACTTTTCTCTTAAATTTTTTTTATTCAACTTTGACCATAAATATTTTTATTTGTGTAATATAATACTTGATGAAAAATATATGAATAAATTGGGTTTTAAATGTATTTTCATTTGGTATAATTTTCATCAATTATCATATAATACAAATAAAAATATTAATGGTTAAAGTTGAACAAGAAAGATTCAAAAAAGTCAAAATGAACAATTATTATAAAACGAAGGAAGTAATATTTGGCAATATTCATGAACTTTTTCTTGCGTGTACGTATAAAGTGAATATCTCATGTTTAATTAGAAGCCTTGCGTAGCTAGAACATATATAGTGCATAGAAAACTTCAAAGACACTCTACCAAAGGTACTTTGTTATTCTGGCACAAAGACTTAAAAATTCACGGGACGGCCATAATAAACAAGATATAAATATAATCGGGTCATTGTATTTTTTCGGTTTAAGCTGTTTTGTTGAGCCTTACCTAAAATCTGTAATAGAATGTATGTTTCACTTTAATAGAATACAGGAGCGGAGCCAGAATTTTAGGTTAAGAGGGCCGAATCTGAATTTATTGTACAAAAATAACGGTGAACGATATAAGTCAAACGATTTAACAATGATAAGGACATTTTTTTAGCAAAAACACTAAAAATGATTGTAAATAATAAACAAGAACATTTTTTTAGCAAAAACAAATGACAACATATAAGGATAAATCTTTTAAAATAATATTAAATCCAAAATGAGTTCATAGGTATGCAAGGGGATGAGATCCTCTCAAGTTACTTGACTCAAGTTTAGGTAATATGAGCCATTAGATTTGATCCAATGGCTCAAATCCAATGGCTCATATTGCCCCAACTTGAGTCAAGTCTTTACAACTTGAGAGGATCCTTGTCCCTATGCAAAAGATGCGTTTTGAACACATGACCATCTCTTTTAAAAATCTTAATGGTCAACAAGGTTTATCACTACTAAAAATATAGCATTATGTAAGTTAGGCATCTTCAACAATGAGTTTTAGAATGATTTATAAAAGAGGCGTATGCATATTGGAAGTTTCAAAAATAACTAAAGGAGTACCCATGTATAAGAACAAGATTTTCTAACGTCAAACAATATAGGTACACAAAACATTTAACTAAAATATCACTATAACTATTCGTCGCTATAAATCCTATTGCTAAGTACAAAAATGTTTTTTAAACTGACAATTCCAATATTTGTTTAATTATTTGTTAAAACTGATTTAATGCTAGACTATTGAAGTACTAAAATACTTTGGTTTGTAATAGAAAAAAAGGTTTTGAAAAGTCGGCCACTTTGATTGGTCGAAAAATCTCCAAGACTTTGACGTGTTGATTTAACACTTTTGTTGGAAATGTATATATTTACAAACATGTGAATGTCCGGATTCGAACTCGTGACCACGGGATTGCACACATTAGCGAATGAGAATTAAAGTTAATAATTAATGTTTATGTTTACGATTAATTATTACACATTAAGTCCGGTTAACGATCGTTAAGTATTTAAAGGAAAAATGACTAACGACCGTTAAATGGAAAAGAGAAGGACTAGAATTGGAAACTTGGAAAAGTTAAGGATTGGGCTTTGGGCTTTCATGGTGGCCGGCCATGGGGTCTCTCCAAGGCCTAGTTCCCTAACTTGTCCTTAAGTTTTACCTACTAAGATATAAGAGGGTAGGTTCTTGGTTTCATACACTTGTTCATTGAATTAACCCTAGATCTCTCCTCTCCTCTCTTTGTCCTTAATTCGCCAACACCCCAAAGTAAGTGGAGTTTGGTTTCGCTTTTTCTTAAACGAGGACTTGTGTTAGATCTAGCAATCGCTGATTCGCTTGGTTAATTGCGGTGTACAAGAACGTGGTTGTAAGACATTATTCTTACACCAATAAGTACTTCTTTTGGTTTGCTTTGCTCGAGGGTGGTTTTGCTTTGCTCGAGGGATTTGATATTCGAAAGAGGTACGTTACGCATACTTTCAGTTAATTAATTTATTTGTTATGATCTTAAGTCTTCCGGTGTGTACTCTTGATGTCTATATGTTTATTGTATGTTTTATATATCATAAACTCAACAAAGGGCATCACGAGCCTTGTATAACAAGTAATTAATTACTCAAACACATAATTAAAATAAACATGAATGTGTTATTATTTGTATGCTTAGATCTAGGGTTTGCAAAACCTAAACCTTAATTTTGAGGGGGCGCTTATTTGGTGCCCTAATTTGGGTTTTGTAAACTATTGTTTTAATTGGATTAGAAACCCTAAGATGCATGCAACTTTATGTGTATATGCGTAACTTTGATTTAATTGCATTAATTGTTAAGTGTAATTTTATGTCCATGATAATTATCTGCATGTTTTATCATGGATCTGCTTTATTGTATGTCTTTCTTGTTTAAGTGATATACACTAAATTATGATAGATCTAAAATTGGGGAAGACCTCAATAATTATTAATTTAATCAATTATGTGCTATGTGGTATGTATTTAATTTTGACTTGCTCAATCGATGAATCGATGCATGTGATTCACCTTGTACATAGATGAAAACGGGTGAAAGTCTTAATTAAATATATGCATATTGACAGATCTAGAATTGGTTATTAATAGGATTTATCAAAAACGTTTGCATGTGCTATTTGATATGCATGACTTTTATTTGTTATGCATTCATTGTTTATTTGTTTATTTTATAAATACTTGCTTGTTTGTTATGTGTAACAAGGGTATTTTTACAAGAAAAATAAACTGACCTAAACAATGGTGAAACATGTATTTTAAGAATAGTAATCATAATCGTTTAATTGATTGATGACTTTGGTACAAATGGTCCGAAAGGCTCACCCATGAGAATGAACTAATAAAAGGGGTTTAAAGAAGTGCGCACAATCACACTGAAAGGATGTCTAAGGTTGTGCTTTAGCTGCACTGGTCCTCTCGCCTCCTCAGTAAGTTCGAATGGAGCTACTTAGTAAGCCATTAAATGTGCAAGCTCATCTTAAGGGCTAATTAGTTTTAATTCCATGCGCCACTTCGCTGGTAATTATCCGAAACACTAAGTGTTTACACTTATGCAAAAGTACGGTATAATGGATGATAATTAACACTAAATTCCTTGATTGGTGAACCCAATACCTCAATTAAAGTTTGATGATGAAAAGCTTATACATTAAAACAAGATATAAATGTTTTAATAAAACTATGCTACAAAGATGAATGCATGACATCTTTGTACATATTTGATTTAACATCAAAACTATTACCCTTTAATTTAAGTTATATGCCATCCAACGAAACGGAAACACCTAAGATTACTTTTAATTTGCGTGAGATCGTGACTTAGATCGTAATCAAAGGGTAAAATGTCCACGGTCGAGAACGCATGGACGATTTTGCAGTTTCTTAAGTTGGACAACTTAATTGAGTTAGGCAGTGAGAACCGGCAACTCAAGGCATAAGATGGGATAAAACATGTTTACATGGCGATTGATATTGGCTATATGTAAATCCCATAAATCTAGGAATTGCAATTGAAATTGGCAATTGAGCAATAGCTCTACCATTTTGTATAAGGTTCATTACTAGCGATCAACTCGACGCGGATGAAATTATGACAATTTGGATCCTAGTTTTCAATAATAATTAATTAGTTATATGAATATGAACCTTGGGTATTTAATTGTTTATTGAAAAGGTTAATTATCGAAAATACTAAAATTGAATTTTGTAATTCTTTTGAATGTATAAATGCAACATTTAACCAGAACGCGTGTTTAGTCTTTGATTAGTAAATTGATCCATTCTAGCTTTCAAACAAATGTTTGATTGAGAATAATTTATCGATAAGACAAACGTAAGTCTTTTTCCATGAGAGAAGAATGAGACTCAATCCTATTCCTTTTCATGAATGAGAAAGGTATAATAGGAACATTTGAATTGTCTAAATTCTAATGTAACTCTTAGCAATGAATTGCACATCTTATTTTCCATAAAGATTTCATTACCCTCATTTGGTGAATGAATCCTTTGTAACAACATGAATGTTGGTTAACCGGAAAACATGTATATGAGTTACTCGATTAGAAGCTAGACTAATTACCGCAAAAATTGGTAAAAGGCAAACTAGCATATTTTTATCTAGTTGTTTTGCTTTAGCCTTTAAAGGTACTACATACCAAGATGGGGATGGTAGTTCTGTTGAGGAAGAAATTACATACCCAATTTTTCAAGTTAATAACATTGATGGATAACCTATCATTCATATAGTAGAATACACCTTTTAGTACCTTAGTAATGATTACGTATGGTTCTTCAAAGGTGTAGGAAAGTAAAAAGCAAGCAAGTTGTTTTCACTGGTTATGCAACACTTACAATGTTGTCGATTCTGGGAGCATTTGTGTTGCATTACTGAATAAGAAGTTGTTTTAATGATTTCTAATTCAAGGGGAGCTACAAGCCTTATTTCCTGTGTAGTAACCCAAATTATCTTCAAAGATAATTACTTTCCAATTGTAGACACTTATGTTTTTAAGGATAGTCGTACGCTTTTCTTACTAAACAATATAATCCTACATCTACTTGTTATATCTATGACACAAATCATATTAATCAAATAAACGAACGTATATCGTGTTGTTTATTTGATTAATAATGTTGTTCCATGCACAAGTGGGAGAAATCTTATTGTGTGCAAGGTACAACACATATTAACATGATTTAAAAGAATTCTCTTGACTAGAAGTAAAGAGAATAACGCTCTAATAGGAAGTATACATTTATATATGTATGATTGCCCTATTAAGAACATGTGTCAAGATGATAACAAAGACTACTTTATTTTAAATATTTATGTCATTCAATATTTAAGAAACACTTGTAGTTACAATTTATGTTACGCGAGAACGTGAACTAGATTGTAGCCCAAGGTAAAATATCCACGTGTCGTGAGAACGAGCATGGATGATTCTCGCAGCTTACATTGAACATTTTATGGAATGACATAATTAAATGAAGTAATCTAATACTACTTTGAATTTAAGTATTCGTTGAATGACTTAAATATATGTAGTAAATATTAACTTGAAATATTAATTGAAACCTGAGGTGGTGTTCATAATTACTTTAGTTATAAATGTTTATGATTTTGAAAATTCACAAACATGAAGTCTTTTAATACAAGACTTAGAATATAAAGTAAGACGTTAACTTGCTATGTTTTAAGACATATGCATGAAGTCAATGAGTTAATCAATGACTTATAACGTATAGTGGATTATAACTAATATGTCTTTTGACTTGGTCAAAAATATTTGTGTTATAATACATGCAATTGACTTGGTAATTCTATTGTACCATTAAGTTTTACTTTGTTGGTAAATAGGTAAGCCAAAAGAGTAGATGGTTATCTAAAATATTGTTAGATTTTCTTACAATATTAATTCTAAGGAAATACCATAGTTTTATGGTATGTTCTCGTTAGAAGAATCAAAATCATGGGCATTATTTGAATTCAAGATAACTATAATTTCTTCCAAAAGTTATCAAGGTTAGTAGATTGAGTATAGATTGAATATACTCAATAAGACTCCAACCTAGAAGATTAATAAGACACCATTTGTTTATGAAATGTGATGAATCACATTAAGTCTTATAAATGAAGTTCTGAATTTGTTAAACTACTTATAGAGTGAGTTGTAACAAACTAATGTTAGGAACTCACAATGTTTTTGTAATATCCCAAAAGAGAACAATGTATTGTTGCTCTCTTTGCTAAACTATTTAAAGGTAATCTTTAAATTTTAAAGGCAAGTGGGAGTTTTGTTTAGATCTTGAAAGATTGAATTACAAAATACATAATCTTCTAAAAAGCACTAGCAAATATCATGATGAGGCTAAACATGAAAATGATAGACCTTAATATGATGGAATTGTCATTCATAGATCCGTAAGGATATCTCGAGATATTTAATATGCCGAGGAATATGAGTTACGTGATCATGGTAAGCTCATAATCATAATGATAAATTTACCAAATGTTGAATTGTAGAAAATCAATCATACTATGAATGTAAAGATGCTGTCCATAAAGATAATCAACTTTAGATACTTGATTTATCTTAATAAATGAAAATGAGTTTCTTCAAAGGATGGAAACCCTAGTGGTTTAAATCTTTATTTAGAAATCATATGGACAATATTGTACATGTATTTAATGTATGTCCAGTGATAATAATATCAATCATACTTAAGCAATTAACTATGATTGAATATTCTTTCCTAGATACATTAAATAGAAGTATAAAGATTATAATTGTCATGCTTAGTTTCATTGATATGAAATTTTGACAATGAATGTCATAACTCTTTGTTGAGAAATTACTTTTTATGAGGACGATGAGTAATACAAAGAAGTTTTATGAATTCAAATAATCCTTGGATATGTACAAACCGCAAGAATCCATGAATTGATATATGCATGCATCTATGAGATGATTCTTATGTTTAATATTAAATCAATGTTTGATTTAATAATTAAAATAAGATTGCTCATAAGTATTCCTGAAAGCTAGTGGGAGTATTATTTATTTTTCTTAAATCTTATATGTTGTATGAGCAACTACATTCCACTTAAATTAAGTTTTAGTTGGGAATGAAACTTCGCTTGTAAGATTTGGAAATAATATATACAACTTTGGAATATATGTTTATTATTATAAAACATATGCGTAAATAAATGAGTCAAATAGAACATGATGAATACATATCTTTGACAAGATAGATGAGATCTTAAAGTTTAACTTGAAGATTCATCATGAACATCATGTTGTGTATAAAGTTGTTGTGTCATGCTTGATTACAAGATGATTTGACAACATTGAAAGTTGTTAGTGTAATAAATATTTTAAAGGAATATGTTTGGATTTAGAATCACATTCCACAATCTGGAGATGCTCCTAGATTCTATGGATGATTATATGACAATTGTTTCATAATTGTCATTGCCAACAAACTTGAGTTTTGGTAGGCACCAACATTACACTATAACTGTTCAAAAGTTTACAGATATTTAAAAAGCATATTGTTGTACACAATGATGCTGGTATAATTGAGATGACACTCAATTCTAGTCATGGTATCCTTGATAATGACCATGTTGACTAGTTATGCTCAACTAAGAGCATAGTTGCATTATACATTAAAGAATAAAGAATACTTTAAAACTTTAAAGTTTTGAAAGATAATTGTCATAAAAGGGTGGTTCAGATTATCACGCACCTTATGGAATGATATGACAATATCAAGATATGTGTAAACATATACAAGAAATTCACTTATTGAATTCTTGAAATAAGTATTCTCAAAATTCCTATAGATCAAAGTTAGTTGAAATTATGCCTTGTCAACAAGTATGAGTTGCATGACTTATGGAAAAATTCATTAACTAAGAATTATCATGCATTGATCTATTTAGTATTTGGATAAAGGATGTTAAACAATTATTATTTATAATGAATTAAAGTACGGATATGCTTAATTTCATTTATAAATATTGTGTCCTGTATTTGCATGTTTAAATCCTTGAATAACTTAAGTTATTCTAAATAGTCCTTTGTCGATCAATAACATGGGAATGATATTGAATTAAGACAAATCTGAGTATTAGTTAGAATATACTTGAAAGTATATTGATGCGTAGCATGACTAATTTCGGATGATATTCAATGAATTGAGTATAGGACTTATCCCACCCACATGATGATACTTTATGGATCTTAGTCATTAAGTATATCATGGATATTTATCCTCTGACTTGAGATACAAGAGATATGTCATGGATGTAGTGCATTTTGTGAAGCAATCTAACGCTATAATGAATCGTAGTTATAAGGGTTGTTTTCGAAGTGTTATAAATCTGGAATCTCGCCAGTAGTCAAAATGGGATTTGTTTCCTTCAAATTTATTTTGAAGTATAATACTGCAGGGCCCCTCGTAGGGTTGTTAAGATGTTTGCATGGCCATGCCCAAGGTCTTCTCGAATATGTTCGTAAGAATTGGTAATCTGGATCAATCATATAAAGCGAGAAACATAATAGTTAATTAAGAAATGAGTGAGATCCATATTCTTATTAACATGGTATTAGAAACAAAAGGATGAATATGATGATGAATCATCAAACTTGGTTTTTCTCCGTGAAACCATACACGAAGTTGTACCGGGGCATTGGCGTGTTGCTAGACGCTAACCAATGTCATTACACGTTTTGTAAACATATCCAAGGAGCTGGGAGTTGGAAATGTATATATTTACAAACATGTGAATGTCCTGATTCAACTCGTGACCACCGGATTGCACACATTAGCGAATGAGAATTAAAGTTAATAATTAATGTTTATGTTTACGATTAATTATTACACATTAAGTCCGTTAACGATCGTTAAGTATTTAACGGAAAAATGACTAACGACCGTTAAATGGAAAAGAGAAGGACTAGAATTGGAAACTTGGAAAAGTTAAGGATCGGGCTTTGCTTTTCATGGTGGCCGCCATGGGGTCTCTCAAGGCCTCCCTAACTTGTCCTCTAAGTTTTACCTACTAGTATATAAAGCGAGAGTAGGTTCTAGGTTTCATACACTTGTGCATTGAATTAACCCTAGATCTCTCCTCTCCTCTCTTTGTCCTTAATTCGGCCGAACACCCCAAAGTAAGGGAGTTTGGTTTCGTTTTTCTTAAACGAGGACTTGTGTTAGATCTAGCAATCGCTGATTCGCTTGGTTAATTCGTAGTACAAGAACGTGGTTGTAAGACATTATTCTTACACCAATAAGTACTTCTTGGTTTGCTTTGCTCGAGGGTGGTTTTGCTTTGCTCGAGGATTTGATATTCGCGAAGAGGTACGTTATGCATACTTTCAGTTAATTAATTTATTTGTTTTGATCTTAAGTCTTCCGCTGTGTACTCTTGATGTCTATATGTTTATTGTATGTTTTATATATCATAAACTCAACAACTTTTTGTTACGTATTACTATTTGGCAATATTCATGAACTTTTTCTTGTGCGTAATGTATAAACTGAGTATCTAGAACATGGTGCATAGAGAACTTCAAAGACGCTCTACCAAAGGTACTTTGTTATTCTGGCATGGCTTTAAAGTTTTACGGGATGACTATGACGAACTAGAGATAAATATAATCGGGTCACGGTATTTTTTCGGTTTAAGGTTTTGTGGAGCTTCACCTAAACCCTGTAATAGACTGTATGTTTCACTTTGATAGTGTAACTTAAAAAATCGTTGTAAATAATAAACATGAACAATTTCTAGCAAAAACACTAAAAATAACACATATAAGGATAAATCTTTTAAAAGATATTAAATCCAAAATGAGTTCATAGCAATGCAAGAGATGCGTTCTGAACACATGACCATCCCTTTTAAAAATCTTAATGGTCAACAAGTTTTATCATTACTAAAAATATAGCATTATGTAAGTTAAGCATCTTCAAGGATGAGTTTAAGAATTATTTTTTTCTTAAGAATAAAAAGTATTCTAAAAACATTTTACCATTAACCATATGACTTTTTTTTTTAATGTGAAAGACTTGAGGATCCTCCTCAATTCTTTCAAGTAATGACTTGAAGCAAACCTCCCTCACATAACATCTTATTTTATGATAAAAGGGTACTTAAGATGTTTTTGAAATCACTTTTTTTTTTTTTTTTTTTTTTTTTTGCATTGGAGGTATTTTTAAAACAATAGTTTTTAAGTAATTTTTCTATGAAAAAAGTCATTAGCAACATAAAATAATGGCTCCGTAAATATATACAATGCGAAAAGTATAAAAAGTAATAGCCGTTGGATCAGATTTTAAATTAACAAACTTTACGCTTTGTTCTCACAAATTTTAAATTTAGAACTTATAAAATTGTTAAAGTACCAAAATGAATGTTGATCGATCATAACTGTCCCCTAGAAAAGAAACTTTGGTATGTTTTGTTCGGAGCGGTGTTGAGCTTTTGGAGAGGTGAGCGGTGAGTGATGAACAATGAATATTTTGATTTTTAGTAGTTGTTTGACAAATGAACGATATGTATTTTGATTTTTGGTGGTCGTTTGACAAAGGAATGGTGAGTTGTGGTTATCTTTTTTAAGAAAGCTAGTTCTTCAAAATGCTTGTTTAAGAAGTTGTGACAAAAAAGCTATGAACTGTGTTATCTTTATATGTGATAGTTTAATATAGTAGATGCATATATCGTAGTTATTTGGCCACAAATGAAGGTTGAATATAATCATGTTGTCGTGTTGTACGTAAGTAACACCCGGCCATTTTACACATATAACCATGTTCTATTTAAATATGTATATATCGTTTTACGTCATTTTACTCATTTATAATTATAGTTACATATGTTGCCAAACGTTTTTTTTACAGTTACTACTCACAGCTACTCATCACATATACTGTTCAATGCTACTTTTAACAAATATACCTCTTATGCAGTTATACTTTGTTCTCAAACTTTTTTAAAAGGAAAAGAAAAGAAACAAACTTTATTTCGTGAAAAAACAAATTGTGTTAAAGAGAAAATATGTTACAACGCTTTTTAATCCATCGATGTGTATAAACAACCAAGTGAGGGTGAGCATCGGTTTAAAATCGGACCGATCAAAACCGGATTGAACCGAGATCGAATTTGACCAAAACTCTAGACCGAGAACCGGACCAAATGTGCTCGGTCCGGTCTTTCGGTCGGTTCAGTCCAAAAAAGCATAATGGTTGATTTTTACATAAGACCGATCTGGACCTGACCAGACCGAGACCAAAATAAAGAAAATGTTGAGACCGAGACCGGACCGATGGTCCTTTGGTTCGGTCGGTCCGGTCAGTTTCTCGGTCTCGGTCGGTCTTGCATATATGCTCATAGAAGTTACAACAAAAACACAAAATGTAATTATAGATATGAAATTTCATTGCATGTATTTATTCGGTTTTAAACTTTTAATATAACTGCAGTATGAAATTGATAGATCGAAGAAAACCATTTGTTTTATGTCATATCACAAATAAATATTCACAACCGTCTTGGTGAGTAGCAGTAAACGATCAGTAACAACATATCTGGTTACTAAATGCTTGAGCTTTATAAATGGTTTTAACCAGATATATATCTCTTTAATCTATGCAACAAATCTTATAAGCTAGTAGTAAATAGAGTCCCAACATGGCAACATCTTGTTCTTGACTTCTCTCGAAGTTGACCAGTTACTAGTAAACCTCTTGTTCTAATAGATATATAGTGTTGTAAGTCATATAGTCAAACAACACTGAAGTGCCAACATTTCTTATACAATGTTTGGGATACAATATAGAAGACGTAAAAAAACTAGATAATACCGAGGCTTCTTGGTCAATTTTTAGATAAAGCTTCAAGGGTATCTCCTATAAAAAGTTTTTCATTATCTCTAATTACTTCAATGGAGGTAAACTCTGCTCCATCCTCATTTCTGACTATCGCATTTGTAGCATCGAATCCATGGTGCGACCATCGAAGAGCATGTAGATTGTAGCAATCACCCTTCCAATAGCGCATGCAGCAAAGAAAAAACTGAAGAGCATGTAGATGATAAGAAACAATTTCTCGGCTACATGCCCAGCATGGAGATATTTATGCGGATTCAACAGTGTTATGGAATGGTAATGTACTGAGAATAAAGTCACCTATCACATAACCGACAACATATTCAAACTCAAGCGCAGATTACGCACATAAATAAAAAAGATACTTTCAAGAAGCAATATTGTAATTTGTGGACTTACATAAAGAAGCCTGGCACAAATGACCCAGAAATAGCTGAAACGTATGTCCATTTCGAGCCTACAATAATAATTTGTAAGTTGATCGTATTAATACATAAAGGGGCAAATGTTACTACATATATCCACTGTTGTCTCATCTAGTTTATGTGAAGAGGTTTAAATGTCTAATTACTGTAATTTTAACCTTCTTTCAATGTTGTTTGCAACCTATAATCCTGTTAAGCATTGTTGTTTCCATCCTATATTTCCATTGTCATATATAGTTTACTGACTTTACTCATTATGAGTCTACATTTAAGTTGAGTGAAACCAACACTTATGAAGCATACCAAGACATTAAAACAATAAATCTATCCAGGACATCAATTTAGTCGCCAATAATATAGGTTGTAAATTCATATTTCAGGAACTTCACAACATTAAAACTTGACTAGTAATTAAAATTCGATCTAACCTGTTAAAAAATCGATCAACATGGCGAAGCCGTGATAATCGTATCAAACCCATGACGGTATAAAGGAGACACATACTATATTTGCCATTAAGAAAGTAGGAAACTAGTTCAATTGGCAATGTGGATGCCACATCGGGGATAAACCATGTTGACAGGTACCTTCTGGCAATACTCTTCGGATCACGAACCAAAAGTAGTCTTTTTTTGTCAAAATAAGCAACAAAAAAGTTTAAGATTATGTCGAAAAGAAAGAAAAAATTAATTATGGAGTCGACAATGTCGATCTTTTTTAGTGATTGGGCAGAGGGTCTTAAGTAAGCAGCTTCAAATGGGTAAGTCCAAGCAGAATATGCTACCATTACCACCATGAACGTTTGCCAATACCTGAAATTATTGTAAAATCACGATAAGAGAATTGTTGTCCTTCTATTGTTACAAAATTGATATCATGTACTGTAATTAAAATAATCTAAGCTGAGTGAAACAAAAACTTATTCGAATAGTCTAGATATGCATAATCATGAATGAAGTAGTAAAGTAAAATGAGTTTGTTACCTTAATCTCGAGTCGGTAGGAGACATAATCATGGTAGTGGAACTTGGGTTAACTCTTTTTTTTGTGCTCACACGTTGTGACCGTCTGTCACGGCCTTTAAGTTATTCCGAGTAAGGATGTGAATTACGATGATATTAGAGCAAGAAAAACTGGATAAATGAGAGGATAGGAAAACTTGAGGTAAATTTTGAATCATCAAGTAAGAAAAGAAAAAACTTGATAAGAAAACTCTATGATAACGTGTAGTTTCTGGTGCAATGAGTGAATGAGCTAAGTGTATCAATACTAATGGGGTTATAGAATCTGTTTTTGGTTTCCACCTATGTTTCTCTAGCTTCCTTTTGGATGAATGAGGTGGTCCCCTCAATTAGTTGTCTTCGATTTATGCAGTCAAAGAATTGCTTTGTGATTTATGTTGAAAACATGTTATTTTTCAAAAGAATAGAGAAATACAATTCAATTGGGGATGTTTTGCAAGTCTGGTAAATAAGAGTTCATGGTCAACAACATTAATTTCCTATCTGCAAAGTGTACTCTTGCAGTCTTGCTTTTTCGAATGTGGTCTTAAAGCTCTTAAAGAAATTTTCTAAGTAAACATCGTATCAAGGTTTATAAATAATAGACGTTACAATAAAAAGTATGTAATACATGTTTGCATCTTTCACCGAAAAGTTGGTTTCAAGAGCAACTTTAACATTTGTACCCGATGCGGCACTTTCCCAAAGACAATGCACATCAAGCAATATTCAACCTTTTATATGAACCGTAAGAATTGAGATTAAACTCATAACATGGTTTACATAGGAAGTCCTACCTTTGAGCCGCTCCATAATGACATTTGTGCAGAACGAACAGGAGCCAAAATACTAAACGCAAAATACGTAAAGCGTACAACTTAGTTGGAAAGTGTTCACACTTTTCTATATGTTGTGCTATATTCTGATGAACATGATACATAAAAGAGTCGTAATTAGGAATCCTATTAACCAATAAGCATACGCCTCCCACCATTCTTCACCTTTTGGAGAATAAGCATACACCTAAGTTTACTATTAAGTAAAACCGGTTGGATATTTTTTTTTCTTCACGACTCTTAACATTGTTACTCATAATGAATTTATACTTTAACAAGTACACAAACTACTAAAACTGTACATTACTTGTTCCACGAACTACCGTGTTCAATGAATCATACATTATCTTTTTTTCAGAAACTTAGTTAATTTTTTGTACGAATCATACATCATCTGGCTCATCTACATGAAAAAGACTTAAAAAAATGGATTTTTTAGTTGGTAGTTCACAAAGTAGTAAAAAAGAAGGGTATCAAATTTTGTTTTTTGTGATCCCTAAATTGTGAGACTTTTACCCAATTTTTAACAAGTGTCCGATGGTTGATGGGTGTTTTTGGGTTGATTAAGAGCATCCGTTATAGTTGTTTATAAAAAAGTCTAATTTTTTTTGAAAAGGTCTATAATTTTGTGAACCATAGTGAGAAACCATTTCAATCCTACATGAAATGAAAAGGTTTAAGATTTTAAAGAGGTTTAAGATTATAAAGAAGTTTAAACTATTTTATAATTTCTTTTTTATGTTTTATTTTGAAAATGTTTGTTATGTTTTATGATATGAAAACCTTTATGAATAGGTTATACATAGTAGAAATAGGAGTATAATATGAAAAAGTGTCACACCCCCAAATTAAGGTTTTAAAGCGCCGAATGGAATTCCTGTGGATTGACTGTAATAGCATCACAGTTACAGATATATTGAACGACCTAAAGTGTCGTTTGAAAAATACATCGCTTGATTTATTAAAATAATCAGAGTTTACAAAGTGTAGGTCCCAAATGAAATTAGCTTGTGCGGAAATAAGTTTGTTACAAGCCAAACGATGTTTTAAAATGAATAAATCCCATGTGTGGACGCTGTCGCCACCACTAACTCTATGATATGTCTATATGGATGCCATGAAGTGAATGCCTTAGATACCTGAGATAAAACATGCTAAAAAGTGTCAACACAAAGGTTGAATGAGTTCATAGAGTTTGAGTTGAAATGAAAACCTTTCAAAATCGCTTATGCAAAGAAAGGCATTGCAAATCCACTCGCCTCCAAGTTCACCATACAAAACTTGCATCCTGTGTGTTTACAACCCATTGCCAAAATATGTATAGTTTATGTTCAAATGCATGATGTCAAATGAATTCACATAATAGTAGATAACTTAATCTATCAATATTCTATTGATATAACACATATGAGTGTTGTTTCAAATAATACCAAGACATTTAGTTCAATGATAATCCCAAGACCTTTAGCTCAATAATTATCCCAAGACCTTTAGCTCAATAATAATCCCAAGACCTTTAGCTCAATAATAATCCCAAGACCTTTAGTTCCATGATTTATGATACAGAATATGACTAAACATTCAGCTTGATAAACATATAGTTTGGAAATAATCATGAATGTCATAAAAATAGTTGATGAGCATGT
Source organism: Chrysanthemum makinoi (assembly GCA_910596185.1). NCBI lineage: Eukaryota > Viridiplantae > Streptophyta > Magnoliopsida > Asterales > Asteraceae > Chrysanthemum > Chrysanthemum makinoi. The sequence goes on along the minus strand of OU343225.1, from coordinate 160,346,586 downwards.
ATCTCCCCAAAGAGTTTAATAAAAGCATTAAAACAATTGAAAATGGGGCTATGGAAACTCACCGCTTGTAAAGATTATGATGACAAAAGTGGATACACCGAAATGTAGCATGAATCTCTAAACTTGACCTATTATGAATGATATGATATGTAATAAGTTATGATGTAATGTTATGCATGCAATTCGAATGATATCTATACCACTTATGAATTTGTGAAAATAATATTTCTCGTCGAGAAATAATCTTTTAACGTCTTGACCATTTTTAAATTACTCCAAATGTATTTACGTTGAAATGATATCCTACGATAATCATTTAGTGATTTATTATGAAATTATAACTTTTCGTCAGAAAATAATGTTGTTTGACAATTTCATGAAAGTGACTAAACGGGCCTCAAAAGCTAGTCGTAAAATGGTGCACGTCGAGTGTTAGGAAACGAACTCAACGGTTTTGGGAAGCTTGTATCACTATCTCAAAGTTTTAGCATTTAAGTTTTAATCCTAGAGGTCTCGATCATGTAGAAAAATGTAGGTTATGTATGGTACTTGTGTCCCAAAATATATTTTAAGAATGGTTTTCCCGCAAAGTTTAAGTGACCGTATTTTACTCAAGTTACAACCCGCTTGACAAATAGTTTGACATTTTGGAAAATAGGCTAGGCGAACTTACTTTTACTAAAAACATCACTTATAAAAAAGTATTATTGTTAAAAAAAACGACCCTCAACATGGTCCTTGGTTGACGTAAAGTTTGTCTAGTAGAAATATACTAATTTTGCTAATAGAATAAAGTTACGGCAACTTGTTTAAAATGTGAATAACTTAGTCGTTATAAGTCCGCTTTCTACGTTTTATATATCCACGGAATCGTGATAACATTTACTAATATATTTTTGATAAGTCGACACATTTAACAACGCTTAAGACTCATTTTTGACTCGTAAAAAGTCGAGACAGCAATGCTGAATTTTCTGGAATAAATAATTTTCGTCGTCAAACTTCAAAATAGCATAACTTCTTCGTTATAGCTCCGCTTTTAACCCGCTCGCTGCCACGCTGCTTTAAAGTATATTTTCCAAATATCTAGCCCAAAATATTTTGATTACTGTCGAAAATTCCAGAATTCAAAAATATGGACAGACCCTTAATTAGACTTGTCGAAATGAGTTTTTCTCACGCCAAACCTATTCTAACCAATTCAAAACAACTCCGAAGCTATTCTAATCCTACCATACACCTTCTTAGGGTGTCATGGGTTCCTAGACATCACCAAAAGTGATTAATAACAAGGAGTAATTATAGGATGACACAAATATATATATAACCCTTATAATCAATGAAAAAGTGGTATAAACATCCATGAGACTTGCATGTTTTCTCAAATATGATGAAATGAATATAACAATGAATATAAAATATGATGATGAATATGGATGCTTACTAGTAACTTGATGAGGTTATGAGAACAAATGATTTTTCCTAATCACCCTAGGTTTTTATTGCAAAACCTTAACAACAAGTGATACTAGAGTGTAAAAAAACCTTGTCTTGAAAATTTTGATGAAATCCTCTTGGTCCCTTGGTTGGCCGGTTTGTGAGAGGAGAGAAAGATGAGATATTTAATTTTTTTTATCTTTGCAAGAATGAGGTGAATGTGTTGTATACAAGTTGAGAGTATAATACTTTAAACTTGAAAGAGATATTTTGCATCTAAATGACTCACCCCAAGGGTGGTCGACATGTAGGAAAGAAAAAGAAAATGACTAGTTGCATTTAGTATAATTAAGTGTATTAATGTAGAGTAAATGTGTAGTTAATTAAGAATAAATGATAACTTGTGTAAATATTTGAGCTTGTAGGGTAGCGTTAACTAAAAATATATTTTAACGGGTCAAAATAAAATATATTTAAGTCATAAAAATTATAAAAATACATTTCTTGCAAAATTTGAGTGAAATAATAATTATCGGGTTGAATTTACAAAAACCGTCGTAATTATATAAACTTAACAATTTATATATGAAATAAATTTAAAACATCGGGTAAATTAATAATATAATTTTTATAGTCTTAAAATGAGTATAAAAATATATTAGAAATATTTTTGGAAGTGTTGGATCAAATGTTCAAAATAATTAATTGATGATATCATTTATTTAATAGGAAAATAAACGCTTAATGAAAATGCAAAACCATGCATGAACTAATATGATGATAATGATGCTAATGATATGTAGACTAAACCTAGTCTATATGAAATGTCCTTGATGATATGTTCATGAATTCACAGCTAAACCATTATGGTTACGCGAATTTGATGCTCGTAAACCTAGTTTACGATAAATGATAAATGATGAAGCATGAGTAATGTTTTGAAATATGGCCTGAAAATACGAGTTGTCACAAAAAGTTTATAACTTGATGATGTATTAATTGTATAAACTTTTTCATAGGTTCGTCATAGTCGATGCCATAAGTTTTATCTTTTTCGATCTTTTTTTGAGAGAGGATGCTCTCAAATAACTTGACTAAATTTAGAGGATCCTTAACTATTGAATTAAAATCAGAGGCCAAGATGATGTGGTTTCACTTTTAATCTTGATCTTTGATTTTAATCCAATAGTTAAGGATCCTCTAACTTGAGTGAAGTTGTCTTATCAACTTGAGAGGGCTCTTCCTTCAAAATAGCACAAAATGTTTTTCAAAACATAAAGCTTTTGAAATTTTTTGTTTAAAAAAAAAACAAGTGTCGCACAAAAACTTCAACAACTACCAATCCAGCAAAACTTTTACCAGCGGTTGTGAAAAAACAACATCATAGGTCCCGCTTTCAAGTATGGCAAAAAGAATTTATCAAGCATTATATCAGTAGAGAAAAAAACATCATGGTCGCACTAAATGTTACTTCAGTCGAGCAAAAAATATCCACCTAATCACGAGACACTGGTAAAAAATTGGGTGAAGTCGCACGGTCTAACAGTCGCATAGAACTAAAATTGCAAACTTTTTTTTCTTACTACTTTTTGAATATCACCATAACCAACGGTTGATATGGTTGTCTGAGACTAATTTATGACATAAAGATCTGTTTCGCCACCTTTGGTGTTTATTGAACTAATTCATGTCCTTTCTTGACACGGATTTAATACTGCTAGGAAGTAGTAGATGCAACAAGCAAAATGTACGTAAAATAGAGTCACCTGTCTCAAACCCCATAGCGAATCCAGCTTAATTGAAAATTAAACACAAAAATAAAAAGGATACTTTCGTGAGTAAAAGTTGTAATTTGTTGACTTACACAAACAAGCTTGGCTAATTTGACCCAGAAATAGCTGAAACGTATGTCCTTTTCGAGCCTATAATAAAAACTTGTATGTTAATCATAGTAATTTGTCAAGGGAAAAATTCATTATATTACATATTTTCCACTGTTGTCTCACCGAGTTTCTGTTAATAAGTTAAAGACTCAAATTCTAACATCCTTTTTTCAATATCAGATTGATTTGGAAACTTCTAGTATGTTGAAGGGTGTTTGGCTTGTAGTTTTGGAGCATATGTCTAATGTTTGCTAATGAAGCCTTTTCTTTGAGGAATCCATTGTCTATAAGATTACTGAGGCTTCTTGGCGAATGTCATGAAAAGATAGCTTGATGAAAATCTCTACTGAGTTTTAATCTTCTGCAAAGTATAAACATAAGTTAAAAAACGTCCATTTTGGTTGATCTATCTGATGGACTGATTTTAAGGAATCTTATATTGACTGATGTGTCATGTAAAGTGAATAGAGCATTGTCTTTGTGATCTTCTAAGAATATTAATGCATTATAAATTTAAGTACTGCAAGTGATATATCAGATGTTTTGGGTTGGAATAGATGTATGCTTGCTAATGAAGCCTTTCTATGTGTACTGCTGATATGCCAAGTGTAGAGAGTGCATGAAAAATGGGCCTTCTTATTGTAGACCTATTAGTCCTATTCAGTTGAATTTAGTGGTATACTATTTGTTGCTGATGTGGATACCTATATTCATCTTAATGAAACATATACAACTTACCTGTTTAAAGAAAATGGTTGTTAGAATTTTGATTGGTAGTCCAAAAGCGTTGCTTAAGGGAATGTCCTTTGAGCACTTTCTGTCACACTCTTGTACTTATGTATAATGATTTTGTTGATAATATGTTTCACCTGTTTGACCGAAAACTTTCTTTCAATGTTGTTTCTAATCAATTTAGTTGCACATAAGTCTAACCAACAATATAAGTTGTAGATTCATATTTCACGAAATTAACGTGTGACTAATGATTAATATTCAATTTAGAATAAGTCGTAATTTTTTACAAAAATTTAAACGACGTGGCAAAAATCCATTGGGTTCCCGTGAACCCATGAGAACTACCCCCTTGTTAGTCCATGATGAATATGCTACCAATACCACCATGAACGTTTTACAATACCTGGAATTATTGTTATATTGCAATAAGAGAAATGTGGACCCCTTAAATTGTTACAAAATTGATATCGTGCCAGTCAAATAATTTAAGTTGACTGGAACCAAAACTTAATATAAAAGGCTAGCTTATGATCATTATATAAAAGGATTGCTAACAACAACCCACTGGCTGTTGTTTAAACATTTCATATATACAAAAAATACATTTAATGAACTCATGTATTCTATAATTATACACTTTTAATCATTTTAAATATGATATGTGATGTTAAATATATAATATTTAAAGATCATTAAATGATAATTTTTTAATCATGGAATGTTTCAATATAAATTTGGAGTCTATGGTAGGGAGACGCTATTGGTGCCGATAAACTTTTTTTTTCATTGAAAAATTTTTGGAATAGACCATGGAATGCCATATCGTAAAAGAGAAATAAAAATTTGAAAGGCTCCGTAAGAAAAGATGCCTCACAATATATTTTTTATACATGCCAAAGTGATGGAAAACAAAGAACATCTTTTACATATCCTCCGAGTTTGTCAACTTTTGGGGAAATGTTTCAGGTTTGGTTTGTTGATCGCGGATTAGAGGGAATCTTACAATAAAGTTTTTTCTAACATGAAAATTTTGGAAACAAAGATTTTGATTACAGTTTATTTTTGTTCTTTGTCTTATAGTATTCACTAGCTAAAAGACCCGTGAAATTCATGGGTTTACTAAAAGAAAAGCAAAAAAAATAGATTATAACTTATATATTACACAGTAAGCCGCTAGAAATAACACAAGTGTATGCAGAGTAAGGAAAGAAACTTTATACAAATGAAACACATGAGTGGCGAAATGTTCACCGCATGGCCAGACTTAACCGCAAATAGACTATTGGATGATTTGTCAACATCATTCTGATATCGATAAAGTCTAGGGTTGTTTGGTTTAAAGTTATGGGTTGAGAGAATCACCTTCATTCCAAAAATAGATGTTTGTTTTGTATGTTTAGTTCTTGAAAATAGGAATCAAGCCAATATTCTAAGCGTTTTCTAAACCTATTAAGCATGTTGTGTTTACAAACGCATTGCCATTCTTCTTGTGTTTTGAAACCCATAGTTATACCTCAATGCAAACTATACACCCCCTAAAGTTCCTTCGGTTTCTATTTGATCTTCAAGCTGATTAATAGTCTATTGATTTTGATGTAGTAAGAAATAAAGGCTATAAGAAAATATGTAATAGATGTTTATACCATCGAATAAGTGCTATCTCCATCCAGATCCTCCAAATTTAAACTTCAAAGACGTTCTCAAATAGCTTTATTTATCTTTTTCACAGTGACATAATTTATAGGGCAAAAAGCACGCATATGTAACTAATTTGTCACTTTTTGCTTTGTTGTGTAGTCATTTTTAATTTTTTCGATTGTATACATCTTACTTGTAAATTTCGTCTATTGTGTGTATCTTATGACCATTTTGCCCATACTTGTTAATAGGATTGTTGATAAATGAGAAGGGAAAAATTGTTTAAAAATACATAGAATAGACAAAAATCAAAAGTTTTGTGTTTACAATAAAAAAAATAAAGATGACTACAAAACAAAACAAAAAGTATCAAATTAGTTACATTCTTGTGCCATTTTCCCTAATTTTTATGCAATACTTTTTGTATATAATAGAATATTACATGCTTAAAGCATGGATAGTAACTCTTAAAATATGAGAGATTTTGAACAATGCTTCAATTTTTTTTCTTCTCTAAACATGAAGTACGGTTTAGATATGGCTACAAAATAGCTGGAACTAAGTGCACACTCAACAAATAATATGTCAAATATACATATATTTTCTCCTCCACACTTTTAAAAAGTGTATACAATTTTACAGGTTTATTAAACTTTATACAATGGTAAAATTTAGTTACATTAATAAGTATGAAATAGTTTTTTTTCTAAAAAATGTTTTAATACATATAGTTGTAAAAAAAAATGTCTTTCAATTTGTAATACTTAAGTTCTTCACACTTACTTCAGTGTGAAGAAAGTGGGTGTTACACTTAATTTTCACACTTATAATTGTTGACAAATCTTAATTTCTTCACAGAGTGTGAAATTTTTTTGTGCTACAATCATAAGTGTTGAAAATATTTTGTTTTCTTTAAAAAAAAACACATTTATTGATTTACACATTATTAAGTGTCAAAAATCTATAAAATTTTACATACTTTTTTAAAGTGTTAAAGATGTCTAGATTTGGCAATTTTTGTTTGTAATGTACATCATTTCACTATATCTATACTATATATAAAGGAAAAATCAGAAAATGAAAATTTAAAACTAATTTAGGAAATTAATTTGTTCTTTTACTTAAATGGAAGGCTCAAATCTAATTTAGAAAACCTAAAACTAATGTATCTCATTTCTTGAATATTGAATTAGTTATTAAAATTTGTTCTTTTACTTAAAATCATTATATGGTATAATAATTTACAATTACATTTTGATTTTTTTCATATTCACAACTAGGGTGTCAGAGGTCTGGTTGACCAACGATAGCTTTTTATCGGGTTAAAAACGGGTCAAAAGTCTTATCGGGTTGTTTGACCCGAACCCGATAACCCCGAGTGTTGTTTGGTTCAAGGGTTAAATAAATAATGCGCTCGCATTCTGGTCAACCTGATAAGACCCGACAATCACTTTCAGCTTTTTTTAGTTATTACTTTTTAGAAGCCAAATGACTCGTATCTATGTAGCCGAGTATCAAATTTTATATGCATGGAACTTTATAATATAATAATACATTTAAGCTACAATAAGGTACTTATTGAAACTTTATATGAATGATTAAAGTTATTCTTCTATAACAATAACTGCATTATGACACAGTACGCAACTTGACGTACACTATCTTGATTCTTGAACTTCTATGTTGAGGTCACGTTTGGTGTGAGATGATTCTGTGGTCAATATGACATGAAGTTATGAGGCGAATGACATGATGCTATGACATTTGTAGAAATAGATTAAAACAATGTTATCTTAAGACCATTACGAATAAAAGAAAATTAAGTTTAAGAAGAGCCTCATACGTACGTGCAAGTAAGAAAAAATTGTTGTTTTAAAGAGACCATTTACATTGACATGGAACTAGTCTTCGAACAATACTTTTTAACCTTGTAATTATAGTGTTAAAGGTAATACAAATATTTATAGTTGGTGATATATGCTTTTGAGTGAAATGGTAGCCATTTTCCCACAAATTGGTGTTTTAACCCGACAACCCGACCCGATTACACCCGAACCCGATAACTCGATTTCTTATCGGGTCGGGTTGCGGGTGATTTTTTAAAAACTCAAAACCCGACTCAACCCGACCCGACAAACCCGACAACCCTGACAACCCCGATAACCCGACCCGATAACACCCTGTTAAATTTTGGGGTATTAATCTGTGGCAAACATGTCATTCTATCAATTGCTAACGGCTTTCAAGTTATGTTCATTGCGCTTATTACAGTGGGTTAAACATGGACAAAGCATAAGTGGTTTAAAGTTCCAAGATTCATTTCACAAGGCTTTCTGCTTCTGCCGATGTGCCTTTATAGCCTAGAGGGTCTTTGTGTATCTTCATTTCCTATTTAATAAGTCCTTTAATCTAGGGTTACTGACACTGAAAAGGCAATATCAGTATCACACTCTTTCTCTTTTCTCGATTTTTCATTGATCTAGTCTTGTCTTTGTACTTATATGATTATTGTCTCATTGACATTAATCTAACCTTGTAACATTTGGATACTATTGTAAACTTAATCTAAGCTGACTATTGTGGCTTAGGTTTGAATAAAGGTTCTATTGTTCATCTTGTGTTGCTTATACTTTTACACTATTGATAGATGCTATGATCTTGTTGGGCATCCTGCTGGATATGATAAAAAGATTTTTAATGCTAAACCCTTCAGCAGTAACAATGTTTCCACTGATACTAATCATATCACTGATAATAGAGCTAGCAACTCTCCTGTCTCTTTGTCTAATGAACAGCCTGCACTTATAAGTCTTCTTAATAACAAAGTGTCTTCGCTAATACTAACGCAGTGCAAAAACTTTTCGTGAACATTCTTTAATGGCAGTGTCAAGTTTAACATAAACTTCAACAAAGTTTTTAACAACAACACAAAAATCTTATCTGGAAACATCAGTCTTGGTTGGATTGTTGACTCCGTGCAAATCAGACACGACTGCTTCGCCAAATTTTTAATTAATGTTGTTGACATTTCAAATCTTGGTCTAACTGTTGGACATCCCAATGGTACTCGTGCTTTAATTACAAAAATTGGTGATTTAAAGGTCAATAATGATCTAACTCTTTTTGATGTTCCGTTGTTCCCGAGTACAATGCGAGTCATTGCGTCTGCTCATAAGATTGCTAGAGATAACAAGATGTTTGTTGGGTTTAATGAATCATATTGCTATATACGTGATTTACATAAAAAAGGATTGTGGGGATTGGTAAACAATGCAATGGGTTATATATGTTTGATATTGATTCTACATGTAAAATTACTTCTAATAATTGCATTTGCTTGTCATGTTTCTAGAAATCTCAGCACAAAGACTCGGTCATCCCTCCCACCAAGTCCTACATATACTTAAATCCACTCTTAAACTTGATAGTTCATCTAAAACTGACCATCTTTGTGACACTTGCAATAAAGCCAAACAAACCAGGGAACCATTCCTCTAAGTGAACATAAATCAACTAAAATTGGTGAACTTGTTCATCTAGATGTATGGGGACCATATAAAGTCACTAGCAGAGATGGTTACAAATATTTTTAACTATTGTTGATGACTATTCTGGGTCATGTGGGTTTATATGCTTAAGGGAAAGGATGATGTTTATATTTCCATTGTTAACTTTACTCATACGCTATCCAATCAATTTGAACACAATGTTAAGATATTTAGAATTGATAATGGGACATATTTGTCAATAACAAACTTCAACACTTCTTTCATGAAAAAGGAATTTTACATCAAACCTCTTGTGTTTACACACCACAACAAAATGGTATTCATAGAAGGAAACATAGGCATCTCCTTAATGTGGCTAGATCCCTTATGTTTCAAGGGGAATTACCTCTTTATCTTTGGCATGAATGTGTTCTAACCGCCTGATATGTCATAAACAATGTTACCTCTTCTGTTGTCCGCAAGTCTCCTTCTTTTGTGTATGGGCATGACCCTTCACTCTCTCTCCTTAGAGTTGGTCGCTTATGCTATGCCACCGTTCTCAACATCTCTGATAAATTTGGTAGTAGGTCCGAGAAAAGTGTTTTTATTGGTTATTCAAATGAGAAAAAAGGTTATAAACTTTTAAGTTTAGAAACAAAAATTATCTTTTATTCCAGAGATGTTAAATTTATGAAACCTGCTTTTCCTTCAAAATGAAAAATTTCGGTCAAAACTTTTGTTGAAACTTATGTGCCTAAAGATTTAAATCACAAGAACTTCTTTGATTCACAAATAAGTCCCAATAATGAAGGGAGAGTGACATCCTATGAAGATGGCAACGTTGTTGGGTCATCCTACTAGGATAATGAACTTGTTGCAACTTCCAAAGATATACACACCGAGGGCACTATATCACATGAATCACATCCCGCCGATGCATCTTCCGATTCTCACTGATGCATCTTCCGATTCTGCTGGTACATCTTCCGATTCACATCAACTCAAAAGAAGAAGGCTTGCCACCACTCATCGCTAGAAGGTCAACCGTGAGTTTTAAATTGCCCAAGAATCTTAATGACTTTATTGTTGAAGGGAAAGTTAAATATGGTGTTGAAAAGGTTGTTAATTACTCTAACCTTAACAAAGATAATTATCGCTTGCTTCTAGTCTTAATAAAAGTATTGAACCTACATGTTATGAAGAAGCTATTCTTGACAGTAATTGGGTTGATGCTATGAACTCTGAAATTGAGGCCTTAAATGAAAATCATGCTTGGGATATAACCGATCTACCCCTAATAGAACTCCCATTGGTTACAAATGGATCTTTAAAATCAAATATAAAGCTAATGGTGAAGTTGATAGATACAAGGCTAGATTAGTTGTTAAAGGTTATAACCAAAGGGAAGGAATAGACTATGATGAAACTTTTTCTCCTGTTGTGAAAATGTCTAATGTTAGATGTCTTATTGCCTTAGCTGTGAAAAACAAATGGCCTCTTTTCCAACTTGATGTTAACAATGCTTTCTTATATGGAGACCTTGATGAGGATATCTATATGACCATTCCTGGGGTTCAGAATGAGAACAATAAGAATAAAGTCTGTAAACTTGTCAAGTCTTTATATGGCCTTAAACAAGCTCTCAGAAAATGGAATGAAAAACTTGTCGTTGTTTTAAAAGAAAATAATTTTGTTCAATCTGCCAATGATCACTTTTGTTCACCAAAACAGAGAATAACAAGTTTATTGCTCTACTTTTTTATGTGGATGATATTGTTCTTATCGAAACTCGTATTGATGAAATAAACCTATTCAAAGATTCTCTAAAATCAAAATTTCATATCAAAGACTTGGGAAATCTAAAATACTTTCTTGGCATTGAGGTTTTAAAACCTGGAATGACATTTGTCTCTCCCAAAGAAAATACCGCCTTGAACTCCTCAAAGAATTTGGCCTCTTGGTGCAAACTCGTGTCTACTCCTATGGAACCCAACTGTGCTTCCATACATTCCCACTGCCGATGATCCCTTACTCCAACATCACCGGCTATTAGAAGTTACTGGGAAACTTATCTATCTCACTCATACAAGACCCGACATCTCATACTTCATTGTCCGGCACAATATATGCATTATCCCTTGAAATCTCATCTGGAATGTGCCCTCAATGTTCTGAGATATCTAAAAGGAGCTCCAGAAAAAGGTCTAAGGTACAATTTCAAAGAACTCAAAATCATTGAAGGATATAGTGATGCCGACCAAATGCAAGAAAACCGTAAAATCATTGCTGTGTTATTGTGTTTTCTTTAATGATTGTTTGATCTCATGGAAAAGTAAAAACAAAACACTCTTTTCAAAATCCTCCACGTATGCATATAGATCTATGTCTCATCGCCACTGTGAAATCATTTGATTCAAAAAATCTTAAAAGATCTAAAAGTTGATATTAATCTGTTAATCTTTTTTCGGATAAGAAATCACTTACAACTTGTGTCAACCCCGTTGTCCATGAAAGATCAAAACACTTTTAAATTGATGTGCACTTCATCAATGAGAAAATTGAAAGAGGTGTTATAAGTGCTAAAAAGATTGGCTCTTCAAACCAAATCAGCAGACATACTCACTAAAAATCTCCTGCTTATCAAAGATAAATTTTGTGTGAAAAATTGATATTGTTTGATATGTTTGCCCATCAGATTAAGGGGAATGTTAAATTTTGGGGTATTAATCTGTGGCAAACATGTCATTCTATCAATTGCTAATTCAAGTTATGTTCATTGCAGCTTATTACAAGGGTTAAACATGGACAAAGCATGTAAGTTTAAAGTTCCAAGATTCTCATTTCACTGGCTTTCCCTGCTTTGATGTGCCTTTTATACCAAGAGGGGTCTTTGTGTATCTTCATTTCCTATTTAATAAGTCCTTAATCTAGGGTTACTACACATTCGTAAGCAGTCATTGTATCACACTCTTCTCTTCTTTCTGATTTTTCATTGATCTAGTCTTGTCTTTGTACTTATATGATTATTGTCTCATTGACATTAATCTAACCTTGTAACATTTTGGATACTATTGTAAACTTAATCTAAGCTGACTATTGTGGCTTAGGTTTGAATAAAGGTTCTATTGTTCATCTTGTGTTGCTTATACTTTTGCACACACCCCTACTCACAACTTATTCCGCAACTTCTCTAGTGTGTTGTTTTGGAGAAATAGCGTCCTAACTTGTTCACAATAAGTTCCATGCATCAAATGTAGTTAGTACTATATGTTTACAACTACGAACACAATATGAATACAAACCAATATCATGTAAATGGTAAAAGTAACCAAACCTTGAGTTCCAAAGTAACACTTTGATTCATGCAAAGCCATAGTACAAAGAATATCTTAACCAATAACTTGAACAAACAATAACGACAATGTGACAACTCGTAAATTCCTCGATGCGTCGTTATTGGAGAAACCTCAATTAGAGCGATCATTTTAACTAATTTGAGATACGAGTCGTATTATATATCGTTTTTATTGGAATTAATTTTCTGAGAAGATTGACGTAACTCTCGAGTCACGAATCCTTTGTTTGCTAGGCTAAATGAGTCCCGAACCTAATATATATAAAGTTTCACAAAGTTACATCTCGGGTCCCAATGATAGTTATATTTTTGCACCTTGTGGTTTTCAATATACACCTTAGACCCCTCCTTAGAGTATATATACTCCTACACCCACCCATTCTCTCATTTTTCTCATCTACTTTCTCTCACTACAAAAACACACAAAAATATCTCTCCTTCCTCTCTCTAAAAAATCCGGCCACCCTCCCCTAGGGTTCCGGCGCCGTCACATATTCCGGCCAAAATTCCGGCCACCACCAACAATGACACCACCCATTCTAAACGATAGATCGGGGTCTTGTGACCCCGTTTATGCATCGTACGCACGACCGAGCCCTTACACGCGCCCTAGATCTTGAAATATAGATCCGAATCTTTGGGTTAAATGTTAACGAGCCTTACAAGGGTCAAGCATGGATGGTTACGAGTTGTACTCGTATAAGGACTCCATCACGACCCTCGTTTTCACCTCTTTTCTTCTCGGTAAAGCCTACCTCGTCTCCTTTATGGTTTCCTTTCTATTTTATCAAACGTGTATATATATTAATATGTATTATATTATGTTGTTTTCGTGGATACTCGTGTTAAAACAAATATAAGAACGTGGGATTATATATGGTCTCGTAAAACGGATTAAAAATATAGCAATTGTGTCTCTTGTGGTAAGCGAAGCAAATGGTTTTGTGTGTTGTGTTGGTTACGTGAGTTCGAGAGAGTCATTCTAACGAGACTCTTTAGATTGTAGAAATCATATACGAATTAAAACTAGACATCTTTTAATGAATTAATTATGGGACGAATCTGCCATGGGTCGGGTCAGTAAGCCGGGTCGAGTCCAAGACCCATAGGGCTGTGTCGGTTGGGTCAGTTAGAGCCCGGGTCACGTTGGTATTTATTCGAGAACACTTGGTCACGTTAGGGTTTGTATATATGTGTTACGTTGCGCTCGGGTCACGTTTGACCCGGATAATAACTTGGTGCTTACTTTGTCTTGGTTTATAATTTGGATATGTGATACTAGTAAAAATGAGTTATGGGTTCAATTCAATTAGACACAGTAATTGTAACAAGTCGTAAAACGTTGTTAACAAGGAATATTGAAATAGTTAAGGTGGTAACCGGTTTAGATAATGGATTAATTGAAAATATGTCACAAGTTAATTATAAATGGTAAATGGAAACGAGTAAACTTTTACTACGACTATGAGTTAACTATATATATACATATATACTTACAACGTAGCTTTGAAACGAATCAAGTATACATCTATAACGGGATAAAACCATCGTAATATACGACTTGATCGGATAACGAGTAAGTTATTTATAAAACGGGACAATAAATGATAAAAACTAATTATGTAATTAATAATCGGTATTGAGTATGACGTATACGATATAAATTATAAAGGTCGAATACTGTTAGGAATTAGAAAATTCCATAGTGAAGTATCGGTCACCCCAAATATAATCTAGGAGTGTTACCGTAGACATTACGCTATTTACTAGTTATTTAGTTAGTTATTTAGTTTAGTGTAACACCGCTAGGCAAGGACGGCCTTACCCATCTGTGATGTCTGATCCACAATCCGGGGAGAGACGGTAGTATGTAATATAAATACCCCTACCCAAAGGTAGAGGTTGGACCTTTCACTTAATCTAACCTTTCTTACTTTCTCTCTGTAAAGCCCCATCTTTCACTTCTCTGTAACCTTAAACTAATTCGACCCATATATTATGTGATGTGTTTTCGCAAATCCATATGTTGTTAAAATGGTATCAAGAGCCATGGTTTGATCTCATCTCTCTACATATCCTCGGGATTTATATTTATACTTTGAAAAGTTTTGTGGTTTGATCATTTGGACCGGCCTTTGTTAAAGTTTGGATTTTGATCACTTTGTTGTTTAGAATCATTGTAAGTGTGGGCTGATTGGAAAGCTTGAATCACCTGTTGGTTGTTTTGGATTGAAAAGTGTTTTTGAAGTTTTTCTTGCTAGCGACTGGTTCTCGTAGTGTTTTTCATCGTATTTACTTGCTCAAGAAAGTTAGCTAGTTACAGAGTTTGTTGTTAGGACTTGAGCTAGCGACTTTCTATTGAGACAGCCACAAATAGTACAAGTTAGTGGATTCTACACTACGGCTAGCGACTTGGTGAGGTTAGCGACTTGCTTCAGAAATTGTTAGCGAGTTATAGTGTAAATTGTTAGCGACTGATGCTAAGCGACTGGATCTAGCGAGTTGTTCTTTAGCAACTTAACGTGTCTAGCTTAATTTGGTGCTTAGCGACTTGTTGTCATAATACTTAGCGACTTGGTGCTTAGCAACTTGGTTCAAGGATTCTAGCGATTCTTGGTGAGCTTAATTTGTTCTCAAGGTTTATAGCTTAACTTGTCTCTAGCGACTTGTTGACTTTTCCGACAAAACTTCAAACGCTATAATCTTGATCCAGAATCCGCTTTCGCTCTAATCATCAAAACGACCGCGGAGAATGAGGAGAATGTCATGCCGAATGAACTAGTTCATTCGGGCAACCTTCGAGGCCTAAATCGCTCAACGGTTATTGAGGTTTTATGCTTTTTGACCTAAATTTCTCCGAAAAATCGTGCATAAACCAATCCAAATCTCAACCAACCAACATCTCTGCTAATCCTACAAACAACCATAAGACCTAACACACAATTGTCTATCATTGTGTCAATCCATCGCTTATCTTAACACGCTCTATTGGTCTCTATATCACGGTTTCTTCTTGATTTTGTAAAATCCTCAAAGAATTTATTTCTGTTTAAATCATAGACTTGTAAAATCCGCGTATACTACAACATCATGTCTTACTACAACATCATGTCTTACACTATCGAACGTTAATTTCGTAGTACTTAAATTGTATGATGTTGTGGACAACAATGATAATGTATGCTACACCTAACAATTAAAGATGATTGAATCAATCAATGATGATGAAGTTCTTCATGCTCGAGTCCAATGAGAAATATTTGCACCTGCTCGTGCTAATGCCATGCAAAAGGAATGTAGCATTGGACCTTATCAACAACTTCACTCACACCTCATGTTACTCACATCGATAAGAATGGAAAGAACATGCATTGCCATTTTCCGTCAAGACTTATCCACATTAACGGGAACATTACTATTGAACTTAGAACAATTAGAACAACAACTTGATAAAGAAAAGGTTCAAAAGGATAGTTCCAAAGGTTGCACTTCAAGTGATCCACAACCAATTTACCATTCATGTGGGAATTTACATCGATTATGATCAAGACCTGATGAAATGTCTTTCAAGAAACACACCGAATGGAAATTAGCGTGTTCATTGAGACATTCATCCAACTCATGGATAATGTAGAGAAGTACATTGAGGAAGTTACACATAAAGATGAAAAGTGGATGAGTGTCGTGCACAGAGATAGTTGTGATGAGTCGGTAATATATCAGCTGAAAGGTCGGTGTTGCCGAATGCGATATCGAGACAGCTAAGAATGATGTAACCCGCTACTCGCGAATTCGTCCACAAAAGTGGATGCGTGATCGGAAAGGTGAATGATGTCGGGTACAATCAGATTGTAGTGTTGAGATCGGTAAGGCATCGATGATGGATCGCTTGACACTCAATACGAGGTTCAGAGGCGAAACAACGCTTGTTCAATGACTCTTGTTACACATGATGGATGCAATATCGAATCAAAAAATAAGGTGTCATGTGATGAGGTACCATTAACCGCTCAACATAGTGTATCTACTAATGTACCTAAACAAATCGATCTTAATATGAACATGATTCGATAAATGTTCCTGGTTGAGGTTGAGACTAATAAATTCAAAACAAATGATATGGTTGATAAAAAGGCTTTTGATGAACTTTCAAACAAATTCTCAAAACTTGAAAAACATTGCATTTCTCTTGAAATTGCAATACAAAGAAAGGAGGAAAGTTTTCAAACTAAGAAACCATGTAAAAACCGAATTTCCGATTTTCGGAATTTTTGAAATAAACGATTTAAAAGATCGCCTTCAAGCCAACAACTCGACTATCAACAATTTGAAAAACATATTTCGATATGCATGTGAAAAGTAATTTGGTTACAAGTAATTCTGATGTTTATGTTATTGATGATATTCAAATGAGAAATGATGAATTAGCGGTTTGTGTGGCTAAATTACTAAAGGAAAATGAGTCTTTGAGAAAGCATCACATAGAACTGCGACTCACAAAGAAGCTAGAACTAAGTCAATGGAACAAACAAACTCTTTGATAGCAAAATTGATGAACTCAAAGCTCAACTTCATGAAAAGAGTTTCGCTATTGTTGCCTTAAAAAATGAGCTTAGGAAAACTGTGAGAAAGTGTGAACATTAAGTTTACAAAACCATCAACTTGGGGAAACCAGCCATCCCATTAGAAACCGGTCCGCTAGTAAAGTACCAATGCTACATCCGAAAAGACCAAAATTTTCAAAACACGGTTTGCCTCCTAAGTTGATGCGATAAAAGTTTTGTCAAAACCAGTCACTTCACCTGATTTACCTAAGAATAAGGCTTCTAGTTCGCTTAACCTCAACAAGTAGCCACTTTACTCCCAGACCACTAGGAATAGTTCAAAACAAAGGTCAAAATCAAGCATTAAAACCCGTAATTCATATAATATGAATGACTGTGGAAGAACTATTATCTAGAAGAAGCTAGAAAAAGGCAATGATTCAAAAAGACGGAATTTTAGTTGCAAGACCTAGGGTGAGGAATTCTATGAGTTTTCAAGGCACTACTAGTAGTTGTAAACCATTACCTAGGAACACTCAAATGACTAGGTGGGTTTGTTTCTAAGAGTAGATATGAGAAGAAGAATGCTAAGCATGTTGAAAATGAAACTAGAAATTCTAAGTCTTTTTCCTAATAAGAAACATTTTCCTAATTCACATGCTAAGGTACAATCCACTAAGACTACTAACGTGACTAAGGTTCAACATGTTATGAAGCAAAACAAACAAAAAACTTTGCCTAGATGGATACCTGCGATGCTAAATCTTTGGAGTCTAGGAATATTGATAAGTCTTCCACTATGCATGCAAGCTTAACACTAGACCTTGCCATAAGTGGATACCATCGTAGAATGTTTAAGGATGTGGACTTAGGTAGATACCTCCACCTAAAGTCAAGTTTCCAATGGCAAAATCAAGGTTGACAATGAAGCCCCAAAGGATTTGGATACTAATGTCACTAACCAATATATATGCAATCAAGTTTGTAATGTTAGTGCATGTATTCTTTACTCGCCAGATATGATCCTTCACTACATGGACTCGCTTAAAGTATGGATAACAAATGGATTGATATCTCATTACTCACGGGTTCAAGTTACTCAACCTTGATATTCAATCTGCTATGACATATGAACACAACAGCTCATGCCTCGCTCAAAGAAAAGAAATGTGTACGCTTCAAAGCAGATTATCTTCTAAGAAAGAGAAATCTTCTCAATTATGACCATTCTCATCAACATGCTTCATGCTTTTTCCATGCGCTTTCAACCATCAAGTGAACCGGCTATCGTTGATTGTTTTCTTATTCCACTTGCTCTACTATAATGACGATGGTGACATCATGTGCTAATTTTGTGGGGGAGAAGTGTGAATAGACTACATTTGGATGATTTCACTTATTCAATCAAGAATGGCAACTCCATATGCAATTCTTGAGGGGGAGAAGAAGTGTGAATTTACAACATATTGATTGACTTCGGTGTATAAATGGTCATACGGCTCCTAACTCATGTAAGAACCGAGCTTCTTCTTTTCGGGTCATCTTTACATGGAGTTTCTTCTAAGAGCCGTTGGTTGACATCTTCTCACGGGCCGATGAGTTTAAATGACAAAGTGCTTCCAGCTAAGGGGTTGATTTCCCGATGAACATCTTTTCTCGTTTCTTGTTTGATTGGGAGGGATTTGATTTAAGGGGATTTGTTATTTGTAAGTTAACGGGAATGCATTTGGTGAGTTGAAGATGTTGACTTTCTATTCCCCAATTGGACAATCTTGAAGAAGGTTGAGTCTACAAACGGTTCTACATTTTCTCACGCATGTTAGAAGACTAGGACTAGTTGCATTTGATTATCCAAATACTCTTCTTAATCTGGGATGTTATCAAACAGATTGTCGGTTTAGGGGAGAGCACTAATTGGGGGAGAGTGATATGTCGAATTTAATCCTCAATTAGACTTGCTCACATTCTTCAGCAAGTTGATTCTCACAAAGACTTCAAGTATTCTTCTCAAAAGATTTCAAGTATCGGGCTTAAAGTGCTGCCGACTCAAGTGTCAAAACCGCCAGGGGAAGGAGACACATATTTAAACGCGAGTAAACTTGATGAGCTTAATACTTCTAAGTGATTGAAGATATCCCGAGAAGACTAATGTCATTACCGCAGAGAAACTCAATGTTTGACTCAACGCTTAATGTTCTTATTCCAAATATGCTGGGGAAGAGATGGAAAAGTTAGTTTCTAAAGATGAAAGAGGTACACAAGTGTGTGATGATTTTGATGTTATCACAATCATCGAGAGAGAGATTGTGTACATTGGGGATGCTCATCTACTTCACTGAGGGCTTAATCCTGATTCGAGATATAATCACTTATTCCGCCGCTTGACATCCAGAGATTGTCACCCGCCAGAGATAATCAGCGATTCGGTTCGCTTCTTCAATGTTATCTCGGCTATTCTCTTTGGGCATTCGGTACGGTTCTTGAGCTTCATACACTTTCAAAGGGGAGAGAAAAGTATTCATCGGGTTATTCTTTGGCTATTGGACTTAATCTCGCTACTCGATGGTATAAGTTTCTTTGTCTTTGGGTATATGTGTACGGTTCGTGAGCTCTAGTCTAAGAGGACCGACCGCAACAATTGGCCTACTGGGGAAGTGGTTTCTTGACAACTTGTGGTATGGATTGCTTTACTTCAAAGGATATGGAATCTGAGAAGATTATTTATATGTGGGATGATACGTTGATGTTCTTCTGTTGGATGATATAACCTCGAACGATGAATCACGATGATTATTCTTAAAAGGAGCAAAGAAGTTCGATGATAATGATGTGCTTCTCCTCGTGCACCGCTGCGGAAGCTTGAAAGAAAGCTTTGAATCGCCGCCTAAAGGATTTTCGATGGGGAAGTCGCCAAAGTCTCACTTTCATGGTTCAATTTCTTTCTTCAATACAAAGAGCTCTAAGCTTTGGTGGTGAAAGTTTTAGGATGATGACTTCTATCTTCTACAACGGGTCGCTCGATATCCTTATCTCACATCAGATCATCATCTTCTTAAACTATATCATCTACTCTATCTGTGTATATATCTTTCTAAAAGCAAAATACAAAAATATAAAACCAGCAAAACAAAATAGAAAAATATAAAACCAATAAAAACCCATAAAAATCATAAAATTTTGAAAAATTCCAAAAATATGTTTTCTTAAGACATGTCTTCTGGTACCGATAACATCTGCGGTCTTAGAAATGTCATTCAATAATGGCACGAGACCATAGATGAAGTTCTTTACAAGCATGCAAATATTCTTTCACTCAAAAAATGGCCATAGCTATTTGATCACATGACCGCTTAAACCATGGTTTGCTATTATTTCGTGATAGCAACCGCTTCTTCATGAAGGAAAGTGTCAGCTTAAACCAATTTTCTAATATTACGGCACTTATCCTAAAACAAAATGAGGAAAGTATGTCGGCGCTGCTACACAAATGTTTTTCCGCTCTAAAAAAATTCTTCAAAATATTTGTTGTTTTCAAAAGTGGTGGAAAATGAGTTGCTTTAAAATCTATCGATTCGAGTTTTCGTAAAATTTGAAAACTCAATCAATGACTTCCCGCTTTTAAACTTTTCTAAAATGAGTCATTGATTAGTGGGGAGAATGTTTTCAAATCTATATCATCTAACGGACTTTCTTAATCATCCTACATGCTTATCTGAAAAAATATAATTGCCTATGTTGAAGGACTAGGTTTCTAGGATATGATTGTTAGGATTAGATTACTAGAGTTTGATTAACACATTATTCCCATGCCTTATATGATCTGATTGACATGTTGAATTGACTTTTATTAGTCGATTGTCGCTTTGGGGTGATGTCGACCACCATATATATGTTTGTGTTGACTAACGTATGCAGGTATATTGGTATATAAGAATGTTCCCGATCCGGATCCCACAATAGAATATGATTGGATGCCAAAAGGAAAAGGTAACTATATCTTGGGTTGACAAATGAAGAAACGGAGCTTAATTTGACTTCTATGGAAAGTTGGCATAAATGCAACGTAAGAGGTCTCACCGATCGCAGATGGTTCCATCGCGAAATGAAGAAACGAGCTTAATTTGACCTCGCTTGGTATTAAAATGCAACAAAGAAGTCTCACCGCATCGCAGATGGTTTTCCAAACCCTACAAAGAACAACAACGGATGCTTCTCAACCACCTAACGACTTTGCAAGTGTGATAATTGGAGATACCATTCTTTAACAATTTTGAATAATATTGTTTTGAAAATGGAAAAATATTGGTTTTGAAAATAAATTGGACTTAATTTTTAAATTCACCGAACTTCATTTTAAACTAAAATCACTCAATCAACTACATCACATGGATTGAGAGGGGAGAGTGATTTCAAATTAGATATTTTCAAATGATATTTCATCTTTCAAGTCCGTTTTGTACAAAATTAAGTGGTGATCTAAAGATTTAATGTTATGTTATGGTATGATTTTTCTTTTGAATCAAGATCTTTCAAAATGAAAGTTTTTCAATTCTTGTTTGATTGTGAAATTGTTTTATTTTACTTTAAGATCTCTTAAAAACCATCATACCTGACACTAACAATCTTTAATGTCTTAATTTGGTCCTTATTCACATTTCAAAATCAAATTGCAACGCCTTTCCTAGATATTTTCTAAATAATTTAAATCAATTGGGATCACAAATCTCAAGAGGTTTGAAATTTTTGATCGGGGGGAGATAGTGATTTAAATCTCTTATCCTGCTTAAATAAAATTGGTTTTAGTCCTTAAAGACTCCTCGCTTCCATGTGCCAAACGACTTCAATATATGATGCACATGTTTGAGGAGGAGGATTTATCCAAAAACAAGATGAGTATTTAAACCTGGCCACATATTCTCCAATGTTTTATAAACCTTATTAAATCACTTGAGATCAAAAATCTCAAAGGGTTTGATATTTTTGATCGGGGGAGAATTTGTGATTTAATATGAAATTTGATAAAAGGTGATCATTTGACTCAATGTGCAGGCTCTCTCTAATATGTGCTAAACTCTTTCATATATTGATGCGCATATTGAGGGGGAGCGAATGGTTTCTATTGGCAATTTTGAAAACTACTTCAAAGAACTCTTTCCTCTATGTGATAAAATGATTTCAAATATCCTACGCACATATTGAGGGGGAGAATTTACCAAGAAAATCAAATGGCTTTTCTATGAAAATAGTGATCAAAGAAAATATTTCAAAGTTCTCTTGCCTCCATGTGCTAAACAATTTCTAAATCATATGCATATGTTGAGGGGAGGTTTTCTAAATGATCAAAACTATTAAGGTACAAAATGTTTTGATCTCGTATCACAAGTACCTTTAACCTCCAAATGATTTTTCAATTGGTTTCAAGGAAGAATGAACTGCACAAAAGACCACCATTTTACTTTATGCATGGAGTTATGTATGTGAGGTTAGGTATTAGTTCCCACGATCCGCCGTAACCGAGGATCTACCCAGACAATCCACTAGATAGTGTAGAGTCCTGCAGTATATTCAAAAGGAGAAAAATGAGAATGAGAAGAGTGCCAACCTAGCTGAAGCGCTAGTACCGAATAAAACCCAACAAGGTTCTAGTTATGAAGTCTCGAAGTAATCAAGGGGTTGAAGAATGAAAAAGATATGAATGTGAAAGGGTGAAAAGAAATAGCCCTCCAATAATTCAACCTAGAGCGTAAAACCGGTTCAATACATATGCTACTGGTGTTTACTAAGTAACACTGGTATGAAGACAAGACGCATGGACCCGACGACCGCATCTAACTTCCCAAACTACTCAAGTTCCTCTTAAAAGGGCTTGTTTCATTCTCACCGGGAACCGACATTATCTATCGACTTTCTCTTAGAGATTGTTGATATGAAGAAGGATGTTCTCTCTCCTAGTCTCCCAAGATAGGAATCAAATGTGCACTATTGAGTCTAGAGCCAAGAGATCGTCCACAATATCTCATTAGGACACTAAATTAATGAAGACTTGCCGTTTCACACAATGTGGAAAGTAAGTATATTTTGAGATTCCTACGCATTATCCTTGTGGTAATTGCTAGAACATCCGAGTGATATGTAACAATATTCACGATGAAGATGGAAAGCCTTCTAAAGCCAATATCAAACAAGCTCTTGGTAGGTGGCATGTGAGATCTTTCATAAGATCAGGCTTGTGACAACTGGATAGAAACAATGGGGAGATTCAATCTTGAATCAACCTTGGTCCAGAATAGAATTGACTAATACTTTTGGAAAACCATTATGTGCAAACCTTCTTTTCTAGCACGTCGAATGCATTTATGTTTTCAACACAAAAAGTATCTCGGTTGAAAAAATACTTTGAAAACCGTCATGTGCTACTTTTCTCTAGCACGCCGAATGTGTACTCTTTCAAATACAAAAAGTATTTTAAATTGAAAATTGATTTTTCCCATAAAACCTTCGTATTGAAAACTCTTTCTTCTAAGCAATACGCGATTGTTTTTCAAATCATTTTCATCAATCGGAATCTCAATTTGTTGGTTCTCACCTAATTGTTGTCTTCTTTGAGACGCCCGCCGTTTGAGAACGGCTAGAATAAATTGTGAAACCCTCGGCAAGTAGATTCTGGAATTGAGAGTTTCAATACTCATCATTTTATAATCGTTAGAATGCCAAAAACATCCAAAACACTGTAAACACATCAAAATGAAAAAAATATCACAAACAAGTGTTTTATATGTTTTAAATGCAAAAACATCAAAATCTGTGAAAAACGTATCAAGTTTGCATAATTGGCGCTTAGTCCCCAAGTTACAAAAGTTGTCAAAACAAGCCCCCGGTAATTCAAAAAACTTGTAAAAAGTCAATTAAGGTACATAAGATTCAAAAGTTGTCAAAACAAACCCTTTAAAGTTCAAAAAATCACAAAATGACAACTTTAGTCCCTCAAGTTTGAAAAATGTCATAAATAGTCCTTGGTTAATTTAAAAAGTGAAAATAATCAAATATTAACCTTGTTCTATTTATAAATGAAAAAAATGGTCCTTATGATAAACTTTGGAGAAAATTACAAGTTTGGTCCCTAGAGTTACAAACTTGACAATTTTGGTCCCCGGTTTACAAAATGGAAATTATCAATATAGGTCCTTGTACTAATCACATTTTGCAGTTTTAGTCCTTGAGAGAGCTTTGGAAAATGTTCAAGATCAGTCCTTCAAGTTTACTCAAATTGCATAAATGGTCCTGTTGTTAACTTAAAACCAAATGATCCTATATTAAAACTAAGCCCAATCCAATCCAATGACCCGGCCCAAAATTTGAATTCAAATAAACCGCTACCATCGTAGCAGCTTTTCTCTTCTCCCACACATGGTTTAGCTAAAACCAAAGGATGGTTTCACCTCCACCTCACCATTTCCAAATGCTTATCCACTGACACATCTCCTCCACCTCCACATCAAACCAAACCCAATTAATGTGAAAACCTACTCAAGACATTTTACGCCAAATTAGCCAAATGGCAACTGATTATCTGGCTCAATCCAATGGTCAAGATGTGATGGGATAAGTTCAGAGGTCGACAAGAGATATTTCAAATCAATATATATGCAAGAAAGCAGTGGAGAACCTATCTAGTTTTAATTTCATTTTATGTATTGTCGTTTTTAATTAACTTTCAATTTCCAGTATAATTTCCATCTTAAAAGTACTTTTGTTAAGCATATTCAAGTATTGTTAAACTTTATCAAGTATCAATTTCAAGTTTAAGGTCTTATCTCAAGTTATGCAATTTTCTCATTATCCAAAAATCTCAATATAATGAAATGATGTTAGCAAATTGTTAGTTTGGACTTAAAGCTCACATAAGCCCCTATAAAGCTTATTCAAGCTTTAGATACCTTAAAAACAAATTGAGTATCAATAACACAAAAATTCACAAAAAAATACCAATTAATTAGTTAAAATAAAAATCACATGGAGATGAAGAAAAAAGCCGGGAGTGGTATATTTTGATTGCCTCGTTAGTGCTTATTTGGAAGCTCTAGGTTGTGTTTGAATGCCTTGGTTCTCGAGATTTCCTTGGAAACCAATTTGTAAGCCATTTGCTAAATTCTAGTTTTTCACCTGCTCAAGTGCTCATTTCACGCATCTTTGCTTTTATGCTTGTTGGTGTTTGATTAATGGTGATTAAAGTTTAATATAGTTTGCTTGTTCTTTAAACTAGTTGTTAAAATCTCAATTTAAATGTACTATAATAGCATACTTATTAATCTTGAGTTTCATGTTGTTGATACTGTTGTTTAATGTTTCATTAGTCCTAGTAATCAATATTATAAGGTCTCATATCATTTGCATGGATCGATCAAGAAATCCTTTGAAAACATCAAGACACTATTAAGGGGTGTTTGGTTTACTTGTTTCAATCGTTAAAGTTTGTGCAGTAATTTGGTTTTGGTTATTCTGAGTCACACTTGGTCTAAAGAACTCAAAGAAACCAGAGAAACCCGTGTTTGTTATAGTAAAAGTCAAAAGTACCTTAATTCTCACCTAGTTTGTTAATCGCTGGATTTTAGCTTATCATAATCACCATACTAGCTTAGAATCTGATAACCTAGCTTAATCTCATCTCAACATAGCTTATTACATCATAATTAGTAAGCAAGATTGATTTAAATCTCATAAAAGTCAACTGTTTCATAACTTGTCAAAGTCAAAATCTGAAAACCGCCAGCCATCTAGCAAGATTTTTCGTTCATTCTGGACCAAATCAAATGAAACTCTGGAATTAAGAAATTCAACAGGTCAAATTACTTATTATGATTTTTGTTAAATTTTAGAGATTTTCTAAAAGCTCCAAACAAGCTTATCAACTTGGCCTACTTTACCTGCCAATCGAACTCAGCTTGATACTGAGATTTTCTGCAACAGCAATGTGGCTCATAAGAGCTAGTCATGGTCTGAGTTTTGGTTTAGACACTCTCACCCAGGTCTTCTTTAGTTTACAATTTGTTGTTTTCACTTTTAGCTTATTGTGTTGCTTATTATTGTGCTTAAAGTAGCTAGCCTAAACTGCTTTTAGCTTAAAGTCAAAATATCAAATCTGTGCTAACTTGCAATCCAGAGGTTGTGGTTTGTTGTTTTTAGTTGATTTAGAGTTCTTATAGCTTATTGTAGCTTGTGTATCAATTTGGTAGCTTATTGTAGCTTTTGGCTTATCATAAGTGCTTATTTATAAGCGCATAACCTGCAGCCCATAATCTACCACACAAGCTCATGTTTTTCTATTTTTCTTAGATTCAGTAGATTAAAATAGATTTTTTCCTAAAATTTTCATAATTTTTATAACAGCTTTATTATTTTTCTTTATTTAAACTAGTTTTAGTCATTTTAAATAGCTTTTAATACAAATAAATTATAAAAGTTCAAAAAAAATAATTTTTCAATTTTATTAGGTTAAGATAAATATAAAAGTCATAAAAAGTATTTTTCCATAATTTTCTTGGTTTAAATATTATTTTTTAGCATTTTAATTATTTTTAAATAGTTTTAAATTAATAATAAATACATATAAAGTCTAAAAATATATTTTCTCGTTTTAAAATAAGTTTTATCATATTTTAGTAGC
>OU343225.1:160217787-160319742 GCA_910596185.1 Chrysanthemum makinoi | reverse complement strand
GCTTACCCGAAGTGGTAAGACATATGATGGACCTTTCGATGCATACACCCTCTCCGGTGAGGGAGGTATCACAAGAAACCGAGGTGACAAAGGACAAGGTGCATTCTACAAGCCCACAAGTACCGCAGACACGCCCAACCTCCAGAGTCCACATCCCCATTCCGGAGTCTCGATGTTCCAAGATTAAGCCTTCAATCCCTTATCCTTCAAGGCTTAATGATCAAAAGGCCCGCGACAAAACTAATCAACAAATGAAAAGTTTATCCAAATCTTTCAAGATACTCACTTCTAGATTATTTTCATGAGGCTCTCCTTCTAATGCCCAAGTTTGGTCCGATTTATCAAAAGCTTGTTGAGCAACAAAGAAAAATTTCCGAAGTCACAAAACTTCCTTGAATGAGAAATTGTTCGGCGTTATCCTTAAAAACTTCCAAAAGTTAGGGAGACTCTAAAGTTCCTCATCCCGTGTGATTTTCAAGGACTAGTTCAATGCTCCGCTAATGATCTTGGCGCGAGCATTAACTTGATGCCACACCCATGGAAAAAGCTTTCAAGCACCCCCACTCACACCTACATGTATGCATCCTCGAGCTTGCCGAATCAAACGCAATTCGTCCGTTAGGTATAGCCGAGGATGTTCTGCAGAAAGTAGGAAAATTTCATTTCCTCGCCGACTTTGTTGTTGTCGATTTCGATGCCGATCCTCGAAAGTGCCCCATCCTTGGGAGGTGCTTCTAAAAATGGGTCGGCATTGATCGATGTTGATGAAGGGAAATCACTTTGAGGGAAACAAAGAAGCCAGAACTTTCAATGTTAACCAATATTTGAAATCTATGCCTACCATTTGTGGTATTGATAAAGTTGAAAGCCGTGGAAACCAAGGTGACAAGGACCTGCTTCCTACTAATAACGGAAGCATCGAAAACATCCAACCTACGGTTATCCAAAATTCTCCATCTAGGATTGATCAAAGTCTTTCACGCATTTACGGCTAAGAGATCTCGAGTAAACGCGGTTGAGCTTAAAACGATTACCAAGAAAACCGAGACCATAACGGAAGTGGTGGAAATTGCTAGCTCTAAGAGCACACCACTTGTCCCACCTCCGCATTCTGTTAATCGAATCGATCTTGTTGAACCTTCTTCGAGTGGCAATCCCACCTACTTCCCACCATTATTTCCGACTTCTTCCCTCTTCCTCACCCGTTGAGGGAAGTAACTTGAATTTGGAAGATAGAAGCTTATTATTTTCCGTACGAATTGATGATGATGAATCAATCGAGGAGACCGTGTTCGCCTTGAACAATTACTTAGTGAAAATGAAGACCCGCTGTCTTCACTCCAACCTAAGAAATGAAATTAAAGAAGTTGAGCTTTTGACCAAAAAAATCCTTCAAGCCGAGCCCAGGATTCGCCTATTGATTTATTTCTCGAGAGTTCGGGCCGATGAACTCGCCGCTTGGTCCTTCCCACCTGAATTGACAATGAAGTCTTTACTTTGAAGCCGATTTCGTGAACCCCAGTATTTGTTATAATGGAGATCCGCCACTGAACCCTTCAATTGATAGTAGGAGTTCTCTCGATGAACTCTCATGGACTCGATTCCATCTAAGAATGAAAATTTGAACGATGACCTTTGGAAAATTTTGACATCCATTCTTTCCCAAAAAAGAGAAAAACTTGAAAGTTTCAATTGATGAACTTGTTGATCAAGATGTTCTTCATTCTTTTTTAACCGAGAGTGACTCCTCTTCTCTTGAGGATTTTACCGTGGTTTACACTTTTGATTCATGCCCTCTGAGGATAAAGTATTCAAACCCTGTGATAATACCTTTCCAAGGGAGTTCACTATAAGAGAACTCAAATTTCTGAAATGGGTACTTTACCCGATGTGATGTTTCAAACTCTTCTACCTAATCATGAACCTCTTCTATGGAGTTATTTGTGACTAAGATCGCTTCGATGATCCATCATTCCTCGTCTCCTCTCGCCAAAACCGCGGATGATGGATTCATCTTTGGTTTTGAACCCAATACCTGTATCGGGATCTTAAGGCGGTGGGCAAAGATTTTGAACACCGTTCTCATGCCTAAAATTTTGCCCACCCAACCCACCTCGTGCACCTCATCCGGAATGAGGATTTCATTTAATTCCTATGATTCCATTCATCATTCTTTTGAGCCTGGATATATCTCATCGAGTAACTTTCAAAGACATTCAATGTTTATCCAAACTATTGAATGAAAGTCCCATGGAGATTTTCTCTTCCACTTGCTCCCCATGGACCAATGAATTGGTCTATCTGCTAGCTTAATTCTAAACAAAAACAAGAGCATTTCAGGGTATCCACCCATGTTTCTATCTTCTTTCTACTTTCTAACATAAGGTGGGAATTCCAATCATGTTTGCTTGTTATGTGTTTCTCTGGTTTCGCCGTGATTCCCAGAGATCAGGATGATTGATGCTCGCTTTCATCCAGCCCAATATCCGATCTTTGCTAATGATTATCTAGGATATCTTTATAAAATCCTTTTGTGAAAAAGATTTCACTTCCAATAATTTGGCTAAGAAGATTATGAAAATTGTCTAAATACTCATCATTTTTATAATTGCTAATGCCAAAACATCCAAAACACTCAACACATCAAAATGATAAAAATATCACAAACAAGTGTCTTATATGTTTTAAATGCAAAAACATCAAAATCATGAAAACGTATCAAGTTTGCATAATGGCGCTTTTAGTCCCCCAAGTTACAAAGTTGTCAAAATCAGCCCCTCGTAATTCAAAACTTGTAAAATATCATTTAGGTCCTTGAGATTCAAAAGTTGTCAAAACAAATCCTTTAAAGTTTAAAAATCACAAATTGACAACTTTAGTCCTTCAACTTTGAAAATTGTCAAAAATAGTCCTTGGTTAATTTAAAAAATGAAAATTATCAAATTTTAACCTTGTTCTATTAATAAATGGCAAAAATGGTCCTTATGATAAACTTTTTGAGAAATTACAATATTGGTCCCTCAAGTTTCTAAATTGGCAGCTTAGTCCTTTCGACATTTCAAAATGGAAATTATCAATATAGGTCCTTGTACTAATCTTATTTGGCATGTGTTTAACCTTGGAAAGTTTGGAAAATGTTCAAATAAGCCTCTAACTTTAAGGAATTGGCAAATATGGTCCTTGGTTATAAACCAAACCAAACGGACCTTATTAAGATACCTGTAAGCCTCATCCAACCCAAACAAAGGACCCTACCCAAATTTTTAAATCAAATAAAACCGCTCTTCATCAGTGCTTCTCGCTCTCCCATTAATCGTTTAGTTAAAACCAAGGTGGTTTCACCTCCACCTCACCATTTCCACCTCATTTTCCCACTTGATTACACTTTCCTTCCACCTCCACACCAATCCAACCCCAATTAATGAGAAAAACCGCCATTGAAAAATTGGCGCCAAAATCACCACTTGGCAAAATCAATATCCGCTCAAATCAATGGTCAAGATGTATGGATAGTCTCGTGAGAGGTCGACAAGAGATATTTCAAGTCAATAAATATCATGGTGAAGCAATGAAGAAAAAAAATCTAGAAAGTAATTTTAAATTTTAATGTCGCTTTTAGTTTAACTGTTAAATTTCAAATATTTTAATATTCAGAAATAAAACTTTGAAACCAATTTCAATTTCAAGTCTTATCTCAAGTTATGCAATTTTCTTATTATTCAAAAATCTCAATAAGTTGAAATGTTGTTATAAATCGTTAGTTTGGACTCATAAGCCACATAAGCTCCCTATATAGCTTATCAGTTTATTAGATACTCTTAAAAGCATTTTACTAGCCAAAATATCACCACAAATATCAAATAAATAGCTTAAAATAAAACCATGGTGCAAGGTACAAAAAGGTGGAGTGTGGTTTATCTTTGATGGCCTTGGGTATAGTGCTTATTGGTAAGCTATAGGATTTGTTATTTGGTCCTAGTTCTCAGTTTGTGACCTCAAGTCATTTGTTTTGAAATAGCTTCTCACAAGCTCATAAGAGCTTATCATGGTCTGAGTTTTGGTATAATTGGTCTCAACCAGGTATTATACAAGTTCCATTCATTGCTTTTCAGTTTTAGCTTATTTTGTGTTCTGTGCATAAGCTCAAAGTAGCCCACCGCCATTGTTTTCATAAACAGCTCATTCCTCAAATCCTGTTAACTTGTAATCCCAGGTTCAAGCTTGTTGTTTTTAGTTGCATCCGAGTCATTATAGCATATTTTAGCTTCAGACAAGTTGGTAGCTTTTGGTTATCATTTGGCTTTTCAAGTGTTTATTAATAAATGTATTGCCACCTTGCTTATTTCTCCACACAAGCCCATGATTTTCTATTTTTCCTAGATTCTACATATTAAAATAGACTTTTCTTGAAATTTTCATAATTTTTCATAACTGTTTGCTATTTTTCTTAATTTAAACTAGTTTTTAATCCTTTTTAAATAGCTTTTAATACTAATAAATCAAAAAGTTCAAAAAATAATTTTTCAATTTTATTAGGTTAAGATAAATATAAAAGTCATAAAAAGTATTTTTCCATAATTTTCTTGGTTTAAATATTATTTTTTAGCATTTTAATTAGTTTTAAATAGTTTTAAATTAATAATAAATACATATAAAGTCTAAAAAACATATTTTCAGTTTTAAAATAAGTTTTATCATATTTTAGATTTTTCTAAGTTTTAATTTCATTTTCTAGGTTAATTTTGTATTTTCTTATATTTTAGTGCATTATAAATACTTAATAA
This sequence comes from Chrysanthemum makinoi, assembly GCA_910596185.1. Taxonomy (NCBI): domain Eukaryota; kingdom Viridiplantae; phylum Streptophyta; class Magnoliopsida; order Asterales; family Asteraceae; genus Chrysanthemum; species Chrysanthemum makinoi. The sequence goes on along the minus strand of OU343225.1, from coordinate 160,314,958 downwards.
ATAGTTTTTAATTAATAATAATAAAATAAATAAGTTATAATAATTTTCTTTTTCTAATAATTTTCTTTATTATTAGACAAAATGTCATTTTCATACTGTAGTATTTTTTTCTTTAAAACTCATCGTTTTATTTCAGAAAAGCACGTAATTTTATTTAAACGACGCTTTTAGGTTTTAAACGCTCATCATTTTTTTAAAAAAAATAGTGAGCGCTTATTTTATATTTTAACTTTTTAATTTCTTTTAATTTGCATTTAAGTCGCTTTAATTTGTAGATTTTTTCTTTAGGTAATTATCCATCCAAAACCTTAATGATCACTATCCTGATCATTCTATCATCCGGATCATGTTTAATAACTCATCCTCCGGGGACTTAACGACCCAGAATCCCTATATTCCTCCTGATTCATTGTATTGGTTTCGAATCGCTTTAAGTCCGTTATTTTGTTAGCCATTCACAAGTGGTTAGCTTGTGTGATTGACTTGACGGTTAGAACCAATCAAATTTTACGCCACCGGAGGCCGGTTTTAGCATTTTTCACCCTCGTGCATTTGCACATATACCACAAAAGTTTTCAGAAGTTATATAAATCAAAAAGTTCATTAACACTTTTCCTAAAGTGTTAAAAATCCAAAAAAATATATAAAACAACAAAACAATCGAACGTTCTATTTTGTATTCTTTTTAAGGTGATTCTTAATACGATTTGGTTAAACGAGACGATACCAAAAATATTGTCCAAAAGTTTTTGAACCCATCTCAGACAAATCTTACCTACGCTTTTCAGTGGTACTTAATATATACATAAAAATCAACCACCAAGAAATCAAGGCAGCACTACCTAACTGGTGGTGCACCATTAATAAGTTCCCGAACATCAGATGTAAAACTTGCCTTTGTGTCACTTGTGATTTGGTGTACCTTTTTCAAAGAAGCCATTTCATTTGTGATTATTGGTTAAGTTCACTTGTGTTTTGCCTCATTTGTTTTGAAAATTGATTTTATACTTAGTGCATGCGCGACTGTTCTTCCAGCTCTACAAGTCCACTTTCTAACTTGAAAGATTCCTCGTAGACGTAGAGGACGCTCGCCTCTTCGCCGTGGATGGGAACGCCTACCACCACCACCACCTCGTCGAATGGCGAAGACAAACCCATGACTGAGCTTCTCCAAGCACCCATCGAGGGTTACGGAGATGCCATTGTTGTCCCAAAATTGTGGCCGATACCTTCAACTCAAAACCGGTTGCTTAATCTTGTAACCCAAAGCCAATTCTATGGTTTTGAGCGGGATGATCCTCATGCACACATTCGATGGTTTAACAAGATTGCATCTACCATCAATTACAAGAATGTCCCACATGAAGCTATCAAGCTTCTTCTGCTCCCATTTTCTCTAGAGGGACAAGCCCGGAATTGGCTTGAGAAACAACCCCTCGTTCCATTGAGACATGGGAGGATCTAGTTACCAAGTTTGTTAACGAATTCTATCCTCCATCCCGAACTACAAGTCTTAAGAATGAGATAATGAAATTCTCGTGAGATTTGATGAATCATTCGGGAGGCATGGGATCGTTACAAAGAATTGCTCCGCGTGTCCGCATCATGGTTTTACCGAAGTTAATGCAAATGGATACTTTCTACAATGGTCGAACCGACCAATCAAGACTTTGAATGCCTCCGCGAGAGGTAATTTCTTGAGCAAGACCACAAAAGAAGCCTTACAAATCATTGAAAACAAGTCCTGTGTCCGTCCTTTCCGACAAAGACATATCAAACTGTCTAATGCGGACCTTCTACTTCATCTCACGTGAGTACATCTAGCACCGATGCTAAGATTGATAAACTCACGATATTGTTCGTGCTTTGGTTCTGCTAACCAAAGAAAGTCACCTTCACTCAAACACCATCACATGGTGAAGTGAAGAAAGTTGAAGTTTGTGTTACTTGTGGTGGTCCTCATGCATACTACAATCGCATCGCCACCGATGGTAGTACGTTTGAAGCTAATGCTATAGCCGGTACTTCAAATCAAGGAGGTAATCAATACCGCCCTCGAATGAACCAAACTACCGTATAACACTTATCGTGCACCACCCGGTTTTAACCGTAATCCTAACCGAATCGGAATCAACCTAGAATGAACCAAGGTTATCAAAACCAAGGTAATTTCTATCCCTGACCCAATCAAGGTTTCCAACAACAAGGAAACCTTCATCAAAACAATTTCAATCGAGGGAATCAATTTCATGGGAATGTGAATCCTAATCAAGGGAATTTTCAACAACAAGGTCCTAATCAAAACATCCACCTCGAATTTCCCTCCACATCCTCCAAACCATCATCCGATGAGTTATTGAGCGTTCATGAAATCCCAAGATGAAATGAACAGTTGTTGGTCACCGATCACTGATCTCAAAAAGTCTTTAAATGATCAACCTCGAAAACTTCCGAGCAACACGATCGCTAACCCGAGGGGCGATGCTAAGGCGATCACAACCATAAGTGGTGTTTCATACAATGAATTCCTACTACTTCTTCTCTCCCAAGGTAGAAAAACCAATACTACTTCACTCCAATGCCTCCTCCACTAGGAGAAATGAGTCAAGTTATCAAGGAACTTCAAGTAATAACAGAGGAACCAATGATGTCCATCCTCAAGTTGTCCGAAACCCAAGTCTAATCCAGAGTTGTTTTGAACCACCGTAGCTCCCGCTGAAAATCTCAAATCCAAATCTTCTATTCCTTACCCATCACGTTTGAATGAGCAAAAGCTCGCGTGAAAAGCTAGTCATCAAATGGATAATTTTTTCCAAATTTTCCAAGAGTTACATTTTGACATAAGCTTTGCGGATGCTATCATGCTGATGCCCAAGTTTGCATCAACTCTCAAACACATGTTAAGCAACAAGGAAAAGTGCTTGAAATGGCTAAAACTCCTCTTAACGAGAACTGCTCTGCAGCTATCCTGAAGAAGCTTCCAGAAAAGCTTGGAGATCCTGGAAAATTTCTCTTACCTTGTGTATTTCCGGGAATGGTTGAATGCTTTGCCCTAGCGATCTTGGTGCAAGCATAAACCGTATGCCTTATTCAAGATGGAAGAAACTTTCTCCTCCGGAACTTACTCCTACATGCATGACTCTCGAGCTTGCGATCGTATATCCCGCCCTCTTGGAATTGCCGAGGACGTATTTGTGAAAGTAGGAAAGTTCCATTTTCCGGCTGACTTCGTGGTTGTTGATTTTGATGCCGATCATCGGGTTCCTCTCATTGTTGGTCGAGGATTCCTCGAGAACGGCCGTTCTCATAGATGTATTTGAGCAAGAAATCACATTACGTGTTGGTAATGAAGTCGCCACTTTTAACCTTGATCAAACTTCGGGTACTCCGCGAAACTATGATTCTGAAGCCTGTTAACCGAATAGATATCATTGATGTTGCTTCAGAAGAGTACTCGCAAGAAGTTCTTGGTTATTCATCAATAATCTGAGTGGGATCCCACCACATCTTGTCAACCTATCATAGCCAATTCTACTCCTTCTCTCACTCCATTTGAGGGAAGCGACTTCATCTTGGAAGAGATTGAAGCATACTTGGCTAGTGATTCTGTCCCATGGGAAATTGATCACGCTCCAATTGACATCGAGGGGGACATACTTCTCATTGAGAAGTTGCTTAATGATGATCCATCATCCCCTCACCTAGTGATTCAATTCATGAGATTAATCAAAATAAGATTAACTGAGGGAGATATTCTTTTTGAGAAGTTGTTAAATCATGACATTTCTCCTCCACTCCCTCCCATTAAACTTCATAACAAGGAAGTCAAATCAGTTGAGAAAACTGAAGAATTTCCTGAGGTTGAGCTTAAGGACTTACCACCTCATCTCGAGTATGCATTTCTTGAGGGTAATGATAAATTACCCGTCATTATTGCTCGAGATTTGAGTAAAGATGAAAAGACTGCTCTCATAAAGGTCTTGAAGTCACACAAGCAAGCAATTGCTTGGAAACTCTCCGACATTAAGGGTATCAACCCCGAATTGTTCTACTCACAAAATCTTGATGGAGGATGACTTCAAGCCAGCAGTTCAACATCGAGAGAAGGTGAAAAATCCAAAATCCATGATGTTATCAAACAGGAGGTTATCAAACTTCTTGATGCAGGATTGATTTACCCAATCTCGATAGTCCTTGTTAGCCCAATTCATTGTGTTTCCAAAAAGGGTGGCATAACCGTTGTCACAAATGAAGATAACGAGTTAATTCCAACTCGCCGGTTACGGATGGCGTGTTTGCATTGACTATCGTAAGTTGAATGACGCTACCCGAAAAGACCATTTTCCTCTACCCTTTATGGACCAAATGCTTGAGAGATTAGCAGGAAATGAATACTATTGTTTCCTTGATGGTTTCTCAGGGTACTTTCAGATCCCCATTGATCCAAAGGATCAAGATAAAACTACATTCACCTGCCCATCGGAACTTTTGCCTACAAACGTATGCCTTTTGGCTTATGTAATGCTCCTGGCACGCTCCAACGATGTATGATGGCCATTTTCCACGACATGATCGGGAAACAATGGAGGTGTTTATGGATGACTTCTCGGTCATTGGGGATTCGTTTCAAACATGTCTCTCCCATCTAGATAAAATGCTCAAACGGTGTGAAGACACCAATCTTTGTCTAAATTGGGAGAAAAGCCACTTTATGGTCAAAGAAGGCATAGTCCTTGGCCATAAGATTTCAAAGAACGGGATTGAGGTAGATAGAGCAAAAGTAGATGTTATTGCTAAACTACCTCATCCTACTACCGTCAAAGGTATTAGGAGTTTTTTAGGTCATGCCGGTTTCTATCGCAGATTCATTCAAGATTTTTCCAAAATCGCCCGGCCTATGACCCATCTTCTTGAAAAGGATGCTCCTTTTATCTTCTCACCCGAGTGCATAGAAGCTTTTGAAACATTGAAGAAAAAGCTGCAAGCACCCATTCTCGCGTTCCCAGACCGACTTGCCTTTTGAGCTAATGTGCGATGCAAGTGATTTTGCTATCGGTGCTGTCTTAGGGCAACGTAGAGCTAAGCATTTTCAGCCTATTCACTACGCAAGTAAGACTATGACCTGGCTCAAACTCATTACACCACCACAAAAAAAAGAGCTATTAGCCGTGGTGTATGCATTTGAGAAGTTTCGGCCGTACTTAATCTTGACCAAATGTGTAGTGTATACGGATCACTCGGCTCTCAAATATCTCTTTGCAAAACAAGATGCAAAGCCGAGATTGCTTCGTTGGGTTCTCCTCCTCCAGGAATTTGATATCATCATACGTGATAAAAAGGAGCCGAGAACCTGGCTGCCGATCATCCGTCCATTAGAAACCCTCACCAAGATGTCTTTGAGAAAAAGGAAATAAATGAAACATTTCCTCTCGAGACACTCAATGCGATTTCTTTTCGTGGAAACTCTTCTACCCCATGGTTTGCTTGGTTTCGCAAATTACCATGCGAGTAACTTCATAGTGAAAGGGATGTCAACCCAGCAGAAGAACAAATTCTTCAAGGATGTAAAACATTACTTAAGGACGACCCCTCTTATTCAAAATCTGGCGATCAGTCATCCGACGGTGTGTTTATGGACAAGAAGCTCTTGACATTCTCAAAGCTTGCCATGCTTGACCCACCGGGGGCCATCATAGTCCAAACTACACCGCCAAAAAGGTGTTTGATTCCGGTTTTATTGGCCCACAATCTATAAAGATGCCCACGATTTGTCAAAACCGTGACGCTTGTCAACGTCATGGAAACATATCTCAAAGAAATGAAATGCCACAAAATGCCATTCAAGTTTGTGAGATATTTGACATCTGGGGTATTGACTTTATGGGGCCATTTCCTTCTCTCGTGGTAACAAGTACATACTCGCGTCGTTGACTATTTGTCAAAATGGGTTGAAGCGAAAGCTTTACCTACAAATGATGCCCGAGTAGTTGTAAAATTTTTGAAATCTCTTTTTTGCCAGTTTGGAACTCCTCGTGCTATAATCAGTGATCGTGGTACACATTTTTGTAATGACCAATTTGATCGAGTCATGCAAAAGTATGGTGTTACCCACCGCCTATCTATCGCATACCACCCCCAACCAAGTGGGCAGGTGGAAGTTTCAAACCGTGGTATTAAAAGAATCCTTGAAAGGACAAGAGGTGAAAATCGTGCATCCTGGTCGGATAAACTGGATGACGCACTCTGGGCTTTTCGTACAGCTTTCAAAACACCCATCGGGTGTACTCCATACAAGCTAGTGTACGGAAAGGCATGTCATTCTCCGATTGAACTAGAGCACAAGGCTTACTGGGCCTTAAAACATGCAAACTTCGATATACAGAGACGGTGATCACGAAAAGTTCAAATGAAACTAAATGAACTTCGTGATCAAGCTTACGAGAACTCTTTGATCTACAAACAAAAGACAAAGAAGATTCATGACTCTAAAATCAAGAACCGCGTTTTCAACGCTGGTGATCGAGTCCTTCTTTTCAATTCTAGATTGAAGATTTTTTCAAGAAAGCTCAAGTCCCGCTGGTCTGGTCCATTTACTATCACTAAGGTTTATCCTTATGGCACCATTGAGTTATCTCAGCCTGATGGTCCCAATTTTAAAGTAAATGGTCATCGATTAAAGCATTACTTTGGAGAGGACATTCCCCCTGTGGTTGTCCCGGATTTACAAACATTCCCCATGAACCAATAATGCGGGATCGAGTCAAGCTAGCGACTCGGGAATCAAAAATAGTAGCACACACCATATGGATTTTCATCCATATTTCTGTCTTCTTATCCCCTTTCTATCACCCTAGTGTGGGGGAGTTTTTCCCACGCTGTTGTATATATCAATCATTTTCTCAAAAAAAAAAAAAAAAAAAAAAAAAAAAAAAAAGTATATATCAAAAACAAAATAATGGCCGTAGTATTTCCCTTTTATGTTCTGTGTTTCGGCATAACCGCCGGTACTTTGAATATTGAGGGCAATATTCATTTCTTAGTGTGGGGGGGAATTCTCACGAATTTTATCATGTAATTATTCCACCCAATTCCCCCGTTTTGGCCAAAAATTTTTTTGGAGTAAGTGTTTTTCACTTACTCAGCAAATGGTAATCAGTCCGCCATGTCTAACCCACATAAGGATTGGCTAATCCAAGAGCAAACGGCTCTTGGTAAAGATATCTCAAATCCGTTTATGGCTTGCAATTTGCCCTAAATTGTATGGTGTTCAACTCACCATATCTTTAAACTAGTGAAGAGTTGGCTAGCCCGCAAGTTTATGGCTTGTGGTAAAGGCAGTGGAAAAACCATAATTGGTAATTAGCTCACCAAAGATAATATTGATAATTTATCTAAGAGTTGGCTAGTCCAGAAGCAAACGGCTTCTGGTAAAGACAAATCAAACCCGTTTATAGCTTATGATTTGCTCAAAATCATTTGGTTATCATTGTACCAAGGTTCTTACTTGAATCAAAACAATTGGCTACTCCAGAAGTAATGGCTTTTGGTAAAGAGATAAAATCCATTAAATTTTCTCAAATCATTGCTAGGGACTAGCAATATCTTAGTGTGGGATTGATGAGGTGTCTAAATACTCATCATTTTTATACTGTTTAGAATGCCAAAACATCTGAAAACACTCAGAAACACATCAAAATGATAAAAATATCACAAACAAGTGTTTTATATGTTTTAAATGCAAAAACATCAAAATCTAGTGAAAAACATATCAAGTTTGCATAATTGGCGCTTTTAGTCCCCAAGTTACAAAAGTTGTCAAAAACAGTCCCTGGTAATTCAAAAACTTGTAAAATGTCATTTAAGGTCCATAAGATTCAAAAAGTTGTCAAAACAAACCCTTTAAAGTTCAAAAATCACAAAATGACAACTTTAGTCCCCTCAAGTTTGAAAAATGTCATAAATAGTCCTTGGTTAATTTAAAAAGTGAAAATAGTCAAATATTAACCTTGTTCTATTTATAAATGAAAAAAATGGTCCTTATGATAAACTTTGGAGAAAATTACAAGTTTGGTCCCTAGAGTTACAAACTTGACAATTTTGGTCCCTGGGTTTACAAAAATGGAAATTATCAATATAGGTCCTTGTACTAATCACATTTTGCAGTTTTAGTCCTTGAGAGAGCTTTGGAAAATGTTCAAGATCAGTCCTTCAAGTTTACTCAAATTGCATAAATGGTCCTTGTTGTTAACTTAAACCAAACGGATCCTATATTAAAACTAAGCCCAATCCAATCCAATGACCCGGCCCAAAATTTGAATTCAAATAAACCGCTACCACTGTAGCAGCTTCTCTCCCACACTGGTTTAGCCAAAACCAGTGATGGTTTCACCTCCACCTCACCATTTCCAGCTGTTTATCCACTTGATTACATCTCCCCTCCACCTCCACATCAAACCAAACCCAATTAATGTGAAAAACCTACTCAAGACATTTTTGGCGCCAAATTCGCCAAATGGCAAATCTGATTATCTGGCTCAATCCAATGGTCAAGATGTGATGGGATAAGTTCAGAGGTCGACAAGAGATATTTCAAATCAATATATATCAAGAAAGAAGCAGTGGAGAACCTATCTAGTTTTAATTTCATTTTATGTATTGTCGTTTTTAATTAACTTTCAATTTCCAGTATAATTTCCATCTTAAAAGTACTTTGTTAAGCATATTCAGTGTATTGTTAAACTTTATCAAGTATCAATTTCAAGTTTAAGGTCTTATCTCAAGTTATGCAATTTTCTCATTATCCAAAAATCTCAATATAATGAAATGATGTTAGCAGTTGTTAGTTTGGACTTAAAAGCTCACATAAGCTCCCTATAAAGCTTATTCAAGCTTTTAGATACCTTAAAAACAGTTGAGTATCAATAACACAAAAATTCACAAAAATACCAATTAATTAGTTAAAAAATAAAAAATCACATGGAGATGAAGAAGAAAAGCTGGAGCAGGGTATATTTTGGATTGCCTTGGGGTTAGTGCTTATTTGGAAGCTCTAGGTTGTGTTTGAATGCCTTGGTTCTCAGTATTTCCTTGGAAACCAATTTGTAAGCCATTTGTTAAATTCTAGTTTTTCACTGTTCAAGTGCTCATTTCTGCTTTTATCTTTGCTTTTATGCTTGTTGGTGTTTGATTAGTGAGATTAAAGTTTAATATAGTTTGCTTGTTCTTTAAAACTGGTAGTTGTTAAAATCTCAATTTAAACAGTCATAATAGCATACTTATTAATCTTGAGTTTCATGTTGTTGATACTGTTGTTTAATGTTTCATTAGTCCTAGTAATCAATATTATAAGGTCTGTTATCATTTGCATGGATTGGATCAGTGAAATCCGTTGAAAAACATCAAGACAGTCATTAAAAGGGGTGTTTGGTTTTACTTGTTTCACTGTGTTAAAGTTTGTGCAGTACTTTGGTTTTGGTTATTCTGAGTCACACTTGGTCTAAAGAACTCAAAGAAACCAGAGAAACCTGTGCTTGTTATAGTAAAAAGTCAAAAGTACCTTAATTCTCACCTAGCTTGTTAACTGTTGGATTTTAGCTTATCATAATCACCATACTAGCTTAGAATCTGATAACCTAGCTTAATCTCATCTCAACATAGCTTATTACATCATAATTAGTAAGCAAGATTGATTTAAATCTCATAAAAGTCAACTGTTTCATAACTTGTCAAAAGTCAAAATCTTGAAAAACCAGTTTTCAGGCCATCTAGCAAGATTTTTCTTGGGTTCATTCTTGGACCAAATCAAATGAAACTCTGGGATTAAGAAATTCAACAGGTCAAATTACTTATTATGATTTTTGTTAAATTTTAGAGATTTTCTAAAAGCTCCAAACTAGCTTATCAACTTGGGCCTAGTTCCCGCTTCACTGAACTCAGTTGATACTGAGATTTTCTCGTTCTTGCAGCTTGTGCAAGGGCTCATAAGAGCTTCTCATGGTCTGAGTTTTGGTTTAGACACTCTCACCCAGGTCTACTTTAGTTTACAATTTGTAGTTTTCACTTTTAGCTTATTGTGTTGCTTATTATTGTGCTTAAAGTAGCTAGCCTAAATCTGTTTTTAGCTTAAAAGTCAAAATATCAAATCTGTGCTAACTTGCAATCCAGAGGTTGTGGTTTGTTGTTTTTAGTTGATTTAGAGTTCTTATAGCTTATTGTAGCTTGTGTATCAATTTGGTAGCTTATTGTAGCTTTTGGCTTATCATAAGTGCTTATTTATAAGCAGTTACAACTGCAGTTCCATAATCTACCACACAAGCCCATGTTTTTCTATTTTTCTTAGATTCAGTAGATTAAAATAGACTTTTCCTAAAATTTTCATAATTTTTTATAACAGTTTGCTATTTTTCTTTATTTAAACTAGTTTTTAGTCATTTTTAAATAGCTTTTAATACAAATAAATTATAAAAAGTTCAAAAAAATAATTTTTAAATTTTCTTAGGTTAAGATAAATATAAAAGTCATAAAAAGTATTTTTCCATAATTTTCTTGGTTTAAATATTATTTTTTAGCATTTTAATTAGTTTTAAATAGTTTTAAATTAATAATAAATACATAAAAAGTCTAAAAAATATATTTTCAGTTTTAAAATAAGTTTTATCATATTTTAGATTTTTCTAAGTTATAATTTCATTTTTCTATGTTAATTTTGTATTTTCTTATATTTTAGTGTATTATAAATACTTAATAAATAGTTTTTAATTAATAATAATTAAATAAATAGTTATAAAATAATTTTCTTTTTCTAATAATTTTCTTTTATTATTAGGATTGTAAAAATGTCATTTTCATATTTGTAGGCATTTTATTTCTTTAAAACTCACGTTTTATTTTGTACGTTTACGTAATTTTATTTAAACGTACGTTTTAGGTTTTAAACGTTCATCACTTTAAAAATAGTGATAGCGTTTATTTAATATATTTTAACTTTTTAATTTCTTTTAATTTGCATTTAAGTCGCTTTATGATGCGTTCCAGAACAGTCAAGCTAAATCACACAAGCCCGCCACTTGTGAATGGCGGACCGTAACCCTTTAAAACCGCCGGAACGAAATCAATGAAGATCTGAGGAGTATATGGTCTCCCCGGGTCGTTATGTCCCAGCGAGCTGTGCGATGAATTATCAAACGTTTAGTGATCGAGGAATCTGAACGGGAAAAGGATCAGATTATGATATTAACTACGGAAAAAGCCAACAAATTAAAACGGCTTAAATGCAAATTAAAGGAAATTAAAAAGATAAAATCTATTAAATAAACGCTATCACTATATTTAAAATGATGAACGTTTAAAAATTAAAACTAAAACTTACGTTAAAATAAAAATAATGTGAACGTACAAAAATAAAAAGTAAATCTAAGAAATAAAAGTCCTAAAAATATGAAAAATACATTTTTACAAACCTAATGATATAAGAAAATTTATAGAAAAGGAAAATTATTTTTTTGAAGCTTTTCTTAATTTTTTGTATTAAAAGCTAATTAAAAATGATTAAAAACTAATTTAAATTAATAAAAATAGCTAAACACCTTAGAAAAATCTGAAAATTTCAGGGAAACTCTAAAATAATATTAGGAATAAAGGAAAAATAGAAAAAAGGGTGCATGTGTGGAGGAATTTGAAACTGAAGTGGAAAGTGCTTAAAAATAAGCACTTTGATAAGCTAAAACCACACCAAAAGGTACCAAACTGAAATGGAAGTTACAATAAGCTAAAAGAACCAGATTGCAACAAATCTCAATAAGCCAAAACCACAGAAACAACAAGCTCAACAGATTTGATGTTGTGAGCTTTTTGTTAAAACAGGTTTAGGGTGGCAACTTTGGATACAAGCACAAGTTCCAAATTAAGCTCAAACTGAAAATCACCAATTAGGACTTAAAGAAGACCTGGGTGATACCAAGTGTACCAAAAATCAGGCCATGAGAAGCTCTTATGAGCCCTGTGCATAAGCTGCACTTTCTGAGAAAAAGCTCATCATTGACTGACAGTGGAGCAGGGGACTTAGGTCCAATTTGACAAGCTTATTTAAAGGCTATAAAAAAATCACTAAAATCTATAAAAATGGTAATAATCAAGTAGACCAACTGAAGTTTTTGAAACAACAAGTTTCACTGATTTAGGTTTAAAAATGAATCCAAGAAAAATCCTTGTAGTTGGGATCAAAACAGACCTTAACAATTTTGACTTTATAACAAAGACTGCAATGTTGACTATTATGAAGTTTGATCCTAATTTCTCAACTGATCTTGGTTTTTATTAATGAAATGAAGTTACTAAAAGCTTTATCTATGGATTTTGAACATGAAACAAGAGATTTGCTTTTCCAAATTCCAACAGTTAACTGTTTAGGACAGGTTACAAAGGATTTTGACTTATGTGGTGTTGCAGACCAAAACTATGACTCAAATGAGCATACTTAGAGTTATCAATCATGTATCAACAGAAATGAACCACTGAACAAGCCTTAAGCACAAGTATAACAGTAATTCCAAACACCTATTTAATGACTGTTTTGTAATTGAAACTAAGCTAAACCTTTACTCAACTAAAATAAATGATCAAACTGATTGTCTAAGTCCTAAATACAGCTAATGAAACAGTTTTGAACTAGTTAAAACTACAAATTGAGATTATGCAATAAAACCTTAAGAATAACTTACAAAAGTCCTTAGCTGCTATAGCTTGCAACCATGAACCAAGGCACCTCTAACCTATCCAAAACCCCTAACCTAGCTCATTATCAACCCAATTCACCACTGCATCAACCCATTTCCATCTGCATTTCCATTTTAGCCCAAATCACTCTTGTTTGACTTTTGTTGACCAGAATACAAAAAGACTTGACACTTGACTTAAAGCTTGTAGAAAGTTATGAAAAACTTATATAAGCTTATTAAAACTGATAAACAAGCTTATTGAAGCTTGGGTTTATGAAATGGAAATTGGAATTTTCAACAGTAAGCACCTAAGCATGAAACTAAATGAAACTTTGAATTAATGATTAAAACTTAAATAATCTGAAAATGTAACTTGAGATTGATACTTAAGAACAAAAGATTACAACTTTTGAGTTTAACTAAGACTTAACTAGAAAAAACGACATACAGTAAATTGAAACTAAAAATCCTACTACTTGCTTCTTCTCTTTGCTTTCTTTTTTATATCCCAGTGTCTTCTCTCTCATCTGATTGAAATCCCACCAATCCTAGCCCTTGGATAGCTTCAAAATGATCATGGCCGTTTAAACATATTTTTGGCGCCAAATTTTGGTGTTGACAATTGGGGTTGAGTAAGGGGTTAGGGATGCAATAAATGTAGTTTGGATGTTAGTTGGAGGTGAGGGAACAGGTTTGAGTGATTGGAGAGGAGGGGGGATGGGGGGAAAGCTAGTTGCAGGCAGGCAGTTGAGATGGGAAGACTTTGGCGGGGTGAGAATTTTGACCAGGCAAGGCTAATAATAGGGGGGGTTCATAATTCAATTTTTGACAGGGGTCCAAGGATATGAAAGGTCCAAAATGAGTTAAAGGTTTTAAACTTCAAGGACTTAATGTGTAAATCCTGAAAATCAAGGGACCTAAACTGCCAATTCATCAAACTTGTTTCAAGGGACCAAAAGTGACATTCTCAAAAAGTATAAGGACCAAAATTGCCTTTTTCCAATTTTCCAGGGGCCATTTTTGCCAATTTTCAAACTTGAAGGACCATTCTTGTAATTTTCTCAAACTTTTGATATTTTTCACCAAAGGACTAAATTTGACAAGTTTTGATTTTAAAAGGACCTTTGGTGACATTACTTTTGAAATTCTGTGCTCAGGGACTGTTTTTGACAACTTTTGAAACTTGGGGGACTAAAACTGCAATTTTTGCAAATTTGATATGTTTTTCATCTGATTTTGATATTTTTGCATTTAAAACACATAAAACACTGATTTGTGATATTTTGATCATTTTGATGTGTTTCTGAGTGTTTTCCGATGATTTTGCAGTTTATTTTGTACAAAAATGATGAGTATTTACACACTCATCAATCCCATACTGAGATATTGCTAGTCCCTAGCAATCTTTTGAGAAAATTTAATGGATTTCATCTCTTTACCAAAAGCCATTACTTCTGGAGTAGCCAAATGTTTCAGTTCAAGTAAGAACCATGGTACACCGATAACCATCTGATTTATTGGCAAATCATAAACCATATAACGGATTTGATGTGTCTTTACCAGAAGCCGTACCTCCGGACTAGCCAACTCTTAGATAAATTATCGGAATTATCTTTGGTGAGCTGAATACCAATTATGGATTTTCCACTGCCTTTACCACAAGCCATAATCTTGCGGGCTAGCCAACTCTTCACTTTTTAGGATATGGTGAGTTGAGAACCATACAATTTTGGGCAAATTGCAAGCCATATAAACGGATTTGAGAAATCTTTACCAAGAGCCGTTTGCTCCTGGATTAGCCAATCCTTTAGTCTATCAAACATGGCGGACTGATAACCAAATGAGTAAGTGTAAAACACTTACTCCAAAAAAAATTTTGGCCAAAAACGGGGGAATTGGTATAATTATATGATAAAATTCGTGAGAATCCCCCCCACACTTAGAAATGAATATTGCCCTCAATATTCAAAGTACCTGCAGTTATGCCGAAACAAAGAACGTAAAAGGGAAATATTACGGCCATTATTTAGAAAGAAGATTTTTTTTTTTTTTTTTTTTGAAAACTTATATACACAACATGTGGGCAACCCCCCCACACTAGGGTGGTAGAAAGAGGTGAGAAGACAGAAATATGGGTGAAAACCCATATGGCATGCTACTGTTTTTGATTCCCGAGTCGCTAGCTTGACTCGACCCCGAATTCATTTGTTCATGGGGAAAGTAACGTGGAAAACCAATCTCGATCGGACTTTCGTTCACAATGTTAATGAACATATGAACATTAGAAAGTTCCACACCGACGAGATATAACCTCGGTATTGTTAATAGTAGAAACTATTAAGGATGATACCGGGGTCAAAGATGGTGTCCTCATTCCCGAAAGAGAAAAGGGAAAAAGCAACCACACCATCTGTGAAGAATGGAATAAAGACGTACATGAGAATGCAAGTCCATTCCTCATCAGAAAGAAGCAAATCACCATTTTTGACATCTTTAAGCTTAAACTTGAAGCTTAGATGGTGATTGTCAAGAAGATGTCCGGGAGGGAGGGTGGGAAACGGTTCTTCAATCAACAAACTTTCCAGAAAAAGGATGTCTCCCTCCGGATCAAGGTAAGTGTTATCAATTCCTGTTGGAATTGACTCATCACTAAGAAATGCATCGACTTCATTCCAAAAGTTGTCATCTTCCTCATCAGGAGTGAGAGAAGGAATGGAAGAGTCGGGAATAAGACTAGAAGATGATGGATCCTTTTTGAGCAAATCATCAATGGGAAGAATGTCTCCCATTGGATCACAAACATCATCATCCAACTCAGATGAAACTGAAGAGAGTTTAGTTTCATCCACAGAGTCAACTATCTCGATGCGACAAACTGATGCCGGAGGTGGGACAAGTGGTGTGCTCTTAGAGCTAGCAGTTTCCACCACTTCCGATGAAGTCTCCGATTCTAGATCATCGTCATCATCATCAAGAACACTCTTGACTTCCCTGGTACAGCTTTCAAACCATTTGTTTGAACCAGGGGTGATTTTTAAAGCTTTGAGCTCAGCACGTTTGTGGCGAACACTCTTAACCGTGAAATTTGAGAGTGTTGCATTGATTCTTTCAGATTTTTGATCAATTGTGGCAACACTCTGTTTGTATAGAGGTTTGGAGTTCTGGTTGACATTCAATGTGAGCTCTTCGTTGTCAACCCGTATGGTCAACTCTTCAGCAAACACATCAATCGAGCACGACTCGCTTAAGAAAGCTCTCCCTAAGATAAGGGGAACTCTAGGATCTGCATCAAAGTTTACTACAACAAAGTCAGCATGGAAGTGAAAATTTCCCACTTTCATCACGACATCCTCGGCTATCCCAAGTGGACGAGTTACGGTACGGTCCGCTAGCTCGAGTGTCATACGAGTGGATGAAAGTTCGGGAAGAGACAGTTTCTTCCATACTGAGAGTGGCATGAGGTTAATGCTAGCGCCAAGATCGGCCAAGGCGAGCATTGAAACATCCCCAGGAAATCACACGGGATTAGAAACCTGCCAGGGTCTTCAAGCTTTTCGGGAAGCTTATTAAGAATGGCAGATGAGCATTGCTCATTTAGAGGAGTTTTAGCCATCTCTGATAGCTTGTCTTTGTTGGTGAGTAAGCCTTTAAGCGTGGATGCAAATTTAGGCATTAGAACGAGAGCATCAACGAAGCTTATATCAAAGTGAAGCTCATTGAAGATTTGGAAAAATTTTTCCATTTGCTCTTTGTTTTTGTCTTTGAGCTTCTCATCATTCATTCTTGATGGGTAAGGAAGCTGACTAGACTTTTGAGCCGGGATGGAAGTGTTTTCTGGCTCAGGATTTTTCTTTGGAACTTCAGGTTCCGGATTTGAAACTTGGACTACCGAAGGTGGGACGTGTGCGGTACTTCGTGGGCTTGAATAATGCACCTTGTCCGTTGTCTCCTTGGTAACTTGACTCAATGCTACAGGAGGAGGGGGCATAGGAGTCGTAGGTCCATTGTGCGTCTTA
This sequence comes from Chrysanthemum makinoi, assembly GCA_910596185.1. Lineage (NCBI taxonomy): Eukaryota > Viridiplantae > Streptophyta > Magnoliopsida > Asterales > Asteraceae > Chrysanthemum > Chrysanthemum makinoi. Next base: position 160,298,226 of record OU343225.1, on the reverse strand, counting down.
CCGCTACGAGTGGTGACGGCTTTCAACTCGGCATTTGGATTGGGAATAGTATTGCTTGGGAGTCCTCCAGAAGATGATGAGGCTTTGTTCATATTCATGTTCATGAAACTGCTCATCATATTCTTTAACTCATTTGTCTGCCGAGATAATGTGGTATCAATTTCCCTTTTTAGCTCACCTCTCATGTTATTGATCTGAGTTTGCATTGAACGCATGTTTGACTCAGTCATTTTCATGAAGTCATTTGGCATGGGAGCTTGAGGAGGTTGTTGATAACTTTGATGATTCGGAGCTTGATAAGGTTGTTGATAACTTTGATGATTAGGAGCTTGGGGAGGTTGTTGATAACTTTGATGATTTGGAGCTTGATAAGGTTGGTTGAAATTGTTCCGATTTTGATTGAAATTTTGAGAGTTATTGAAATTTTGTCCTTGATTCGGAACAAAGCGATTTTGATTGCCATGGTTTTGCACAGGAGGAAAACCAGTTGGTGTCATACCGCTAGGTGCACGGTAGTGAGGATCAGCCTGTGGTCGGTATTGATTGTGGTTTACCGCAGCTACGGGAGCTTGGTAAAAGGAAGCATCGGTTGCTTGACAATCATAATACGCGTGTGGACCACTACAAATTTCACACACCTTGTTTATGGCTTTGATTGGTTCCGGCTTATGAATTTCGCTTTTGATTTCTTTTACCTCTTTTATCATACAATGGATCATGTCCGTTAGAGCGGCTATCGAGCTGCTAACTCAAAGAGTTACCGGATGAAGAAGCAGGAGTGTTCGGAACATTGACTTTGTTGCGAGAAATAGGGACTTTTGATTTACTCTCGCAAATTTCAAGCACATCTTTAGGCCTACGATTCAAGATATTGCCACCCGCGGATGCGTTCAAAGAATCTTGATCATTACCGTTCAACCCATTATAAAAGATATTAACTTGTTGAAGCTCCGTGAATTCATGATGGGGGCATTTCCTGAGGAGATCTTTGAATCTCTCCCATGCCTCTCCAAAGTTTTCATCGAAATTTTGACGAAATCCAGAAATTTCATTTTTAAGATTAGTCGCCTTTGATGGAGGAAAGAAATAGTTGACAAACTTTTGAACAAGATCCTCCCAAGTTTCGATGGATCGAGGGGTTCTTTTTCCAGCCAAATCCGGGCTGTCCCCTCAAGAGAGAATGGAAAAAGCATCAACTTGATGACTTTTTGTGGCACATCCTTGAAATTGATAGTTGAGGTCAATTTGTTAAACCAACGGATGTGTGCATACGGGTCTTCTCGATCGACCCGGAATTGATTTGTAGACACAAGTTGGATCAAATGTGTCTTCAATTCGAAGTGATCAGAACTGATGACTGGTAAAACGATGGCATCTCCATAACCCTCGGTGGGTGCCTGGAGCATTTCCGCCATAGTACGTTCGTCTGCCATGGTGTTGCTTGAAATAGTACGAATCTCGGGTTCGACTATTTGGGCAGCACGCTACGAACGTCGTCTAGGAATTTCTGCTAGATCACGAAAGGACTCAATGATCTAGAAGAACGAAAGTGCGCATGCACTAGAGTTAACTCTAAGAGACTCGAGTTAAAGAGAAATGGAATTATGACGATATTTCAGATGAGAATGAGAATTATGAAGACGTTTTATAAAAATGGGGTGAGAAGAATCTTTATGGGTTTTCTGGTTCTGAAACGTCGATATCACAACAAAATCAATTAACACAAAATCGAGGCAAAACAACAGTGAACTTAACCAATAATCCAAGATGAATGGCTTCTTTGAAAAAGGTACACCAATCACAAGGACACAAAGGCAAGTTTTAAATCTTTAGTTCGGGAACTTATTATGGTCGCACCCCTAGTTAGGTAGTGCACTGCCTTGGTTTGCGGTGGTAATCTTTTAAGTTGTTATTATTAAAGAAAACGACGAATCTTTTTGTATATTTATTTTTGATACATATATAGAAACAAAAGAGAAAATATTTTTGTGTTTTATACGTTTTTGCTTGTTTTTGGGTTTTTGGATTTTTTTAAGAAAAATATGGATATATATATATATAGATAGATGGATGATATGAACAAATGAGTGAGTATTCAAACAACTAATCTGCTAGACGGAAGACAATCAGCACAGCTCCCCGGCAGCGGCGCCAAAAATTTTGGTGTTGACAATTGGGGTTGAGTAAGGGGTTAGGGATGCAATAAATGTAGTTTGGATGTTAGTTGGAGGTGAGGGAACAGGTTTGAGTGATTGGAGAGGAGGGGGGATGGGGGGAAAGCTAGTTGCAGGCAGGCAGTTGAGATGGGAAGACTTTGGCGGGGTGAGAATTTTGACCAGGCAAGGCTAATAATAGGGGGGGGTTCATAATTCAATTTTGACAGGGGTCCAAGGATATGAAAGGTCCAAAATGAGTTAAAGGTTTTAAACTTCAAGGACTTAATGTGTAAATCCTGAAAATCAAGGGACCTAAACTGCCAATTCATCAAACTTGTTTCAAGGGACCAAAAGTGACATTCTCAAAAAGTATAAGGACCAAAATTGCCTTTTTCCAATTTTCCAGGGGCCATTTTTGCCAATTTTCAAACTTGAAGGACCATTCTTGTAATTTTCTCAAACTTTTGATATTTTTCACCAAAGGACTAAATTTGACAAGTTTTGATTTTAAAAGGACCTTTGGTGACTTTACTTTTGAAATTATGTGCTCAGGGACTGTTTTTGACAACTTTTGAAACTTGGGGGACTGAAACTGCAATTTTTGCAAATTTGATATGTTTTTCATCTGATTTTGATATTTTTGCATTTAAAACACATAAAACACTGATTTGTGATATTTTGATCATTTTGATGTGTTTCTGAGTGTTTTCAGATGATTTTGCAGTTTATTTTGTACAAAAATGATGAGTATTTACACACTCATCACTTTAATTTGTAGATTTTTTCTTTAGGTAATTATCCATCCAAAACCTTACTGATCACTATCCTTAGTGATCATTCTATCATCTGATCAAGTGTTTAATACACCAATTCATCCTCCGTGGGACTTAACGACCCAGGAATCCCCTATATTCCTCTGATCTTCATTGTATTGGTTTCTGAACTGTTTTAAGTCTGTTACGGTTAGCCATTCACAAGTGGTTAGCTTGTGTGATTTGACTTGACTGTTTAGAACCAATCAGGAATCCTACCTGATCACAGGCAATACTTGTACTGATCAACGGGGAACCGTGGGCCGTGTACCTCAATTCAACGAAAGTGATCAAAGACACTTTCGTGTGTTTTATTGCTAACTGTTGTTTGCAGGTACATTTGGACGGTTGCAGCTGATCAGAATTGAGGAGTCAATCCAAAGCCGCATGCTCACAACATCCACACTTAATTGAAGAAATCAGTACTTGTGCATATCTACAAAACCTGGCTCTGATATTTTTATACTATGTTTCCGCTACACTGCTACAAATATCATGAGCCAGTAAAGCTTCTGCTACTCTGATGAAAAGATGTCATGATCCAAAAAGTGTGAGCATGTCGGTCCGAAAGTCACAACAACACATGATGGCAACACAATAAAGGGTGATCCAGAGATTTACTGTGGCTGATGATCTCAAAGAAAGCTCAAAGATCATCAAAGATGTGGATCAGTTAAAAGCCTCCACTAAAAGTACAAATCAATGCGGACTTTGAAGAATCGCTACTAAAACACAAAGATTGCTGAATTAAAGAATTGAAGTCTACGAGCTCAAGAACAAAGACAAAAATAGAATGCTAGGATGCAAAATGTATTTCATGGGGTGACCTCCCTTAGGGGGAGATTGTTAGGAATTAGAAAATTCCATAGTGAAGTATCGGTCACCCCAAATACAATCTATCATAAGTTAGCTCGTAGACATTACGTTATTTACTAGTTATTTAGTTAGTTATTTAGTTTAGTGTAACACCGTGGAGGAAGGACGGGTCTTTACCCACTGTATGCCTGATCCACAGTCCGAAGGAGGACGTTTAGTATGTAACTATAAATACCCTCTACCTCCCAAGGTAGAGGGTTGGACCTTTCACTTAATCTAACCTTTCTTTCTTTGTTACTTTCTCTCTCTAGAAAGGCTCCCATCTTCCACTTTCTCTCTCTAGAACCTTAAACTAATTTGACCCATATATTGTTATGTGATGTGTTTGTGAAATCCAATATGTTATAAATACGGTTTATAAACTTGGAATAACTATTGATAACAAGTTTTATTGATTAATAAGTTGTACTTTATTAAACGACTTGGTTTAAACGAATATAATATGTTAGACTCGGAAATGAGTTTAATATAATTGTTTCGCGATAAACCTAAATATTCCGTTTTCACATTTTAACTGATAATTGAAATGTATAACTATATATTATTGACGTATGTGGATTTATAGGATATAAATCCTTATTAAATACGATAGTAACTCGTGTTTTATAAATACGTGTTAACTTTTATAAACTTGTTTGGAAAGATTATTTTGATAAGACAATATATTAGAGTCGTAATGGTTTGGGAACGATGAATAAATGAACGCGTCATTTGTAATACACCACTAAGTATACCTTATATGAAGTACTTTCTTATAAACTTGTATAATTACGAATAACGATTGAGAGACATTTATTGATTAAGTGATAAATGGAAACTTATCTTTTATTATTAATACGTACGTTGGGATTATGGGGAAATTATCAAAAGTTAACCTATTTATGTGTCATGAATTGACTCTGTAACATATTGGATTTCACAAACACATCATACCAAATACATAAGGGGCGTTTATAAGGTTTTAGAGAGAGAAATGGAAGAGAGTTGGGAACTATGTGAAACAAAGAAAAATGGTATTGAAGCTCCAACCCTCTACCTTGGGAGGTAGAGGGTATTTATAGTGTCTTACAATAAACGCCAACTACGGGCTGTGGATCAGGCATACAGTGGGTAAAGACCCGTCCGTCCTCCACGGTTTTACTTAACTAACTACTTACTAATATAAAATAACTACGACTACGAGCTTTCTAATGATTACATATACTTGAGGTGACCGACACTTTAATGACTGAATTTTCTAATTCCTAACAATCTCCCCCTAAGGGAGGTCACCTCAATTTACACAGAATACAAACAGATATTACATTGAGATTGTTCTTGAATTCTTGTTTAAGTTCTTTGCTCAATAGCTCGTAGTCTTTGATTTTTCATATTATCCATGTATGAATAATTCAAGTGGAGGTCTTTAACTAATCCACGTGATGATAAGTTTTGAGCCAGCTTTGAGATCATCAGCTTGCGTAAATCTCTGACTCTTCCATTGTGGAGTTGACATAATGTGACGTTGTGACAGTGGACCGACATGCTCACATTCTGGATCATGATTTCTTCTTATCGAGTAGCGAAGCTTTAGTTGATTCATGATATTTGCGCAGCGTAGCAAGAAGCATGGAGTGATTATATCAGAGTCGTTGATGCACTTATCATGATTTCTTTTGAAATGAATGTGTTGTGTAAGCATGCGGCTATGGATTGACCTCTCCATTCTGATCACCGCAAGCGTCCGGGCGTACCTACATACAACAGTTAGCAATAAAGCGCACGAAAGTGTCTTTGATCACTTTCGTGAATTGAGGTACACGGCCCACGGTTCCCCGTTGATCAAGACAAGTACCGCCTGTGATCGTATAATTCAAGAATCTCCTTGACAAGGTTTCGCAGCTGCTCTAGCTGTTCTCAAACCGTAACGTCTCAAAGAAGACAACACGGAGTGAGTGAACCAGAGAATTTGAGATTCACTGATTGATAAAAAGAGATTTGAAAAACAATCAAGTATTGCTTCAAAAATAAAGTGTTTTTGCAATACAACTAAGGTTTTAATGAAATTCATTTATCAATCATAAACACCTTTTAATTTTGAAATATTAATACACGGTCGATGTGCTAGAGAAAAGATTTTTAAGCACAATGACCGGTTTTTCAAAGGTATCCGTCAATCCATAACCTGAACCGGGATTGAATCATAATTATGAATCGCCCCATTGTTTCTGTTCAGTTGTCACATGGTTGATCTATTGGATAGATCTCGCATGCCACCTACCAAGAGCTTGTTTGATGTTAGCTCTAGAAGGCTTTCCATCTTCATTGTGAATAAGTTGGCATATCACTCAGATGTTCTGGCAATACCACAAGGATAATGCGTAGGACTCATAAGATATAATCTCTCTTTCCACATTGTGTGAAACAGAGAGTCTTCATTGACAGTGTCCTAATGAGATTTATTGATGATATCGAGGCTCTAGACTCAATTGTGCACATTTGGTTCCTATGCCGGAGACTAGGGAGAGGGTCTCCTTCTTCAATATCAACCATCTCTAAGAGAATGTCGATAGATAATGTCGGTTCCCCTGTGAGAATGAAACAAGTCCTTTTAAGAGGAACTTGAGTAGTTTGGAAAGATGTAGTGCAGTGCGTCACTGGGTCCATGACGTCTTGTCTTCAATACCAGTGTTACCTTAGTAACCACCAGTAGCATATGTATTTAACCCGGTTTCTGCCCTAAGGTTGAATTATTGGAGGGCTATTTCTTTTCACCCTTTTCTCATTTCATTTCTTTTTCATTCTTCAACCCCTTCAGTTACCGAGACTTCATAACTAGAACCTTGTTGGGTTTATTCCAGTACTAGCTCTGTCTCAGTCCGCACTCTTCCCATATCTAACTTTTCTCCTTTTTTTTCATTATACCTAAGGACTTCTACACTATCTAGTGGATTGTCCCTGGGTAGATCCCTCCGGTTCTGGCGGATCATGGGAACAAATACCTAACCTTATCATCCTTATATCACCATACATAAAGTAAATTTGGTCGGTCTATTTGGTATTGTTCATTTGCCATTGGAACCAATTGAAAACCATTTGAAAATCAATCCAGATACTTGTGATGTATTATCAAAGCATTTTGTACCTGAATTGTTTTAGATATTCTTAGAAAAAGAGCTCCCCCTCAACATGTGCATCATATTTTTGAAATTGTTTTGACACATGGAGGCAAAAGGAAGGATTAACTTCTTTGATTACCATTTTCTAAAAGATATCAACATCACTTCCCTGATCAAATCAAGTAGATAAAGCATTTTGGGGAAGGATGAGGTTTTCATAAGTTTGCTCCCCCTCAATATGTGCCTCGAGGTTTGAAAGAGTTTTGCACATATTAGAAGGAACCTGCACTTTGGAACAAATTAATCACGTTTCAGTCCCTTTTTGGTTTAAAATAGATGCTCCCCCTTAACATGTGCATGGAAAATTTGAAATCGTTTGGCACATGAATGGAGGAGAGTTTGCTAAACACTTATAAAACCATTGATCTAATTATCAGTTTAAATCCAATTTAAATCACAAATCCTCCCCCGATCACAATTTACAAATCCTTTGAGAGTTGTGATCTCTATTGATTTAAATTAAATTTTGAGAGCTTTTGAGGAGAATAGTGACTTGCTTTTGAAAGACATTTTAACTGATAAGGATTAGATTTTGAGACTTTAAACTCCATTGACCATTCAAGCATAAATATCTTTCTTAATGCTAATTGTTTTGAAAAATACTCTTTTTAATTTGATTGAAATCATTCTCCCCCTCAATCAATGACACGGGTGGTTGATTGAGAAATAGAGATTTTGACAGATGAAAAGCACAGATGATTTTTCAATGATAATAGAGTACGAGGTATTTTCAAAGCAATTTTGTTTTCATTAGATGACAAATATTTTTCAGAAGAATCATTAGACGGAAAAATATTTAGAAAGAAAACATTTGTGCTTTTTGGTGACAAATGTTTGTTTTAAGAATCAGAGCATGAGATTTGAAAAATAAGATAAAGCATGGCTCTGTTCTTTGACTTTTAAAATGGGTTACTGTCTGAAATGACAATAAACCACCATTTTTTTAAGCAATTTAAGAACATTCGAAGAACATCTAAAAGCCCGTGACATTCTTTGAATGTCAACACAAAGTCCGTAGATGATATCGAATAATAAAAAAATGACAAAATACCAATATTTTTTGGAAATTTTCAAGATTTTCTAATTTTTATGGATTTTTGAAAATTTTATATTTTTATATATTCTTTAGTGGGTTTTGAAATTTTGTAGTTTTTTTTTGAATAAATATATACAAGAGATAGATGAAGCAAGACCTTTACTCCTCGTCTTCCTCTTGAAGACGTTTGAGTGTATCCGGTTGTAGACTCTTTAGACCAAGTCATGGAAGGATAAACTCAAAACGTTCTCTAGGAAGAGCTTTGGTGAAGATGTCTGCTAACTGGTATTCAGACAACACAAAATAGAGTTCAACCACACCTTTTTCCACTTGTTCCCAAATGAAATGATGTCGAATATCGATGTGCTTTGCTCTTGAATGTTGAACGTTGAACGTTGTTGCAAGAGAGAGCAATAGCACTTTTGTTATCACAATACATAGGGATTTTATTGAATTCAAAGCCATAGTCACATAATTGGGATCTCATCCATAGGATTTGAGCACAACAAGATGACATGGCTATGTATTCAGCCTCTGTAGAGGATATAGAAGTACTCATTTGTTTCTTTGAAGACCAGCTCACAAGCTTATCACCCAAAAACTGAGCACCTCCAGACGTACTTCGACGTGTATCTTGACATCCTGCATGATCAGCATATGCATAGGCTGTTAGTGACATACCGGTGTCCTTCAGGTACCAAAGTCCCATATTGATGGTTCCTTGGAGATACCGAAAGACCCGTTTAACCGCTTCAAGGTGCTTTTTGGTAGGCTTAGCCTGATATCTAGCACACATGCAAACAGCGAACAGAATGTCTGGTCTACTGGCTGTGAGGTACATCAGGGATCCAATCATACTACGATATTTCGTTTGGTCTATCATGATCCCTGAGTGGTCCTCATCCAGTTTAGTACGCTCTATCATGGGAGTGTCAACAGTGTCACAAGTGTCAAATCCAAATTTCTTTAAAATTTCATTTGCATATTTAGATTGATTAATAAAAATGCCTCTAGGACTTTGTGAAATTTGTAATCCCAAGAAAAATGACATTTGTCCCATCATTGACATTTGAAATTTGGAGCCCATCTCCTTAGAAAAACGGTCACATTCAGTGGGATCAGTCGAGGCAAAGATAATATCATCAACATAGATTTGAACATGAATTAAATGTTTGCCTGACTTTCTGGTGAACAATATTGGATCAACTGCTCCTTTGCTGAATCCAGAAGATAGAAGAAAATTTGATAGTGTATCATACCATGCTCTTGGAGCTTGCTTCAAACCGTAAAGAGCCTTCTTCAAGCGATAAACATGAGTAGGATGCTCTGGATTCACAAAACCTTTAGGTTGGTTGATGTATACAACTTCTTTAAGATTTCTGTTAAGGAAATCCGTCTTTACATCCATCTGATAGACTACCATGTTCTTACTTGCAGCATTAGCCAAGAAGATTCTGATTGCCTCGATGCGAGCAACTGGATCAAATGATTCTTCAAAGTCAATACCCTCCTCTTGACGGTATGCTTTTGCAACCAATCGAGCCTTGTTCTTTAATACATCACCATGCTCATCAAGTTTTACTTTGAAGATCCACTTTAGAGCAATGATCATAGCACAGTCAGGAGCAGGTACTAATTCCCATACATCTAGTCGATCGAACTCATGTATTTCTTCTTGCATGGCATTGAACCAGCTGTCTTCATTCATGGCAGTTTTAACATCTTTTGGTTCGACCTTGGATAGTACAGAGTTGAAGAAGCACCATAAGGCATCAGTTGCAAGTTGTTTGCGAGTGGATACTGGACGAGAGGGATTTCCAATGATGTTGTCCAATGGGTGATCATGTGTCCATTTTCTAAGGTGTTCGTGTGGTTGTTGTTGAGGAACAGAAGTAGCATAGTCGATTTCTCCTGATGAAGATGGTTCTGATGATGATTCAGGCGCAAATATGTTTTCAAATAGGGCATCTTCAAGAGTAGCAAAGGGATTCTCTCCATCAAGGGTGCCAGAAACAATTCCATGATGTACACTCGATGATTGATGATTTGTTGATGAGACAGAGTGATCAGCAGCAGGCGCTTCTTGACTTAATGACATAGAAACTGAAGGATTAACTTCATTGACAGTGATAGGAGCAGCCTCTGTTGATGGAATTGACAGATCATTAGCAGTTGGCTCATAGTGTTCATCAAACATTGGATCAAACAGTTTCTTCACGTCATCTTCTGAAGGAGGTACATAAGGAGTTGCTGGCGAAGAATCGTATACAAGAGTAGAACTAATGGGACTACTTGATGATGCGGGTCCAGAACTGGGTTGTCCTGGAGCCATTGGACCGGTCAGCTCATCGAACGTAACGTGAATTGTTTCCATGATATTTCGGGTTCTTTTGTTGTAGATTCGGTATCCTTTTCTGCTTGGTGCATATCCTACAAATACTCCAATGTCCGCTTTAGCTTTAAGTTTGCCTAAGTCTTGGCCCTCATTAGTTGGATAACACAATGCACCAAACACACGAAGGAATGAAAGATTAGGTTTTAGATTGTGGACAAGTTCATATGGAGTTTTTCTATGAGAAGTGTGAATAAGGGATTGATTTTGAGTATAGCATGCAATGGCAATGGCTTCAGCCCAGAGAAACATTAGAACCTTTGAGTAAATCAGCATTGTTCTAGCGGCTTCCACAAGAGTTCGATTTCGTCTTTCAACTACACCGTTATGTTGAGGAGTTCGTGGAACACTTCTTTGGTGACTGATTCCAACACTTTCATAAAACTCACTAAGTTGTTTATTAACAAACTCAGTTCCATTGTTTGTGCGGATGATTCTGACAGTTTTGTTAAGTCGAACCTGCAGCTGTTTGATAAGTTTGATGATGATATCTAGAGTTTCATCCTTTGTCCTTAAGAACTTAACCCAAGTGAATCGAGAGTAATCATCAACCACAACTAACACATATTTCTTCCCGTAAATGTTCTACACTCTCATGGGTCCACATAAATCCATGTGAATGGTATGACGAACTTCCGTAACTGAGTTTGTAGGTTTGGGTTTGTGGGCATACTTCTTGCTTTTTCCCAATTGGCATACTGAACAAAGATGATCCTTTTCATACTTTAGTCTAGGTAAGCCTATTACTAAGTCCTTTCTGGAGAGGTCATTTATGGTGCCGAAGTTCAGGTGATTTAGACGACGATGCCATAACCATGACTTTGTTTTAGAAGCCTTTGACAACAAGCAGATTGGAGAAGACTTCATCATATCTTCGATAGAGATGGTGTATAAATTTGACCCACGTGTTCCTCTTAAAAGTTCTCTACCATCAAGTTCTATAACGAAACAAGTATGTTTTCTGAAGGCCACTTCTAGATCAGAATCACAGAATTGACCGACAGAGAATAAGTTATGACCAAGACCTTCAACGTAATATACCCTGGAGATAACACTATCACCGACAACATAGTCTCCATAACCCATGATTGCACCGAAATGATCATTCCTGAATCTAACAGTCCCGATGAATTTACACACAAAGTTCATGAGCCGTGACTGGTCTCCAGTCATATGCTTGGAATAGCCTGAGTCCAGGTACCACAGAACGATTTGAACGATCTGCAGTTGAACACAGACAAGAATGGATAACTGGATAATTGGGATTCCCATACAAGAATGGGTTCCATTTGGTTAGTAACATTGATTGGAACACCCACATCAGAAGTAGAAACAATGGAATTATCAGGGATAGATGCAGTGCTAGTGTCCGTATTAGACCTATTCAAAGTATGTTCACTTCTTAAGGGAATAGTTCTACCAGTAGGCATCCATTTCCTAATGGGCATTGATCTAGATAATTTAGCGCACATCTCATTAAGATTGAATTTGCGGCCAGTAGGTATCCACTGATAACCTATGTTACTAAATTTCCTTCATGTGGGTTTCCAATGTTTTCTAATCTTCTTCCGCCATTGCTTTCTAGCCTTCTTAGATTGATTTTTTGCATTAACTATCTTAACAGGGCATTTAACCGCATTAATCAAATCATTCACACCACATTCAAGATTAGTAACAGAAACCACGCAATCATAATTACATATTTTGCCAAAAGTAGTAGAATTCGCATTAATTACAGTACGCTTAGAGCTAACACTAGAATCAACACGATTCGTTTTATTCAAATTCTCCCTAAGGTGATCTTCTACTTTCTTCCACTGACCATTCCTAGCATGCAAGGTCCTACCATTCTTTGTGTTGCCTTGAGGCTTTGACCCGCTTGCTTTGGTGTCACTTCTTACTCCTGTAGAGGGAATTGGAACATTAGTTGGTTTTGCTACTTTTTGCATTCGTGAACTAGAAGTGCAGGGATCTGAACTATTTGAAGGGACTCTAGAGTTCACTTTCTTAACATTGGGCATAGAAATGTTGGGATCTGAGCTGCTCGATGGCATATTAAAATTCACTTTCTTAATGCTAGGCATAGAACAAGGCATCACGACTTTACCTTTCTCACAAAAAGATTTGGGACATGTTGTTCGTAAATATTCGAACAGCTCCTGAGATCGTTTGGCCTGAATGCAAGCAAACCTAATTTTTCTATCAAGTGGTTTATTTATGAAATCCTCTTCTACAATCTCTCGGAGACATTCTAGACTATCCTTAAGGTGAGTGAAATAGTTATGAAATGCAAGTTCGTTATTTCTAAGATGAGGAGGAATGTATTTAACAGTCACAGTATATTTGCAGTCTGCAGATGACTTTGATGCAACATTCTCATTAAAGACAAGTGGCATTTTCCCTTTTTCCTGACTCCTCAGATTCTCAATTTCCTTTTGTAAAGATGTTATTTTTTCGTTGTTCTTGTCACGAGTGACTTTCATTGAATCATATAACTCTTTAAAGTGTCGTTTAACCTTTTCATTTTCTTCTAGAAAACTCTCATTTTCTTTTTGTAAAACATTAACTAAGTTTTGAAGATGAAACGTTTGAGAACTCTGAGAATCTAAAGGAGGAGGCATTTGGGAGCCTGTCACATTGTTCTTTTCACCCTTTAATTGTGAAATTTGGGTTCTCATTTTTCTGATCGTGTTACAATGAGCTCGAATCTGTTCATCACGTTTGCTGATTTCAAAAACTGCATCAAATTCAGGAGCATCCAAGGATGTGTTGATATTTGAGGTTTTAACATTTTCTTTTAGATGTTGATATTTTAATTGCAAAGCAAGATGCTGAACTTCCAATTTAGAAAACTGTTTCACCAGGTTATCATGATCATCCCTTTTCAAATTTTTCATGTAATTTACAGTTAGTTTTCTCAAGCTCAATGACACGATCATGGGAGACTTTAAGAGCAACAGATAATTCATGAAATTGGGATACATTAATTGAACAATTCGTGGCAGTATAAAACACATCTTGAGTGATACATTCAGAAATCAGATTCTCATTTAAGGTATGCAAGTTTTTCCTCTCAACCTCATTATATTTTAATTCTCGCTCATAGTCATTGACCTCAACTATCATTGCATCAAATTCCTTTTCCATTTCTTTAATATCTGAATTCATCCCCTTTTTAAGACTCTCAAATTGACCTTTTAATTGTTTAAAGAAAGGCATGACTTCAGTTAAATAGCATTCTTTAGTTTGCTCAAAACCCATTTCCCCTTCAGTTATCTCAGTAGGTGTGATCATTTTCTTACATGTTTTCTCAAAATCAACAAATAATTGATAAATCACATACTGACTGATTAAGGTCTTGCTCTTAGTGGGAATAGATCTAGGAACTAAATGCATTGGTGTATTGGGGGGATATACAGTGGCTGGAAGCATTCTCCTAAATGGGGGATTCTGTTCAACAAACTCATCAGCCTTTTTCATGTCCATATCCTTTTTCAAGAACACTTTTTCAGGGGTCAGCTGTGTTTGAGGTCTAAACTTGTTAAATGCAATCTAATTTTCCTTAGCATAGTTGGGTGTTTTGAAACTGATGTTGTTTTCTATGCATGAGGGGCTCTTAAGTTTTTCATCTAATTTCTTCCTAGTAGCCTCTTCTAATTGCCTATCTTCCTCAGTGCACTCAGCGCAACTAGGTTTCTGCCTAGGCTTAAGGATTTCATTGCCATCATAGATTACCTTCTGAGCTTCTCTTGCTTTCTTACCATACTCAGGGTTGGGTTCCTTAATAATGGGAATACTATGCTTATCGCTTAAAACTCTGTGCTTAGTGACCATGTGAGCAGTCTGAATGGTGTTTCCTTGTACGTACAACTTATTTTCTAGCTTGTTTTTCAAAGTTTTTAGATTAGAAAAGTCATTCAAAAGTTTTGATTCCTTAGCGTTAAATTCTTGTTTAAGCACTTTAACATTTTCTTGAAGCTCTTGCTTTTGCTTAACAGTTTTAGAAATCTTTTCTTGTAAGGAGTTTAACTCTTGTTTTAACACTTCTTCTCTAAAATTACTTTTTCTAATAATTGTACGCATTTGGTCATCCATTTCCTGCTCACGGGTAGTTAACTCAAACTTAGCACGTTGTTCAAAAATAGCAACTTGTTCTTTATAAGCATTCAGTTCAGAGGTAACAGAATCATCAGGGGCACATGCAGTGTATTCATCAAAAACATAGTCATCATTGACTGCAGAAGATACATCACTTGTTACAATCTCACTTTCACTTTGTGTCACATATTGATCATATGGGACAATATTACTATTACCCACATTATCAATATCTGATTCATAAGTTTCAAGAGATTGTACTTCATTATGTATCTTTTGCTCATCAACCTCATCATATAATTTTAATACCTCTGAGATGATTGATTCTTTGGATGGACCAGCTTGCTTAGATGATGAAGCCTTTGGAGAGACCATTGGAGAAATGCTAGCCATGAAGATTGTCTGGGCAGTTGGTTCATCATCCACATCCGAATCATAAGCATCACAATCAGCTACTTGAAATGCATTTGGATTGTTCTGACCCATACCCTGCACTGGCTGTTCATCCACATCAGCATCATAAGTTTTGGCATTTCCCTCAGCAAGAAACAACAATTCCTCTTCATCCAAAACAGCTCCATTATCCTGAGCTTGTACTAGCAGCATCTTGTCCCTGAAGTACTCTGCATTTTGAGGGCGTTTTGGAGATGTGCAGTTCCTTGCAATGTGTCCATCACCACCACAGTTGTAGCACTTAATTGGCTTCACTTGTCCCTGATTGGCATTTCTCCCACGATTCTGATTAGCCACATACCCTCCACCTACTCCACCTTTTCCCTGTTCATTCTGCCTTCCTAGAACAGGTTGCACTATAACCCTCCCATCTCTGATGGTAGCTTGATTTTGTGAATTGGATGCTGTTCTGAGGTTATTGTTGGTGTGTGGGAGGGAATTCATATTTTGACTTACCATGAGAGATAGTTGATTGATGAAGTTTTCCATGAATGTGTTTGAATCAGGAGGCTTGTATGATGGATCTGGAATGAGTTTGTAGTTACCATTTCCCGTTGGTATGACTTGAGAAGCTTTGGTGGTAATTCCAACATTGGTGTAGAAGGCTGTTGAATCATTTGATGTGCTTGTTTCTCCCTGTTTAGTTTTGAACTGTTCAAGAATCCTTCGTTCAAACATAGCATGTCTCTCATTCTGAAGAAGGAAGGCATACAGTTGCTCATAGTTGGTGTTCTTCAATCCTTTGGTTAGCTTCACAGAGGTGACAAATTTGTGCCATTCGGGATTCATGTTGTTCACAAACTTTGAGTTCAGCTGAATATTTGGCATGGTCATTTTGATGTTCCTCATGTCATTTACAAGCTTGTGGAATCTCACGTAATATTCATAAACACTTTCTTCTGGTTTCATCTTAAAATGCTCAAATTCATCATACAGTTGTGATTCTCTGTCTTCCTTGGTAAGTTCTGAACCAGAGAGAAGCATCTTGACATTGTCCCAAACTGCCTTAGCTTCAGTGTTGTGATTGATCAGCTTGTAAATGTCTTTTGGAAGACCCTGAAGTATAATGTTTGAAGCCCTGATATCAGCATCGAATCTCTTTTTCTCCTTATCACTGAGCTCATCATATGTCTTTGGTCTGTCCAATCCAAAGATCATTGTTCCATCTGCAGCAGTGTCAATTATGTCTCTTGTAGTCTCAATCTGATAAGGTCCTTCATCAATTGACTTGAGAATGTTGACTCCATTTTCCTTTCCCAGACAATACAACCGAATTCGTTGAGCCCATGAGTCATAGTCAGTTCTGTCAAGCATGGGTGGACGAGTGTCTGAACCAGCTGCTTGAACGTCCTCAGCTACAGTAGAGATGATATTAGGCACGTTGGTAGACATGTTTACAGATTTCACGAGATTTTATAACTCTATGATTAAACCGGGAAATAGATTCTTTCACGGGATTTTACTAAATCAAGAGAAAACCGTATTAGAAACAAATATTAACCAAGTCGCTATAACCTTTGAACCAAGTCGCTATAACCTTTGAGCCAAGTCGCTAAGTACCAAGTCGCTAAGTAGCAACTCGCTAAACCTTAAGTTGCTGTGAATCAAGTCGCTAAGCACAAGTCGCTAAGACCCAAGTCGCTGAACACAAGTCGCTCAAGCACCAAATCGCTAAGCAGACAAGTCGCTAAAGAACAACTCGCTAAGTATACAAGTCGCTAAGAATCAACTCGCTAAGGAACAATAAGGACAAGTCGCTATAAGTAATAGAAACAAGTCGCTAACCCAACCAAGTCGCTAGCCGAAGTGGAACCTCCACTAACTTGTATTGTTTGTCGGCTTGTCTCAATAGACAAGTCGCTAAGATCAAGTCTCTACGACTTAAACTACAACTCGCTGGAAATTACTAAAGCAAGTCGCTATGAAGAAAAACACTCCGAGACACAAGTCGCTAGGTTGGAAAACTTCAAAACCACACTTTTCAATCCAAAATAAGCCCAACCACAGTGATTCAAGCTTTCCAAATCAAAACCCAAGCACTTACAATGATTCTAAACACAAAAGTACACTCAAAATTCAAACTTTAACACAATAAATGATCCAAATGATGCAAAAACCACTAAACTTTTCAAACCCAAAAACCATATAAAACCACTAGAAATCCAATGATATGTAAGAGAGATGATCAAACCATGGCTCTTGATACCAATTGTAACATATTGGATTTCACAAACACATCATACCAAATACATAAGAGGCGTTTATAAGGTTTTAGAGAGAGAAATGGAAGAGAGTTGGGAACTATGTGATACAAAGAAAAATGGTATTGAAGCTCCAACCCTCTACCTTGGGTGGTAGAGGGTATTTATAGTGTCTTACAATAAACGCCACCTACGGGCTGTGGATCAGGCATACAGTGGGTAAAGACCCGTCCGTCCTCCACGGTTTTACTTAACTAACTACTTACTAATATAAAATAACTACGACTACGAGCTTTCTAATGATTACATATACTTGAGGTGACCGACACTTTAATGACTAAATTTTCTAATTCCTAACAGATTCGTCAGTTCCTAGTCTTTGACTAGCTTGATTAGTGTCAGTATTACTTGATTTTGTCGATGTCTTTTCCTTTTGGCGTGCGTTCTAGTCAGTAGGTATCGACTATGTCGACGTCTTCTCTTCTTTCGCGTGAGTTATGTGTCGCGTCTATGTTTCTTACCACCACACGAAACGTCTAAAACTAAACTTTTGAGATATTAATTATAAACTTTTGGGAACAAAAATGGACTTTTGAAAGTAACGACATGAATGATCCACGAAAACTACAACACATTACTTTCTATCGACTTCTTTATCGTATGAATTATGTTTTAAGATTATCGTATACGCATTAAGTTGTGTCACTTCTATTCTATCGTACTTGTCATACATTATTCTGGATGCCGTGGAGTTTAGCTTTAGATGCCAGTCGTGTCAATAGTTAATAGTGCATTGCTGTGGCTAAGGTGAGTTTCATAGCCCCTCTTTTCAAAGATTTTTTATAACTATTTTGGGGGAGAATACATGCTGCTTTTAATAAACTATAACCGGATATGTGAATATTATTTGGAATGACTATTGTTTGGTATATTTGATTTGGTGATTGAACGTTTTACGTGTTTATGTGAATACAAACTATTTCTTGGACTTGCCACTATTCTTTTGAATTGCTAATGTGTTGACTAGGAAATGTTAGACATGCGACAATTGTTAACTTAGACTAGGGTAGCATCTCTATGCTACAACGCGATGCCTAGCTAAGAATAGACCGACCTAGTCTAGGGTAGCTTGTGTTCTGGGCCTTGCTACGTATTATTGATTATTGATTGGATTGATTATTGATGGGATTGATTATTGATTGGATTGTTTGTTGATTGGAATGTGTATTATATATCTGCCTTAGTCGCACCTAGCAATTAAACTTTATCAGGTCCACTATTACTTTTGTAACTAAGCTCTATGAACTCACCAGCGTAAGCTGACCTTTTTAGCATGTGTTCTCAGGTTTAAGGCGATAGCTCACTATTGGAAGACGCTTGGCAAGGGGCATGGTCATAGGCGACTCTGATGAATAATCGGGACCACTTTAATTATCTTTTGGGCATATTTCCGCACTACTTTCATTAATGTAAACTTATGGTTTTCAATTAATGAATTTTATTCTAAATAAATGGGATAAATACCATTATTTGTACCTTATGTTGTGATACCAAGATTGTAGCACCCAAAGGTTCGTATACTTTCGCTGGACCCAAATTTCGGGGTGTTACAGACAATATTGGCATGGTTCAACTATTCCAACTTATTCGTACAAATGGTTCAAGGAAACAATTGAAAAAAAGTCCAAACACATGAATTCCAGCAAAAAAAATACAACCAAAAACTGCAACGGAATTACAACATGCGTTAGTTATTTCTACCTTTGGCTCCACCAATTTCTTTTTAGTTAATTCTTCACTCACTCCTTCACCATCATGTTTCCTAGCTAAAGACTTCTCTGTACACTACTATAAAAAGTGAGATTGTACACGGTTTGAAAAGGGCGGACTTTAATCTTTGTTTTGTACACGCACGAAACTGTGTATAATTACCCCATTTGTTGTAGTGGTAGGACTAATTTGCGGTAAATTTTAATAGTCTTGGAGGCGTCCTGTTATCTTTAGCGACCCAACCAAAATCCTAAATACACAATAAAATTAGATCAAACACCAAGCTAAACAACCTTTCACCTCTTTTGCATTAACCAAGTTAAAAAATAAATTTACTTAGATCTATACATTTAAAAAGATTCATTCATATGTCATATGACAAAGCTGTTAAGTCAAACACCTTCAGAAGTAACCTCAATGTGAAAATATCTCAAAAGTTTATTACGGAGTAGATTTATACATTTACATATATTTCACGACTCACGTGCCTGCAAAAGTTAACACCCCCACTCCCTATGAACACCGACCATCCATTACGGATGGTCTTATACAACAATATTGTCTTAGAAACTTGTGCTCGGGACCGTGTTCTATTCACTGAAGAGGCTCAAAATCAAATGACCTTTTTCCAATAGAAAAAAGAGTAACAATATATTACGTTTGTTTGAGCTTACATCGAATAAGAATTCTTTGCATGTTTTGCCAAATTCTATCATATAGGACATATACCATGATAGAGAGTAGAAATATGCATGATGATAGATTTTTTTGAAGCTTATGGCTGAGAGAGTAACATTCACATTTAATGGAAATCACTAATACAAATATCACCAACAACTAAGGATTTTTAAAAATTATGCTTGACAACTATTTCTCCCTCACAAAAGTTATAAGCCTTTATAATAAGCTTATCCAAAACGCCATCAAATGTTTATAAGGATATGATGATTATAATTTTTCATTGAACGATTGGTGAGCATGAAACTAATAAAAATTACTCAACCACAAAACATAACTCAACAATTATTATGTGGCAACATGAGTAAAACTCAAAAGAAATTAAATTGGAAAAAGACTCACTAAACAACACTATCTAATCCTATATTAATCTCTTTAAAACCTGATCACTCAACCCCCCAAGATACATTAGTCAATTAGTATAGTATAGTATAGTATAAGACTATAAGATAAGATTGCGTTAAGAACGAAAGTTCGATATGATATATAGACATGACGAAAAAAAACTTCACCAGTGGTTTTCGTTGTCAATGTCCCCATGCATAATCTCTTATAAGCCTTCTTGGAAACCTATCAGAGTGACCATTCAATCATGACAAACATACTATTAGCACAAAAAGAGCAATCATCAACCTATAGAACATGAATAAGAAACGGGGAGTTTCATTGACATTTTATCTTGGTACCTGTTAAACAACGGCAGACTTATCCATATCGACATTTGTATCGTAGCTAAACTGTGTCACTATTAGTATAAGCTGAAACGGGTTGGGTTGGTTTGACTGACCAGCTATTTTTTTGTGAATTTTCTTTTGATTACAAAAGAATATTAATCTAATACTTTGAATAAAACAATTTAAGAATTCGTATGCAAGAACATAGTGATTGAGGAGATTCTTTGAGCCATACAGAAAATATATTTCAACCTTTACAAACTCAAGACACTTTCCATATACGGAGTATATGATTATTAGGTATTCATTATTAATTGGGTAATATTAATACTTACTAAACTTAAGCAAAGTCAACGGCCTTTCAAATTATGTATTAGTATTAATATTAATAACTAATATTACGTGATACACTTCTAACATTTCATGCAAAAGTTTCGGTTGAGTCAACAATGCTTTAATGGTTTATTAATTTGCGAAGAATAACTGAATTTTTTAAAATTTTCTCCAAACAAAAGGCTATGCCACGTGTCAAGCTAGCAACAAAAGTTATATATAAAAAACATTAATTAGATGGCTGAAAAAAACTGTTTTATTAGTATAGAATAGATGCTACTTGTATATAGAAGTTGTTACATCAGTAGTTCATTTATTTAAGCTCATATCTTTAAGACTTTAACTATCTTCATAGATAATTTTTAACAATGTTTCCTAGATAATTGTATAGCCAACATTTTGAAATTTACATGCACCACAATTATATAGGAGGTGATATTCACACAACATTTTTTGATTCATGCACCACAATTTGTGCATTTCAGTATTGTACAGTACAAACTGTAATGCACAAATTATGGTGCATGAATAAAAAAAATATGGTGTGATTATCAATTCCCTAATTATATAGATATACTTTTCATAGTATCCGGACTTGTCCATTAGCTCAACCATTGTTGGGTCATCTGGTGTGGTGATTGGGTTGGCAGACTTGGGCCAGTAGTAGCACTCGTTGTGGAGTGCGTTGATAAGCAGAAGTTGGGCTTGGTGAATGGTCCAGACATAGGCTGAGGCTTTTGTGTCCATACGCATGTGGTACAGAAGGAGGAGTAAGGTTTTGGTTTTGGTTTTGGTTATAATTGTTAATAGGAAAGGTAAGGTTAGGATTTATAAGGTGTCTCGTAAGGCTTGTTGGGGGTGGCATCCAGAAAACCACGCGATGGTGGGATAGTTGGTTTAATGGAGCCACAAGGAAATTGATTGATAACCTCGATGATACGCGGGATATCCCAAAAATATACATGGTGCAGAACATGAGGCAAGTTAATGTGGTGTGTATTGGTGAGGGTAACAAAGGCATTCGAAAACAGGAAGGCGTGAGTAATTAGGTTCTTTATTGAACAATTTCTTGGATGGTATTTTGTTTTGGATAACCGTGAACGAAAAAAGGTTAAGTAATTATGTACTCATGTGAAGTGCTTTTATCCAAAATGTTGGTGGAAGGTGAGCTTGAATAACAAAGTACGGATCATATTATTGACTGAACGAATCATCTTTTTCGATTTATCATTTTGTTGAAATGTCTTAGGGCATGAGAACCTAATCTAAATACCATTTGTAGCAAACAGATTAAGAAGGTTGGTGTTATATAAAGTCACCATGATTACATTTCAAAGCATTAAAATCACGGTTAAATTGATTTTTAACAAACGAACGAAAGTGCAAAAACTTTTGAAAAACTTTATACTTATTAGATAATTGGTAAAAGTCAATCTTAATTTTCTTTATTCTTTTTTAGAACTATTGTCTTGTGAAAGAAAAGAAATAAAGGTAACAGTTTCAAAATCAATCAAAGAATAACTCGCAAAAAAGCAAAACAAGCTAAAAGAGTGATACATAAAATCATAATTCCTAGGGAGAATTGCATATATACCCACTAAAATTTAAAAACTTGCATATTTCCCCACAATACAAGTTTTTATTGCATGATGTACAATGCATTTTAAGCATGTTTTGGGTATATATGCAAATATGCAAGTTTTAGTGGGTATATATGCAATTGACCCTAATTCCTAAATGTGCAACGGACTTTGATGTTATTATATTTTCATGAGACAAAGTGTAAAACAAGTGGAGAACTTGAGGTAAATTTTGAGTTATCAAGTAAAGAATGAAATCTTGATAAAAGAACAACTTAACTCGAGGGTCGTCCCATGGATTTTGAGGGCCCTGTGCCATAATAAGAAAGTCAAGCTATGACATAGCGTCTCCTAGAATTCGATGATGCTATACTATAATTATAATAAGGTTCGTGAATAGAATATTTCATTTTTGTATATACAAAAAGAAGTTTATGAATATGGCAAAAGGAAAGGAAAAGGATTAAGAACAACAATGTCAAATTCATGGACATACTCATACCATTAGACAACTTTTGAGACTTTTTTTTTAACTATATATAAGGCATTGTGTTATTTTAGAAATAGTATTAACTGAACATATGTAAATTATCTCAAACGAGGGTGTAAGGTGTCAATTCTATAAACTATTTTAACTTTATTGTAGATAAAACTGTTTGATTGGGACAATAATGTAAAGCCTCCAGACATCAAGGGCGTAAAGTGTGCATGATCTAAAGTACCATATTCTTCCTCCGTTTCACATCTCTGTGACCCTGTTTTCAACTTTTTCTTTGAAAAATCACTTAAAACCAATCGATGCTAATTTTTATTTGGTATAAAATCCAACTTCTTTCATTTTAGAGCACTTAATCCTAACTTTTACACTAAAAACAAATTAAATCAACATCGATGCAGAAACTTTGGGGCCTCTTAAAAAATGGAGGCCCTGTGCGGTCGCACACCTTGCACATGCTAAAATCCGGCCATGCTCAACTCTTTAATAGCGTGTAGTTTTTGGTGCAATGAGCTGATTGTATCCAATGTTAATGTGTATTATTGCAGTTTCCTTTTAATGAATGAGATGTCCCCATCAAGTTGTCCTTAATTCATGTGTTGAAAGAGTTGCGCCAGGTTTTGTGATTGTATGCTATCCCATCCAATATATAACGTCGTAGATGGTTTTGCAATTTTTGAAAGAGTGTGTGGTCAATAACGTCATTACCCTATATATATATATATATATATATATCAGCGTCTTGCTTTTTTCCTTTTTTTTCAACGTTGTTATAAGGTTAAGGAAAACTTTCAACTAAAACTTCGTGTCAAGCAATAAAAAATGGGCAAATCGCATAAAAATGTACCAAACTTATATCCAATTTCAATTTAAGGTACTCAACTTTTTTTTATCCCAATTTAGTGTACCAAACTTTTTTTTATTGCAATGTAAGACCACTAGGGGTTTCCAAGTCACTTAGCCGGTTACCAAATTTTCCGGCGACCTTTTCCGATGACCCACCACCACCACCTTCATTTATCACCACCACCACCATAACCCACCACCAATACCTTCATTTATCACCACCACCATAACCCACCACCACCATAACCCACCACCTTCATTTGTTCATTATTTTTAACAATAATCAAAACATACAACACGAATTGTTGCCACATTAGCCAAGATAAAGGCATTACAAACGTTAATCTTGAAACCATTGTAGCTCCAAAGAATTAATAACCAAATTATCATTTTCTTAATACGAGTTCAGTTACATAAATAATCACAATTGCTATTTTCTTTGGAAATGATAATTTGGTTATTAATTCTTTGGAGCTACAATGGTTTCAAGATTAACGTTTGTAATGCCTTTATCTTGGCTAATGTGGCAACAATTCGTGTTGTATGTCTTGATTATTGTTAAAAAAAATGAACAAATGAAGGTGGTGGGTTATGGTGGTGGTGATAAATGAAGGTATTGGTGGTGGTTATGGTTGGTATGATAAAAGAAGGGTGGTGGTGGGTCATCGAAAAGGTCGCCGGAAAATTTGGTAACCTAAGTGACTTGGAACCCGCTTCGTGTCTTACATTGCAATCAAAAAGAAGTTTGGTACACTAAATTGGGATAAAAAAGTTGAGTACCTTAAATTGAAATGGGTTATAAGTTGGGTACACTTTTATGCGATTTGCCCTAAAATATATATACATTACCATAAACATTATATGTTACATGTCTTTATTTATCTCTAGAATGGTGTTAGAAAATGTGTTGGCAACACTAGTCAACTTTTTTCAAAAAACATATACGTGGTATATGAATGATTAGAATCTTATGGTTCTGTGTTTTTTTAAAGAGTTTTCTAGTCAGCTAAGATGTGTCAAAAACATAGTTAATATAAATGAGATATCGACTCTTAAGGTGAGTCACTTGTAAGTTGTAACTTATATCTAGCCGGTGCGACCTGCCGATAAAAATCCAACTCCGAAATTGAGGGCTCATATTTCCGGTTTGTAGCATGTCATGTGTGAACTTTGTGTTGGAGAGAAAGACAATTTTCTTCCAAAAATAATGAACATCCTCCTTTCTTTTTAGACACCGAAAAAATGGCAATAGTCCAATACAAACATAATTTTGTTCCAGTTTTTGGATAAACACACAAACATTAATAATGATACATGTTTGTATCTTTCATATAAAAGTTGATTGGAAATGCAACCTTACCTCGTAATTCATTTTGGACTCGAAGAAATCCTTTCCAAAGAGGATTAAAATTTTATATTCCTTATAATAGAACATCTTTCACAGTAATGTTACTTTTTACTACCAACCTTAACTCCTGATCTATTTTGGACTTGATGCGACCATTTTACAAATGCATCACATCATAAAATGCCTAGCTTTCTCTATGAACCATATGATTTGTAATGTTACATGTTCGTATATTTCACAGACCAGTTGTGTTGATGGGCAACCTTAACTCGGAATCCATTTTGGACTCGGTGCAGCCTTTGCCCAGGCAAAGCTCTTCCTTGTAGCGACCCTCAAGGACATTTGCGTTGAGAGGATATACACTAATAGGTATTTAAAGCTTAAAAAAAACAACTAAAGCTGCTTAATAATAAGTATGTAGTGTTTGGATTTGTTTATGTTATAATAGTTTGTATTAAGAAAAATAAATTTTAAGTTATTTGAAATACATGTAGCGACCAATATAATTCAAAATAGCATGGACATATTTCAATATTTTCAGCATTGATCGTGAGCAATCTTATATTTTACTCGATTCATACATAGACTATTTATCATACGATTCGCATTTCCGTCTTCTATTTGATAAATGTTTGCAAGAGGCTCACTAACAAAAGTTAGATCATCAAATTTGGGGTTATTATACAAAAAAGTCACTAAAGTTTGCAGGGTCCTAAGTCACTAAAGTTTAAAATTTGTCATTCAGGTTACTCAACTTATGAAAGTTTTCAATCACGTTACTGAACTTATGAAAGTTGTCATACAGGTTACTGAACTTGTAAAGACATGACATTTTTGTTACTTAACTTATAAAAAAAATAAACGTAAAAGTCGTTGAAATTATAGACATGTATGCTTTTTAACGTTCAGTAACCTGAATGATGACTTTTAAACTTTAGTGACTTAGGACAAATTTTCTGCAAACTTTAGTGACTTTATTGTATAATAACCCATCAAATTTGTGAAATTCATGTTGTACCATGCCAAACTCATTACTCATATTTATAAGTGCCGCTTATCTAGCATTCAAAACTCCAAAAGTTCATTTAATGAAATTCTAAGACGATGAGTGGTAATAGTTAAATTTCTATCTTTCACCTTTAAGGGGCACATATGGGAGCAGTTTTCAAGTAAAAAATCGGGTATATGTTAATAAATGTCGCTCCTTTTATATGGACAAACATAACATTTAGTAAAAAAAGTAAAGTAACTCCCAATATCGTCTTTCATGGGTTATGAGTATTAATACCGTCTTCCACGGTGTATGGGGGAGGTTGAAATGTAGACAGCCTTACCTCTACATAAGGTAGAGAAGCTGCTTCCGGTTCTATCAAAGGTAGAAAATGACTTCCGGCCTTGCAAGGGGTGATGATCGAACCCCTCACATCTGTCTCCAGAAGCAAGAGCGTTAACCACTTGATTCAAGCTCAAAGATACCATTTTTGTATTTCCATTAAAGTGTATAGTAATAGTATTAGTCTGTATATAAAAGAAGTTGGTGAAATTAAAGAAATAAATTATTTCAAAACCCAGAAAAGCAAGTAAAAAGAGAAGCTTCTTATCTGCTTATGCAAAACTGTTGTTTTTACAAAAAAATAAATAGAAAAACAAAAGTAACTTGGATAACAGTAGCTAATTCTGCTTTAAAAAAAGGCGATAATGGAACACATTTATTTTGTTAGAATGACATACAAAAACGCACATTGATTTAAACTAAAATATTTTGCCCTTCTACGATGCCTTTTGAAAAAGGGAGTCGTTCATGCACAAGTCACTTCTTCTTTAGTGTTCACTTTGTTTCGACCTAAATTTAAGCGATTTAACTATGTGTCCCCGTAACCGTTTTCGATCACTACATCCAAAATGTAATTTATGAGTTTTAGCTCTTGCGAATACATCAAAGCGTGTGACCACTAGGCAACCATGGAGGTGGTTTTTGTAAGATGGACATATGTGATAAATCGTCATTTTGTGAAGAGCAAAATCATTTAAACCATACTTAACTCCAAAGAGATAACTCGTCCTTTCTTAGAGAGCTTAGTCATGAGCTAAAGACATTTTTTTTTCTAGTTTCTGAGCCATATTTTATTTCCTAGGCGGCAAAAAAACATGTAACTTCTTGTTTGACCCTTCCCTGGTCACCACTAGTGAACACATAATAGTATATTAGCACCTCTATATTTCAATATTTTTTTCGTCAATACCAAGAACATGCATGGCATGTTGCATTGCTGAGTAAAATTACTTTAATTACCGAATAATAATGTGTTCTATTTGATTGTTGTATATCATGTTTGCACCATCGTATTATATCACTTAATCAAAGTAAGGCCATCGAATCATATATGCATAAGCTATATTGACTTTTTATGCATAAGCTACATTGATTTGTTAAGACTAAACATAATAAGACCCAACCATTTGGTTGGTCTACCTCATTTTGTCTGGTCCCCCTCTACCACAACAAAACCCAATGCGTCCCCCTCCTCCAAAATCGAATGTTTTGGTCTACTTGTGGATCGAATGAAATGGTTTGGTTTGTGTGTGTGTTTTTTGTTTTTATTTTTTTATGAGGTATATTTTTTGTTGTAAACGTGGTCCCTTTACTACGAGTGTTTGATTTTGGTTTGGTTTAGGAGAGATAAAGCTGGGACGACGCTAATATGGTTTGGTCTTGATATGGTCTTATTACATTCAGCCTCATAAATCAAAAGTATCAAAATTTATTAAATGTCAATAAAAATGGCTATTGATAAGAATTCTTCCCAAGGAAAAAAACACTTAAAGGCTTTACAGAAAAAGTCCAAATCCAGATTCTTGCGGATCTGCTTTTAGATATGCCAGCAGTCAATGCAAATTTGCTGACAACATTGTGCTACCGAAAGATCTTTGGAATCGATCTTTTAGGCTGGTCCCAATCGTCCATTTGAAATCGGTTGGGCATTGCGTATGACCGATGTTTAAATCGGTTGACCCGTTTGTGGCAATAGGTCATGACATCGGTTGACAAGGGAATAATTTGGACATCGGTCCGAAATTCAACCGATATTAAATTCGGACTCCAACCATTTTTTTGACTGTTTGGGGCATTAAACTTAAAAACTTTTTTAAAAAATTTACCACTCTATAAATACCACTTCAATTACTCTATAAAATGTTTGAATTAAAAAAAAACGTCGGTCATCGACTGTGGCATCCGGGTCATGTAGGCTTGAAAGAGAAAACGACGCGTGGGCCATGACCTGGCCATCTCCGGCCATTTTGGAACGCCTTATAGTATTTACCTTCGAGCTCTAGCCTTTATGTTTTACATATGATGTGGCCTATCTGTACAACAACAACATCAGGGTATGATGTGGCCTATCTGTGATCCTTGTAAAGAAGATGAAAAAGATGTTATGTGCAAAACCGATTCTTTTTCTTGGCACATGCTTGTAATCACTTACCAAAGCACAAGACTAAGAAAGCCAAATTGATTAACTTGTTCAACAATATAAAAAGTTTGACGTCTTAGACAGTGAGTCGAAAAAGATTTTTGTAACCACAATAAAGTATCCCACAATTTATACATAACAAAGTTATTTCATATGCCATAAGCAAGACTTGATCTACAATCATTTGATTGTAAATCTTACACAACATAGAGTATCATTAAAAAATAAGTACTCCGTATTTTGTTAGACGGTAAGTCAATTATTATTAATAGTTTAAAATCATTTATCAAGCTTACTTTAGAAAAAGCAATATGAGAAAATTTCTTCACTCCAAGTGGCATACTGACTTTTACTCGAGCTATGAGCCAAAAATTTATCACGTTGTGACCATGTGTCAACAACAATGCTATTGTGCTCACAACTTTGTGTACGATTGCTAAAGATAAATTTTCTTTTTCTTTATTTTTAGTTGGCATTTTTGTTGTTTAATAAGAAAAGAAAAGTTAACTTTAAACTCGATTGAAAAGACAGTTAAATATACATGTTGCGTGAAGCAAAGCCAAGTAGGAAAATGCACCAATTGTAATTCTTAAAAAATCTGTCACGGCCTTTATTTTATTCCGAGTAACAATGTGAAATTACGATGATATTAGAGCAAGAAAAACTGGATTGATGTTATCATATTATCGTGTCGCTTGGTGTCTTTGATTTATGTAGTCAAAGAATTGCTTTGTGATTTATGTTATTTTCCATAAGAAAACATGTTATTTTTCAAAAGAATAGAGAAATACAATTCAATTGTGGATGTTTTGCAAGTCTGGAAAAATAAGAGTCATGGTCAACAACATTAAATTTTATCTGCAAAGTAATACTCATGCAGTCTTGCTTTTCCCCCTTGCTTCTCCGAATGTGGTTTTTAGGCTCTTAGACTGGCCACAATGGCCAAGGTTGCCTTCGGTTACCTCCCTCGGTCGAGCAGGGCCGAGCCACTGTGAGCCCGTCGGTTGGCGTCGGTTGGGGAGAGATGAAAGGTGAACTCGGTTAGGCACACAACCGAGTTTCACAAGCTCAAACTTCCACTTTTCCAAAACTTTTTACAACATTATAAATACCAACCTCAAACACATTTTTAAACACACAATTTCAAACACAATTTAACTTCAAAATTCACACTTCTCTTTACGCAAGATTATTATGGCTTGCCGTCTCCGGCATTCGCTAAAGATGCAAACGACGTTCAAAATCAATGCATAACGGCGATGAGGCTCTAAAGACGCTATTATACGCGTCATCCAATTGTTTGGCTGAGGGAGGAGCGGAGAAGTCAGATGAGAGACAACTACAAGAGTTGCAACGACATCAAAGACGGCGAACGGGGTGATCGATCGAAATTTCTGAAGGAGGAAGTCCGAGATGAGCGAAATTATTGACAAGTTGTGGAAGTGTGTTCAACGGGTAACGAACAACATCAACACCAAAGTCAATTGGAGCTATCGGGTGAACAAAGATGATGATCCAGGAGTCTCCTGAGAATCTCCCAGACGAGGAAGCTTTGTTTCGCCTCGAGGATTATATACCTCCCGCGTATGATCCTGCGGACGAGGAGTATTCAGATTAGGATTTAAGATTTAAGATTTATGTATTATGTATTTCGTATCGTTTAATTTTTAATACTACCTCCGTCCCATAATAATTGTCTGGTTTGACTTTTTTTAGTCTTTTTTGTTTAACTTTGACCTTAAATACTTTTATGTGTGTTATATAATACTTGATGCAAATTATATGAATGGATTATGTTTTAAATATAATTTTCATCAAATATTATATAACACAAATAAAGCCATGTACGGTTAAAGCTGAATAAGAAAGACTCAAAAAAGTCAAACAGGACAATTATTAAGGGACGGAGGGAGTATATTGTAATGTTTTTATTTATTTTTAATGAAGTTTAATTTTGTTTTTAAAAATATTTGAATTAAAAAAAAAAATCTCAGGTCACCACTGTGGGTGACAGGTCGTCGCCGATCGTCGGAGAAATGATACACCACGAACTAGTTCGCTTACCTGTGTCTAGCCTTAAAGAAATTTTCTAAGTAAACATTGTATCAAGGTTTATTAATAAATAGACGTTACAATAAAAAGTATGTAATACATGTTTGCATCTTTCACTGAAAAGATGGTTTCAAGAGCAACTTTAACATATGATCCATTTTGTTCCCGATGCGGCACTTTCCCAAAGACAATGTGCATCAAGCAATATACAACCTTTTATACGAACTGTAAGAATTGAGATTAAACTCTTGACATGGTTTACATAGGAAGTCCTCCCTTTTACCCGCTCCATAATGACATTTATGCATACTGAAGAGGAGCCAAAAGACTAAACGCAAAATATGTAAAGCGTACAGCTTAATTAGTTGGAAAGTGTTCACACTTTTCTCGTCAAATTTACATCTGTGTGATGTGCTATATTCTGATGAACATAATTCGTAGAAGAGTCGTAATTAAGAATCTTATTAACCAATAAGCATACGCCTAGAAAATGAGTAACTCCTTTCATAGATGTAGCACCCTAAGAGCACTGGGTACAGTGGTGCCAAAGTGTGGTGTCAAGCTCGTGCCAAAGCGCCACGTCCAGTTTTGAGTTTGGCACCGAAACCGCTTGGCACCACATTTGCAGTATCCGTTGGCACGAATTTCGGTGCCAAACTCAATTTTTTATTTTTATTTTTTATAAAATTTAAAACAATATATCCTAAAATTACTTTATTCATAAAAAACATTACAAGAAATAAAAAACAATAAAGTTAAAAACATAACATAATTATTCTTGTGAATATTTTGGCCGGATCCGTGCTTGTTGGGCCCTCACGATGGGCGTTTCATCGGATCGGCGTGCTTGTGTCCATAAATAGCACCCGCATATCTTCGGCTATCCTTTGAGTTTCGATTAAATCGACCCGCCAGACTCCGGCTCAAGAACATCTTGCTTAATTTTTCGCTCCAACTCGTATTGTTTTTCCATCATTTGTGAAAACATTTCCGGTTTGAACCGAACTTGCGGTCGAGTTAGACGAATGGCTCTTTGATCCGGTACACCCCGTCCGGCCTTGGCAATGCGTCGGGTCCAAAATGCTCGGGATTCTCTTCCAGTAACCCAAGACGATTACGTCTTGCCTTTGTTGAGTCCGGATTTTTCCACTTATGCTTGTCCTTCAAAAACTTCCAAGCCGGCGAATGTTTAAAATCGCCATGATATCGTTTGTACAAAGTGTGGCAACGTTCCATGAAATCCATATCGTTCTCCCCACTCATAACAGCCGTTTCATTCACAATCGAATTAAACTTCCCGACACAACGATTCATCGAGTCCACTTTCCGGTAAGCATGTTCTTGGTACGAGTTACAAACTTTTGTTTTTTTTCTTCCTTGTTGTAAGCTTCCAAAACTTTATACCAAAACGTTTCATTACCTTGATCCACACCGACTTTTGGATCCTCGGATACTTCAATGTAAGTTTGCGCCAAAAGTAGTTCTTCTTGGGTATCCATGCGTTACGCTTATCGAGGCCGGGTCTTCCTCTTCTGTTGGTTGCTTTTTTCGCTTTGCCTTCGGTTCCTTCATTTTGTTTTTGGACGTGGGGGTCGGATGACCGCTTCCTCTTCGATTCGGATTCACAACAAGGTGGAGCGATTGTGGGACGATCTTGGTTATGATTCGTTTTGTTGTTGTTGTTGCATTTTCCATTGAGAAAACAAAGCGTATTCGGCGGGATTGGACGCATGAGTTTTGTTGAGAAAACGAAAGAAAGTATTGTTGTTGGGTGTTCGATTCGATTCAAGACGAACCGATCATTTAGTTCGATGGATCGTTAAGCATTCGATTGATCCAAGGGGTGTTGTTGGGATTCATTTTCTTGAAAAAATATTGAAGTTGAGATGTATTTGAAGTGTGTGTGAAGTGGTATAAGTGATAAGGTTTATATAGGATTTGAAAGTGGGTAAAAGTGGTAAAAAAGAGGTCAAAATTTCAAAAAAACCAAAAACTAGCCGTTTGGTTTAAATTCCAACGGCTATTTAAAAAAAAAAAAAAACCTTGCATTGGTACTTTACGAGGACTTTGGCTACGACAGGGTATCGTGCGCTAAGTTTACGTCATACAAACTCGTTGGCACCAAGTTTGGCACCACCGTACCTCCTGCTCTAAGTTTACTATTAAGTAAAACCGGTTGGATCTTTTTTTTTTCCTTCTTCACGACTCTTAACATTGTTACTCATAATGAATTTATACTTTAACAAGTACAAAAATAATAAAACTGTACATTACTTGTTCCATGAACTACCGTGTTAAATGAAGGGGCGAGTTATTGATACGGTGGCTATGAAATAAGGTATGACACAAATAGTACCTTGTCCCCTTGTCTTGTCTTTTTAATAGAAATAAGTGTGTATAATATGTGAGTGTATAATAATGTATATAATAAGTGTGTGTATAATAATGAGTGTGTGTATAATAATGTATTGTACATGTATAATTATTTAGTTTGTATAATAGCACGCAACAACAACTTTTATTATTAAATTAAACGTCAGCGTTAACATATTATTTAAATACACCAACATCTACTACATAGGAAGATTATTCATCTTGTTTAAAAGATCATGGAGCCTTGCACCCGACTGACAAGCGTGATCCTCAGGATTCCTTGTCAATTCTAACTCCATCTCCAGCGTCTTTATTTTTGTCTTCAACAGCTTGATCTCATTATCTTTAGCAACGCAGTTTGAGCAATGCGTTGAAGATGAGGCTCGACTTAAGTACCGTCTTTCAAATTCATCTTTCCAACTGAAGTATCGACACCCATAGTCATTTGTACCTGGCTGTTACATGTTAAGAAAATAATAAGAAACGTATTTTTAACAAACAAATTATTTACATAAAACCCCTAAGCAAACGTATGATTATTTACCACTGAAAGAGGACATGCATAATACGGTCGCCCCGGAAAGGATTTCGTGGATTTCCGTTCTATAATAAATCCTCTATTACATCGACACCGGAAAGGATTTCCTTGGCCCACCTGACAAAAGAATTTGCATAAATCAGAATCAATCATTTATACAGAAAACATGTATCATTTACAATGTTATTATTAATTTAAATATAAACAATAATCAATCATTTACAACATAAATCATTAATCAATCACTATGTTTACAACATAAATCATTAATCAATTATTTACTACATAAATCAGT
This sequence comes from Chrysanthemum makinoi, assembly GCA_910596185.1. Lineage (NCBI taxonomy): Eukaryota > Viridiplantae > Streptophyta > Magnoliopsida > Asterales > Asteraceae > Chrysanthemum > Chrysanthemum makinoi. The sequence goes on along the minus strand of OU343225.1, from coordinate 160,264,528 downwards.
AATCAGTCACTATGTTTATAATTATTTACAACATGAATCAGTAATCAGTCACTATGTTAGTCGATCCCTATATAATGATTCCCATGGGATGCAACTTGACTGTGCCTCCTCCATTGTGAGTGGAGTTGCGGAAGTGGAGAATCTTCGTCTAGCGTCAGAACAATGTAATGACCTACTTCGTCCCCCACACGGGCTATCACAAGGGGTCAGTTCTTTGTGAGAAGTCTGGACCACTGATAAGCGGAAAACACGTATTCCAACCCTTGAGAGATATAAGTGCAACGGGTCGTCTAAATACATCTGCAATAACCAACCCCGTGTTTGGCATTTCCATGTAGCGATCAGGCGGTGCATTTCCATGTTCGAACCTCTATTGTATGCGAAGTTCGTTAAAACCATCTTTCCCCCACAAACCCATGTAAACCTGCCAATGTAGGTCCATCTTTTGCAATAACATCTGCCTAACTTGGCGCCACAAATCTTGTTGTTTCCAAACATCATGGCAACGCCGAAACCCACAATTTTCGTCACCCACCACATTATATATACTGATTATGTATGGATGCCAAAGGACGGAAGCACACCCATAAACATTTCGCTTCGCATCTCCATGCACAACCTGTGTCTTATTTTTGGATGATCACTAGGACCCGTGAAAGAACTATGTCGGCGGTTCTTTGTTGAAGTTCGGGACTTGTCTAGATCTTGTAGTTGTGCTTCTTCGGTGATTTACGGTTGGAACTTCATTCAAGTCCGGGACTTCATTCAAGTCCGAGACTTGTGTAGCCTTGCCCATTTTGTCCTCTTTCGGACGTCCACGGGTATTTTTCTGAATGACAGTTCCCGTGTGTCATCAGATGCAGGTTGGTATATCGATCTCAACTCGTTAGCATATTATTCTTGACAAACGACGATGCTTTGGTAAAAACATTCCTGAATTGTCGAATGTCATCTCTAAACGAAGTATCATGATGATGATGATGATGATGATGATCATCATCATCATCATTACTGGAAGAGCCATCTTCAGCCGGTGGCCTATTGATATTAGGCCACGGAACATGTAGGATTCTCCAAAAAGTATTAAGTTCTTCAAGTGGAATGGGGCGTCCTGAAATCATTAAAAGTGGTATATTACAATGACGCCCGTAAATCACTGATATTAATGGGGAAAAAAACTTGATAGTTATAAATTTACTTACCATGATATACATAGTATTGCATCTCGTGAAAGCATGGCAATCCGTAAATTGTACGCAACTTATGGCTACAATCTTCTACGGTGATAGACCGGTGGAGTTCTTTATGCATGAGTGTGAAAGCATGGTGAGAAACTTTATACCACAATTCTTGAAATAGTAGAAAATTACAATCATTTATTTTCTCGTCGATGCTTCTATTTAAACTCTCTTTTATCAAATTTTCTTTTCAAATACAATCTTATCGATTGCACTCAACAACCTGTCTAAATTGGACTGTGTGTCGCCCAAATATAATTTCAACAACGCGTGGTGAGCCTCAACTCTACACGTTGTTGTTCTGCCGGCGGAGCGATATTCATCGGTGATGTACGAGACAAACATGTGTTCAGTAATCTCGCAGCCGATTATCCGGATACTCAGCGATAAAAAAAAACAATGAATTAATCAAAGGTCATTCGGGTGCTTATTAATTGAATAATAAAAAAATATATAATTAACAATTTATTACGCGCATGGTTGACCCGCGTTGTCGTAGGCCTCTCATAATGTTGCTCGAACAATCGGCGTGTCGGAGCTTTAACCAACCGATCCCATCTATTTTTAATGGATTCATACTCATCTATCCCACCGCATCTGTTTCTCATAAACTTGAGCAAATTTTGCTCTATATGCCATCGACAGAGTAATTTGTGAGCGGTAGAAATTCTCGCTCTACATGCCCCAACCAACGCTAAATCTCATGGGGTGACAATAACATGGGTAGTATCTTTCATCTATCACCTCTTTTATGCGTTGCAATACCCATTGAAAATTATGCCCCTTTTCACCGTGTATAAAGTCATGCACGCCATTGAAAATGGTTTATTCGTTGGAGTTACTCCAACAATTTCCAACAATGGCAATTTAAACATGGTAGTATTGTACGTGGAGTCCATCAACATGATTTCAGGGAATGAACGCCATAGAGCATTCGAAGTGGGGTGAACAAAAAATAGCTCCTCAAGCTCATTATGCTCATTCACCCTCGGGGTAATATGCATAACCTGAACCGGCCGGATGCAGTAAAGGACTTGAATTTGAGTTCTATCACCTACTCTGGCTCTCCGGAACTTATCAAGTGCATTATAAATAGTTCTAACGCTAGACACGTTCTCCGGATTACGTCCCTTTATTGTCGAAAGTATATTACGTGGTGGTACGCTATACTCTGACAATTCTTTGACCAAACTCAACTCATCATCTTTTAATCGCATTGCATATGGCACACCATGCAACGACTCTAGCAACTCATGATTATGGCTATCACACTTCACCCTCAAAATCCAATTATATTGTGTTGGTCTATATTTCGCAACTAATCTGAATGGACAATTGCTTTTTTTGTTTTGGTTTTCCGTTTTCCACTACCGTGATATTCATAAATCCCGCTCTTTGTACACATATAATTAATTTCCATGATCTGACCATTTTCTGATTTGGTTCTCTTTTAACAATGACAAACCGGCCCGAGGCTATATTTAGCACCCACTCAGTTACTTCCTCGTGAGAACGGAAAGCCTGAAAATACATAACAAATTTTATAACATACTTTTTTTAACTAATACTTTTTTTAATACTTTTATAACGGAAAGCCCCGAGGCTATATTTACCTCTTTGTCGATAAATGGGCAATCCTCCGATACTTCCTCGTGAAAGCGGAAAGCACGAAAAATAAAAACACAACAACTTTTATAACTTTCATTTTTGACAAACTTTTATAAAAAATACAACTTTTTACATTTTAACATTTTCTTATAAAACTAATACTTTTATAAATAATTTTTTTAACAAAGTTTTATTAATACTTTTAAAACTAATACACAATTTTATTAATAATTTTAAATCTAATACAAACTTTTAAAACTAATACACAATAATAAATTTTTTATTAATAATTATATAAATTTTTTATTAATACGTGTGGTTATTAAACCGCAGGTACGCTGCTCGTTGAGTGTACGCAGCGTTTTCTCTGTCTGAGTTGATATCTTGTCCTCTCTCTCTCACTATCTCATTCATTCAACTCTGTTTCTCTCTCTCACTATCTCTATCTCTCTAAAAGTGTTTAGATTTAGATCTAAAAACATATTAGATCGTGGTATTGTTGGTTATGTTGTGGTGATATTGCTACTGTGGTTCTTTGATGGTGAGTTTGTGATGTTGAGTTTGTGGTGTTTGGGTAAATCTGGGTACTTTGATGGTGAGTTTGTGATGTTCGTATCATTTCTGGATAAGTTGTGTGTTTAATTTAATGGATCGTATGAAAAATAAAACGCCTATTTTTATTTTCTAGGGTTTGGTAAATGTGGGTACTTTGATGGTGAGTTTGTGATGTTCGTATCATTTTGGGTAAGTTGTGTGTTTAATTTAATGGATCTGTATAAAAATAAAAACGCCTATTTTTATTTTCTAGGGTTTGGTAAATGTGGGTACTTTGATGGTGAGTTTGTGATGTTCGTATCATTTCTGGGTAAGTTGTGTGTTTAATTTGATGGATCGTATAAAAATAAAAACGCCTATTTTTATTTTTAGGGTTTGGTAAATGTGGGTACTTTGATGGTGAGTTTGTGATGTTCGTATCATTTCTGGGTAAGTTGTGTGTTTAATTTAATGGATCGTATAAAAATAAAACGCCATTTTATTTTTTAGGGTTTGGTAAATGTGGGTACTTTGATGGTGAGTTTGTGATGTTCGTATCATTTCTGGGTAAGTTGTGTGTTTAATTTAATGGATCTGTATAAAAAATAAAAAACGCCTATTTTTTTTTTAGGGTTTGGTAAATGTGGGTACTTCGATGTGAGTTTGTGATGTTCGTATCATTTATGGGTAGATTGTGGGTTTAATTTAATGGATCTGTAATAAAAATAAATAACGCCTATTTTTTTTTGTTTAGGGTTTGGATATCTGGGTTCTTTGATGGTGAGTTTCTGATGTTTGTATCATTTCTAGGTAAGTTGTGGGTTTAATTTTATGGATACGTAATAAACCCTATGGTAAAAGTAAAGCTGCTTATGTGAGAGGGTGATTATGTGCTTATGATAACCATGTGCTTATGATAACCATGTGCTTATGTGCTTATGATAACCATGTGCTTATGTGCTTATTGAAACGCTCGAAGTGGGTGCAAAAGGGTAGGTTAACACCTTGATCTGCCACCATTGAGTGGTATGAATACCGCTCGTTGGCCTACCCAGTCCACTGTGTGTGGTTTCTTGGCAAGCTGCTGCACACAAGCAGATTGCAGGCTCTCGATTAGACCCCGTCCAATACTATGTTACGGTGGGGTTATTCATACTGTGGCTATGTTTTTATTCATACTTTATATAACAAAGCGCTTATATGCTTGATAAGCGTTTGTTACTGTAGTGATTTGAAAATGAGATAAGGCAATGATGATTTTGCAAAAAAAAAAAAATTATTTTGCAACCTTTGATGTTGCAGCCATATATGATAAATATAATTTTGGCTTGGCATTTCCGAATGGACGGCAACATTTTTTATTTTTTATTTTGCAACCTTTGATGTTGCAGCCATATATGATAATATGTGATACTTAATCTGAGCCTAATGTTATCTCTATTATTAATGTGTAAAATTGTTACCTCTGGTGATTGAGACATATCGGCAGCCTGAGTTATTTGAGGTTTCTTTGTGGTTTGTTAGTTGCGCTTACACTTGCGACTTGTGTTTCACTAAAATTATAGCCACCGTATAAATAACTTGATGATGTTTGTATGATGATGAGTGCAGCCTGAGATATTTGAGGTTTCTTTGTGGTTTGTTAGTTGCGGCTTTCACTTGCAGCTTGTGTTTCACTAAAATTATAGCCACCGTATAAATAACTTGATGATGTTTGTATGATGGTGAGTTTGTGATGTTGTAACTTGGTGATGTTTGAGGCTGAATATATTAAGATTCTTCACTTGTGACTATTCACTTGTGACTTGTGACTTTCTTGTGACTACCTACCTATCCTACAGATGGGAGGTTTTGTGACTTCCTGCAGTTTGGGAATCTTACTTTTGCTTTTGGTACTTGCTTGTTAACTTGGTTGCAACTGTATTGTGCAACGGTATTGTGCAATCCGATCGGTGCACTTGTGTGCAATCTGCTGCAGTTGGACAAATTTTTTCAAAAAGGCGATGACGATTGGTTTTATAACCGAACGGCACGCAAAGTGATTTTTATCACTTTGCAACCTTCATATCCGAGCCTCACACTTTTCTAAATCTGCTGCACTTGCACAATTTTTCTAAAAGGCTATGACGATTGGTTTTATAAATGAACGGCACGGCAAAGTGATATTTTAAACACTTTGCAACCTTCATATCCGAGCCTGTGTGCAATCTGCTTGTGTGCTTATGCACTTGGACAAAAAACAAACTAGGCAATGATGTAATCTGAGCCTGTGTCCAATCTGCTTGTGTGCTTATGCACTTGGACAAAAAAAAAACTTGGCGATGATGAACTCTAATCAGCCCGCATTCAATCTGCAAGTGCTGATGCACTTGGACAAAAAAAAACTTGGACAAAACTGCTTTGTGCATCTGCTTGTGTGCTAATGCACTTGGACATGTGCATCTGCTTGTGTGCTAATGCACTTGGACAAAAAAAACTTGACAAACTGCTTTGTGCAATCCTTTGGACAAAAAATATATCTTTGGGACAAAATAAACCCACCCAAATCTGCAAAATCTACTTGTGTGCACAAGACAAAAAAGAAAAAGAAAAAAAAACAGCAAAAGACAAAAAAGAAAAAGAAAAAAGAGACAAAATCTACAAAATCTACTTGTGTGCACTGTAGCTACAGTACCCGTAGCAATAGACCCCGTGTGGATCCTAGGGGTAGACCCCGTAGCAATAGTGTATCCCTAAATGAATCATACATTATCTTTTTTTCAGAAACTTATTTAATTTTTTGAATGAATCATACATCATCTATTCATCTACATGAAAAAGACTTTAATTTTTGAGCCAATTTAAAAAATGGTCCATTTTTTAGTTGGCGTTCCACAAAGTAGTAAAAAAAATAGGTGTCAATTTTTGTTTTATGTGATCGCAAAATTGTGCGACTCTACCCAATTTTTGACAAGTGTTCGATGATGAATGGGTGTTTTTTGCTTGATTAAGTTTTATCTTTTTCGATCTGTTTTTCCCCTTCAAAATAGCACAAAATGTTTTTCAAAATTTAAAGCTTTTGAATTTTTTTATTTTTTGAAAAAGACAACTTTGTCGCAGAAAAACGTCAACAATTACCGATCAAGCAAAACTTTTGCCAGCGGTCGAGAAAAAACAACATCATGGGTCCCGCTTTCAAGTATGACAAAACGGATTTATCAAACATTATATCGATAGAGAAAAAAAATCATGGTCGCACTAAATGTTACTTCTGTCAAGCAAAAAATATCCACCTAATCATGAAACACTTGTCAAAATTTGGTGAAGTCGCACGGTCTAGCAGTGGACCCCGTCCAATAAATTATTGACATGCAATTTTAGGCATAAAATTAGGCTTAGAACTAAGGGTGTGTTTGGCGCAGAGCTTTTTGTAGCATTTAGGAGCGGTGAGCAGCGAGCGTTGATCGTTGTGATTTTTAATGTTTGTTTGGCAAGTAGCAATTAGCTTTACCTATTTTTTCGGAAAGCTCATTTTCCAATGCTCTATAAAGTAGCATTTAGGAGCTTTGAGCATTTAAAAGTTGTTTTACACATTATAATTACAAATACAATTACGTTACAAACGTTTTATAAAAAAATACAGCCTACTACTCGATGACCACGACTAATGCTTTCATCTACAACTCACTCAAGCTCTGCTATTTTTACCAAACACACCCTAAACCTCGGAATCACTACTATTTTTTTTAAGTGTACTTTTTTTAAGTGTTTTTTTTCTCTCCCCATAATAAACTTATCATATATGTTTGCATCATTTTTAAAGCACGATAAGACGATCTACTTATTGTCAATAGTATAAATGATTCTGTGTTTTATTGATTTGCATGATTTACATCACTCGTATAAATAAGTACAAGAGGAATAGTCTAGAATTTGGGCTCAAGCCCGATACACAACTATACTCAACACACTCGCATCCGAGCGGAGGACATCAACGCCAGCCGGAGCCGAAATTCCTCAACAAAGCAAATGGCGAACCTTCGTGAAAATATCCGCATATTGGTAGAGGGAACGTGAAGAACCCAAACCGTCAGTGGCAACCAAATCTTGAACAATATGAATGTCTATCTCAATGTGCTTCGTACGTTGATGTTGAACCGGATTATAGGATAAGTAGACAGCACTAACAGTATCACAGTAAACAAGAGTAGCGGAAGATAAAGGTGTGTGTAGCTCACGCAGTAAATTCCGTAACCAACAAGTCAAAGCAACCGCATTGGCAACCCTACTCTACTCGCTTCTGACTGATGAGAAAGGCTTGTTGATTAGAGGACCACGAGAGTAGTTGTTGCCAAGAAATACACAATACCGAAGTCGATCTCCTAGTGGTAGGACAACCGCCCATCGCATCCGAATAAGCAACCAAGGATGTAGTAGAAGATGCAAACAACTGCAACCCATAGTCTAAGGTACCCCTAACATACCGCAAAATCCGTTTGAGAGCCGAGAAATGGGGTTCTCGAGGGTCATGCATATAAAGGCAAACCTGCTGAACTGCATAAGATATATCCGGGCGAGTAAAAGTAAGATACTGAAGAGAACCTGCAAGACTCCGATATAAAGTAGGATCGATACGGATCACCATCATCCCCAGTTTAGACTCAGATCAACAGGAGTCCCATGGGATTACAATTAACCATATGTGCTTTCTCCAAAACCTCAATAGCATATTTCTTCCGAGATAAAAACAACCTGAAGAATCACGTAAATTGAGATACCCCGAAAATAATTAAGAGGACCCGGATCTGTCATAGCAAACTCCTAAGGATCCAATAATCCACGCAACAAATTCTCGTGAGGAAGCAGTGAGAACAATATCATCAACATATAATAACAAGTAGCGAGATCCGTCCCGTCTGTATATAAATAAAGATGAGTCACAACGACTATGAGAAAACCCAACCCGAGTGATATAGGATGAAAATCGTGAAACCATGCTCTAGGGGCTGCTTGAGCCTATACAGAGACATGCAAAAACACACATAATCTGGATTCACTAGATCCCGAAACCCGGAGTGGTGCGCATATAAACTGCATAAGTCACCATGTAGGAAGGCATTCTTGACATCAAGCTGATGAATCGGCCAATGTCGAGAAGTAGCTAAACTCGAAAAGATTGAATAGTACCCTTAACCACCGGACTAAATGTCTCATCTACATCAATCCCCATTGATTACTACCATTCACAAGGCGAGCCTTGTAGCGACTAAGAGTGCCATCAGCCAAATACTTATGGCGAAAAAGCCACATAGATCGAATAATGTTGGTGTCCGTGGGCCTAGGTACAAGAGTCCAAGTTTTATTCTTAATAAGTGCAGTGTATTCATCATGCATAGCATTTTGCCAATTTGGATCAATATACGCATCACGATAGGTTTTTGGTAATGGTGAAACCGAAGACACATGCATATTGAGACGCTGAGTAGGACGATTAGTCCCGACACGAAATCGTGTGACCATGGGATGAATTGAGACAATGTTTGGGTTATTAGGAGGATCTGGGATAATTTGTTGGTGGTGGTGCGCGGGTGGTGATGTATTTGGTGTCTGTTGTTGGGCGCGAGTGGTGGGGATGGTGATGGGTCATGGTTATGCGTGATGTTGGGTTGTATTAGGACGGTGGGAATTGGTGTTGTTGGTTCGTTTGTGGGTTGCACAACGGGCGGGAATAAATGGAGGATTTATATCGGGTGAGTCATCCAAGAAATTGTATTTGGGTGCTGATGTTGGTTTAGGAGTGCCATATGGAAAAACAGTTTCATCAAAGGTTACATGGCGAGAAATGATTATTTTATTGGTGTTTAAGTCAAGGCAACGATACCCACGATGATTTGAAGCTTGTCCCAAGTAGATGGAGGGTGTGTGGCGTGGTTCAAGTTTGTGATTAGGATATGTGGGGGGTAACATAAGCACCAAATGTGCGATAAGGCTATAATCCGGTTTTGGCCAAAACAAATGGTATACGGGATTTCATTGGCAATAGCTGTGGAAGGTAAGAAGTTGACTAAATGGATACCATGTTTAAAGCTTCAACCCAAAATGTTGGTGGAAGGTTCACTGAAAAGTAGGGTTGAATGAGGTTGTTGATGGTGCGAATCATCCGTTCTGACTTCCCATTTTGTTGAGATGTCTTGGGGCATGAGAAACGAAACAGAATGCCATTGTCGGCAAAAAGTTTATGTAGGGTGCCGTTATCAAATTCACCGCGTGGTCACACCAAACGATTTGATTTCACACTTAAATTGAGTGTGAACGTATTTGCGAAATAAAACAAATTTTGATAATACATCAGATTTGTGTATCAACGGGTAGACCCAAACAAAATGAGAATAATGATCCAAAAACAAAACATAATATTTAAAACCTGAGAGGCTTGAAATTGGTGAAGTCCATATATCAGAATGAATAACATCAAAACATGCATTAACAATAGTATCAGAACTGAAAAATGGAAGTCGAACGTGTTTGCCAAGCTGGCAAGCATGACAAAGCACTGGCGGCTTTTCCTATTGCAAGATATAAAATTATTTGAGGCGAGGCGTAGCACCGGCCCCGGATGGCCAAGGCTGATGCCACGTATGTTGACTTACTAGTAGAGCTTGGGGAATAGGACACGGGGCCGCGGATGGGTAAAGGTCGCCGTACTGTCACATCGAGAAGCACCCGACGTGTCATGAAATCCTTGACGGAAAAACCAAAAGGATCAAATTCAACAAAGGTACAATTATTGTCCACGCACAAATTGACGGACATATATAGGGTTTTGACAATATGAGGGTAATAAGGGCGTTATTTAAGTAAAGGGGTCGGAGGAGTAGGCAATATACATTTATTATTGGTGACAAGGAATGTTATGCCCATCACCAACCGATCTAGATGGATACATGCAAGTATTAAAAATGTTACTAAGACTACTAACAGATGCATTCAGATGTGAGCTCTTCACTGTGTCCATATTCCAGTTACTCGGTAGGATCCTAAGTGTCACCGCATTAAAAGCATGGGTAAAATTGTTTCTTGACCGGTGGTTGACCCGAACCACCCATAAGACCCGATGTTGACCTACTGTGGGCATGAATAACCGTTGACCAAAAGTTGAACCCTCGTTGACCACGGCAACATCCACTATTCTGCCAAATGTTGTTGTGAACTGTCAAACTCTGTGTGAACTCACACCCGCCAATCCAATTGAACCCCCATAGTATTATGACCCATCGAAAAGAACTACCTCACGTGGCCTGTTGAATTTAGTGGAAGAGAATATTGGGAGTAAAAAGGTGCGTGATGTGGTATGAGAAGGGGTGAGTGATATTATGAAGGAATAGGTTTTGCATGGTTCAAATGGTGGTACTATATGTATAGGGTTTGAGAGGCAGAAAAAAAAAATAGCAAACTTGTGACCTCCAAAGCACAAGTAAGTGGGTAATTAATCTGTGTGGATTTGTGACTTAAACACAAATCACCAACACATAAACAATTGATGACTGAAAAACACAAGCAAGTTAAGAAGGGTGATTAGTGCGTGAAGATGGATATGCGGGCAAGGAGCTGGGTGAGTGTTTTAGGAAAGGATTGAGTTGATTAAAGGCTATACCATGTCAATAGTATAAATGATTATGTGTTTTATTGATTTGCATGATTTACATCACTGTTATAAATAAGTACAAGAGGTAGTCTAGAATCTGGGCTCAAGCCCGATACACAACTATACGGGCTAACACTTATATGAAGTTGTAACTTTAAAAAATTTGTACATTTTTGAATACTTTGAGTGTGCATAGTCTTGTGTAATTTGTTGAAACAACATTTAAACATTGTTATTTAATATGTGTACATGTATAAATTACTTCGTAAAACTAGTAAATATGTGTAGATGTATGATGCTCACGCAAAACAAGTGAGTAGCACTTTACGTTCTTTTTTGTCTTTAGTAATGACCTTCTGATTTCGTGGGTGATCATTCAATCATTATCTTCCAAAAATCTTTAAAATAATGTAGATTATATTGGATAACATCATTGGAATTTTCATAATCCAAACATGGATAACAGGGCCGGATCTGAACACGTGTCGAATGCTTGACCTCTTAATGCCTTATTTTTTAGAGGCCCTAAAATTTTAAGCATTGAGCCTAATTTAATATGATTTTAGCGTAAAAGTAATGATTATGCGTTTTAAAATAAAAGATTGTTTGATTTTTCGCCCAATATCAGTTACCATTGTAGGGATGAGCACGGTACCAGTCCCGTACCGATCCCATACCAAATTAGTGGTACCGATTTTTTCCCGAGCATAAATTAGTGGTACCGGTACCGTACCGAACGGAATTCGGATACCGGTACAGGTATCGGTACCGGTACCGGGAAATCGGAGTTTTCCCCTGACTTGGTACCGGCCCCGTACGAATTAGTGTCCGGAATTTTTTCACTTATTTTTGTAGTTCGGTACCGTAACGCGTAATATCAGAAATCGATATGGGCTCCGATGTACGGTATCGACGATTCCGGTTCGGTTTCGGAATTCGGGTCAAAATGCTCATCCCTATACCATTGGTTGGTTAGTTTGAAGTTAATTTACAAAAATTCATGAAACCACGGGCATAGGCGGGAAACAGATGAAGAACACAATAAGTTTGGTAATGATCACTTTAACCCCCAACATTTGTAGATTTTACATATATGAATTCCCCATTTAGTTTATTTCTCAAATCTATATTTATAATACATATATAAAATAAAAATAGTTAAATGTAAAATGTTAAAAGTTGAAAATGGTCAAAGGTAAGATTTATATGTGAAATGTTGGATAGAGTTCGAAATTGCAGAAAAAGTGTCGTAGATTTAGTAATACATTCATGACAATGAAAAGCTTGTATATATGACTTATATATGGCATGTACTTTGTATTCCACTATTCTCGAATAAAAACTCATATGTAAGCAATAAATTATATATAAAGTCAACTTGTAAATCATAAAATCATTGGTTAAGAAAAAGAAAAAAAAAATTACTTTCTTCATATACCTTCTTATGTATTTGTATGATGAAAAAGCATTTATCAATTTAGTTTATTGAAATGAAAAATATTAATAAATAAATAAAAAAAATTACTATTTTCCTTACATAATACTAGTAGTTGATTACTTTACTTTTGCTTAACAAACATATCAACGAGTTATGCACAAATTATATAAAAGAGACGTATGCATATTAGAGGTTTCAAAAATAACTAGAAGAGTATCCATGCATAAGAATAAGATTTTCTAGCGTCAAACAGCTATAGGTACGCAAAACATTTAACTAAAATATCACTAAAACTATTCGTCGCTATAAATCCTATTGCTATCTGGATACTCGTCTAATAATTGTCCACTTTGACTATTTATTTATTTTTTATTCAACTTTGACCATAAATATTTTTATTTGTGTAATATAATACTTGATGAAAATATATGAATAAATTGAGTTTTAAATATATTTTCATTTGGTATAATTTTCATCAAGTATCATATAATACAAATAAAAATATTAATGCTTAAAGTTGAACAAGAAAGATTTAAAAAAGTCAAAGTGGACAATTATTTTAAAACGGAAGAAGTAATATTTGGCAATATTCATGAACTTTTTCTTGCGTGTACGTATAAACTGAATATCTCATGTTTAATTAGAAGCCTTGCGTAGCTAGAACATATATAGTGCATAGAAAACTTCAAAGACACTCTACCAAAGGTACTTTGTTATTCTGGCACAAAGCCTTAAAAATCCACGGGACGGCCGTAATATACAAGATATAAATATAATCGGGTCGGTTTAAGTTGTTTTGTCGAGCCTTACCTAAAACCTGTAATAGAATGTATGTTTCACTTTCATAGAATACAGGGGCGGAGCCAGAATTTTAGGTTAAGAGGGCCGAGTCCGAATTTATTGTACAAAAATAACGGTGAACGATATAAGTCAAACGATTTAACAATGATAAGGACATTTGTTTTAGCAAAAACACTAAAAATGATTGTAAATAATAAACAAGAACATTTTTTTAGCAAAAACACTAAAAATGACAACATATAAGGATAAATCTTTTAAATGAATATTAAATCCAAAATGAGTTCATAGCTATGCAAAGGGATGAGATCCTCTCAAGTTACTTGACTCAAGTTTAGGCAATATGAGCCATTAGATTTGATCAAATGGCTCAAATTCAGTGGCTCATATTGCCCCAACTCGAGTCAAGTTGTGCTTATAATTTAAGAGGATCATTGTCCTTATGCAAGAGATGCGTTTTGAACACATGACCATCTCTTTTAAAAATCTTAATGGTCAACAAGTTTTATCACTACTAAAAATATAGCATTATGTAAGTTAGGCATCTTCAACAATGAGTTTTAGAATGATTTATAAAAGAGGCGTATGCATATTAGAGGTTTCAAAAATAACTAGAGGAGTACCCATGTATAAGAACAAGATTTTCTAACGTTAAACAGCTATAGGTACACAAAACACTTAACTAAAATATCACTATAACTATTCGTCGCTATAAATCCTATTGCTAAATACAAAAATGTTTATTAAACTTACAATTCCAATCTTTGTTTAATTATTTGTTAAAACTGATTTAATGCTAGACTATTGAAGTACTAAAATACTTTGGTCTGTATAGAAAAAAAGGTTTTGAAAAGTCGGCCACTTTGATTGGTCGAAAAATCTCCAAGACTTTGACGTGTTGATCTAACACTTTTTGTTACGTATTACTATTTGGCAAATATTCATGAACTTTTTCTTGTGCGTAAGAGCATGTCCAACAATAACGGCATAACGCTGTTATTTGTTACATTAATGTCGTTAGTGGCGTTATCCTTTTGAAGCATGCGCGTTATTGCGCCGTTAGTCTTTGGGCGTTGAAGGAATAACGGGCGTTAAAGGTAAAAAAAAAATTATTTCACCCCCTAAACCATTTAAAAAAAAAATCACTTACACCCCCTCAACCTATTCAAATTCAAATTTAAATTATACTGGTTAATTCTGGGCGGGATAAATTCAAATTCAAATTTGAAATTTAAAAATCAAATATGAGCGGGATTTATTCAAACTCAAAATCAACTCTGCCTATATATACAACTCTACCAGAGTTGTTTAGAACACACAACACACACAAGTTACACACACAACTCACACACACACAAAATGTCTCGCAAAGATTTTTTCTCAGCAATTCCCAAGTCTAGAAAAGCTGCCAGAAACAAGCTTTTCAACTTCACCACAATTTCCTCCAACTAGCTTTCCACCTGAACTTGAAGTTTACTCAACACCACCGGAAAATGTCTTCCCGGTGGGTTTTGAAAACATCCCATACCTCCCAATTGTTCCAACTCCACCTGTGAACAGTCCACAGGTGGATCCTCAAAACCACCCCAGCGGGTTAAGTGAGGCTTCCCTTCGACAACTAGAACAAGATATTGAAAACGGTAGAGAGATTATGGAAGAGCACACACGTGAGGAAGCTGCTCGTCGTGAGCAAGAAGCACGTGAAGCTCAGTATCTTCAAGACAACTACTTCGACATAATGGAGCGTCGGCTCTTTAATGGAGAGTTTGATTCCCCTTCAAGTTCTGAGGGTTGGGTCTTAGATGATTCGTTTTTTTAAGTTTTAGTAGTTTTATTTTCATCAGTATGCGTTGTATCTTTAATGTTTAATGTAATTCGTGTTTAATGTTTAATTTACTTTGTGTTTTAATGTTAAATGTGATATGTTTTTTAATAAATGAAGTGTTTGTTTTAGTTTAGGGGTTGAAATTGAAAATATGAAATGTTATTGATGTGGGTGTTTTTTGAGGATGTTAAGGTGAAATGTTAAAGCTGATGTGACGCTGACGTGGACGGTGTTATTTTATAACTCAAGTTATTGTTGGACATGCTCTAATGTATAAACTGAGTATCTAGAACATAGTGCATAGAGAACTTCAAAGACGCTCTACCAACGGTACTTTGTTATTCTGGCTTTAAAGTTTTACGGGATGACTATGACGAACTAGAGATAAATATAATCGGGTCACGGTATGTATGTTTCACTTTGATAGTGTAACTTAAAAAATCGTTGTAAATAATAAACATGAACAATTTCTAGCAAAAACACTAAAAATAACACATATAACGATAAATCTTTTAAAAGATATTAATCCAAAATGAGTTCATAGCAATGCAAGAGATGCGTTCTGAACACATGACCATCCCTTTTAAAAATCTTAATGGTCGACAAGTTTTATCATTACTAAAAATATAACATTATGTAAGTTAAGCATATTCAAGGATGAGTTTAAGAATTTTTTTTTTCTTAAGAATAAAAAGTATTCTAAAAGCATTTTACCATTAACCATATGACCTTTTTTTTTTTTATGTGAAAGGCTTGAGGATCCTCCTCAATTCTTTCAAGTAATGACTTGAAGCAAACCTCCCTCACATAACATCATATTTTATGATTAAAGGGTACTTAAGATGTTTTTGAAATGATTTTTTTTTATTGCATTGGAGGTATTTTTAAAACAATACAGTAGTTTTTAAGTATTTTTCTATGAAAAAAGTCATTAGCAACATAAAATAATGGCTCCATAAATATATGCAATGCGAAAAGTATAAAAAGTAATAGCCGTTGGATCAGATTTTAAAGTAACAAACCTTACGCTTTGTTCTCACAAATTTTAAATTTAGAATTTATTAAATTGTTAAAGGACCAAAATGAATGTTGATCGATCATAACTCTCCCCTAGAAAAGAAACTTTGGTATGTTTTGTTTGGAGCGGTGTGAAGTTTTTTGGGGCGGTGAGCGGTGAGTGATAAGCAATGAATATTTTGATTTTTTTTATACGGCGGATTTTATTATAACGCTAGCAAGACGCTAGGAAATTACAAAGAAACAAGATAAGGGTTTTTAAGCCAATCTACCCAGCTAAAAGAAGCCTTACATCTAAATGTACACCAAGAAAATGAACGAGCAACTATATCATCGAAAAGAGCCATTTTGAAAGGAGATCTTGAATCAAAAAGAGTTTTGTTACGATAACGCCAAACAAACCACCACAGAATATAACAAACTCCTTCCAGCATATGTTTAAGGGTTGACTTCAATCGAAGATTTGAAATCCAATCCACCTATTCCTCGAACGAAGAAACCTCAACGAAGCTACAATCCCACCAAATAGCAATCGTGCGGTACAACTCTCTCACAATCGGGCATGCAAAAAATAAATGACTAGAAGATTCCGCTGCCTTGCCACAAATAGGACAAAGTATAGACTCAATCTCCATACCTCTACGAGAGATATTAAACCTAGTAGGCAAACAATCCAATCTGACTTTCCATGCATGAATATTAACCTTTATAGGAACTGCATTATTCCATCTAGTTTTGGAAGAAACCTCTGGCAGAAATCTATCGTCTAAAAGTCTTCTAACCGAAGCCACAGAAAACTCACCTGAACCCACCAAAGTCCACACCCATCTATCCCGCAAGACGGGAAGAGTGGTACCCTCCACTAAAGCACATAACTCAGAGAATTGATCTTGCTCAGTTCCTCCCCTTGGATCCCGACGCAAAGACGAATTCAAAAATGCATGAGACAGCTTCGAAGCAACCGAAATATCATTAACAGTCTCCAGAGAATACACTCTAGGATACAAAGTTTTGAACGCCACATCTCCCCTCCAACCATTCTCCCAAAAAGAAGTATCAACTCCGTTACCCATATTTTTCTTAATATAATGTACCAAATCAATACCTTGTTTCTTTATCAGAGCTACATCTTGAATAATATCTAACCATAAAGATGTATATGAAGGAAGCGACTCCTGACCAATTTTACCATCCTCTCCATGAATCGCTTTAATCACCCTAGCCCACAACGAAGAACTTTGACAACGAAAGCGCCACACCCACTTAAACATTAGATCTCGGTTTAAGGCATAAAAACTCGATACGCCCAAGCCACCTTTCTCTTTTGAAGCTAAAACTTTATTCCATTTCACCCACATCGGTTTCTTCACATTATGCTCTATACCATTAAAGAAATGACAACGAATAGATTCCAATTTTTTTAACACCTGCATAGGGACTTTAAACATCGACATATAATATATAGGCGTTGAACCCAAAGCCGACTTAAGTAAAGTTAACCTTCCTCCGATAGATAAAGTCTTCATCTTCCATTTAGAAAGTCGCCCTATCAGTTTATTCGCAACCTCATTCCATGATTGAACTCGAGACATAAACCCACCGACTTTAATCCCTAAATAAGAAAATGGAGATTTAAAAGTCATACAACCAATCTTCTTAGCAGCCCGATCCACTTTATCCATATCCACTCCTATACCCATTAATTTACTTTTTTTCATATTAATACGAAGGCCAGAAGCCAGATAAAGGCACTCCAACACTCGCACTATAGTGTCAATATTTGAATCACTCTACTGACCCATAAAAACAGCATCATCAGCATAGAATAAATGAGAGAGATGCAAAGATGACCCAATGGAAACTCCTTTAAATAAACCTGCATCTACAACTCGCTGAAACGAAATGTGGAGACTTTCCATAATCAAGATAAATAGGAACGGAGAGAGAGGATCACCTTGTTTAAGACCTCTATAAAACATTAAAACTGAAATTCTTCGGTAGGACTTCCATTCACCAGGACCGAGCCCCTGGATGATCTAAGACAACTTTGAATCCAATCACACCAACGATCACCAAAATCAAATTTCTTCAAGACATCGTTCAAATAATCCCATCGCACCGAGTCATAAGCCTTCTCAAAATCTACCTTGAAAATCATTGAATGTTTCTTTTTGTTCTTACACCAATGCAACAATTCATTTAATATAAAAGGCCCATCTAAAATTTGCCTATTAGCGACAAAAGCATATTAAACTTCATTCATAATGTCACCCAACACAACCACTACACGATTAGCCATAATCTTAGCGATAATTTTATACAAACTCCCAATTAAGCTTATAGGTCTAAAATCTTTCACCAATTTTGCATCTTGCATTTTTGGAATTAAAGCAATAAAAGAAGAGTTACCACCTTTAGGAAACGATCCATTTTGAAAGAAGTAAGTCACGGCTTCAACCACAACACTTTCTAAGAAACCCCAATATCTACGATAAAAACCAAAAGTAAAATCGTCTGGCCCAGGAGACTTGTCCAAACCGCAATCCCAAACTGCCCTTTTTATTTCTTCCTTAGAAACATCTCTTTCCATATCAACTTGTTGATCTATACTTAACTTGTTGTGAAAGTCTATGTCCAGCAGAAAACGTGACCCACATGGATGATCAAAACGACTCTTAAAATGAGATAAGAACGCATTTTTCACCATACTAGGTGAATCAACCCAAACACCATCTATTAGAATACCACGAATAGCAAGTTGACTTCTATTTTTGTTAAGTATTCCATAATAGTATTTAGAATTTTCATCTCCTTTGATAGACCACTTGATTTTAGCTTTCTGAGCAACCTCCAACGACTTTAATTTATCCAAATCTTGTAACGCTTTAACCACATGCATACGTTGAGATAAAGCATCAGGATTAACATCTCCTTTATCAATAGCATCTTCAATATCAGCTAGTTTACCCTTTAAACTCCTTTTATTATTGTTAGAACTATCCTTCTTTTCTTTTATCCACATGCGAATCTTTTCTTTTAGATACTTCAACTTCTTCATGAACCTTAACATAGAGTTAGGCTCAGAAACAAAATGCTCTTTCCATGTATTTTCTACAAAATTATCAAAACCTTCCATTTCAAACAAAAAGTGAAAGAAACGAAAAGGGATAGGGCCATAATCAAAATTTGACTGGCGTAACAAAATAGGTCTATGATCCGAAAGGTAACGGTCCAGAGTGATAGCTGAAATATTTGGACATGAATCCATTAAACCATCAGAAATTAAAAAATGATCAAGTTTTCTCATCTTACTAGCCGACGTATGACACCAAGTAAAAGAAAAACCACCTAATGGAACCTCCACCAAACCTGTTGAAGAAATAAATGAGTTAAAAGCGTTCGCACCTTGCACATTAAACATAGAACCATGTCTTTCGGCTTGCGTACGAACTTCATTAAAATCTCCCATGAGAACAACTTCGCCCTTCCAATTAGCAATCACAAGATTTAGATAATTCCATAACATCTTCTTTTCAGATAACTCTTGAGGAGCATATTGGTATGTGCTAAAACACATACCTTTTCATTATCAAAACTGACCCAAAATAACCAAGAAAGAGCCGTTTATTGCTAATATTTGTGGTTTTCTTGAGTTTGTGCTTGTGCGGTATGGATATGTAAAACACACAAAAAGGAACCAAATCGGACGTAAATCCGAGCACGAGAGATCAAGAGAGCTTAAGCTGAGACGGAAGGTCAGAATTATGCATTTATGAAGATTTCTAATCTCTGAGGATGATTTGTGAAGATTTGATCAAAGTTTGAAGAAATGTCAGAAATAGTCCCTGAACTTTCAGCAAATGACAGAAAACACCCTCAAGTTTCAAAAGTTGCAAATTCAATCCCTGGTCTATTGAAGAATGACAAGTTCAGCCCTTGGAAGACATTTTCAGATTTGCACTTGTGGTCCTTTGAATTTCAGTTTATACATGTTTGGTCCCTAAGTTGATAAATGCATACACTTTTAATCCAATAACACTACACCTTGGCCCAAAATAAATAAAAGCCCAATACCCAAACTACTCTTACCCAATCCATCTCATAACCATTACCCGGTTGTATATCCAACCCGTTTACACCCTTTTACCCGTCTATAACCCGGTCAAACAAACACACCAGGTCAATCAATAATAAATTAACACCCCTGAACCCAAGCGCGCCCAAACACTGATAAACCCCCATTGTTACTATTACCTTCCTTTCTCACCATTTACCCTGATCCACCCAATAATTACCCTCACTTAAGTGTTTCTAGAAGCTCCTGACAACGTGTCAGAGTGTGACAGCGTGTAGATCTCCAGCGTGGACAAATGAAGGCCTCTCATTGGTTCTAACACATCACCAATCCAATCCAATGGCCAAGAATGTATGGGATGACAAGAGGAATGATCAAGGGTTGAGATGAGAGTCCCAGAACCTTCTGAAGCCAAGCCAAGCTCAGCTATTTAAACCCTCACTCTCCACAGTTGCTAGTTATCCAATTTCTCATGTATTTAGAGTAATTTTGATTAGTTATGTTTTTGTCAATTTAATTGTTTGTTTAAGATGTATTTTCAGATTTAATAGTGTAATTTCATTTGAATTAATGCAAATTATGTTTTTCAAGTTAAACTCTCTTTGTCACTTTAAATTGAGATCAATCTTTATCTGAATATTTAGATTTGATTACTGTTAATGAGAGCTCACATAAGCTTTTATGAGCTTATGTGAGCTTATTGTTGGTTCACCTTTTCTGAATTTCACTTTATTGCAAAAGTCAACATTAGTCAACATTTTGAAGTCAAATTAGTTTAGTTTAAATTCTGTTTTTGAATTGTTGTTTGAGTAAGTTTTGAGTTTGTTTATCAATTTCAACTAGTATAGTTCAGATTCCACTCAACTTCGTAGTTTAATCTGCATTTTGGTATAATTATGGGGTGTTTGGAAGTAAGTGATTAAAGGAGTTTAAAGTGATTTCCGTAGGTAAAACTTTGAGAAATGAAAGTGTTTCAAGGTTTTCAAAGGTTGCTTCATTTAAATTGTTGGCTTTCAAGGTAATTTTGAGAATTTCTCTTGCTCACATTTTCTGTCCAAACTTAATGCTGAATCTGCATCATCCATATCAGTTTCATACTTGCCTTTTAGTTTAAGTTTTGGATTGATATTTCTGCCATTAGACGCCGTTAACAGATTGTAGATTAGTCTAACTTAGCTTGCACCTAGTCTTTCACTTTTGCATCAGCATACTCCTTGTCTAAGTAGCTCAGCCGTTATCTCATTTCTGTCCCATTCCCTGTCATAGTTCTGCTGTGTGGGTAACAGCATATCACTTGTGCTTGTTAGGTCTTAGATATGCTTATTAGGTTCCCTAGATAGCCCATAGTATAAATTAGATCAGTTTTGCTTTTATTCCCCATTAGAGCTTATTTAGAGTAGCTTATTTAGCCTTCATTACAGCTTATTTGGTCCCTTAATCTATCCTGCACACTTAATTCAGATATGATTTTCAGCTTGATACCTTTAGATTATTGCTTGATTGCTTGTTTTGCTGATTTCCTTGTTCTACTCATATCAATACTTTTGAGTTTTAGTCCACTTCTGCTGAGCAAGCTGTCATAACTGTTTCTGTCATATCAGCTTGTAGGCAAGCTTATTTTGGATTATCTTTTCAATTTTATTGATAAATGATAGCCTCTTAGGGTAGCTTTAGGACTAGATGTGACTCATTTGCCCTTAGATAGAATCCTAGATGCTTTTTAAGTAGCTTATCAGGTCTGCTTATGTTAACTGTATCTGCACATCAGCAGCCTTGAGTTCCATTTAGCCAGTTAATTGTTGATCTGTAACTTCTTCATCATAAGTCCTTATTAGCTGAATTTTTAGATTTATGATCTCTGGTTGGTGGTCTTGAGGACCACACTTTTGGTTTTCCCTGTAGCTTATTATATAAGCTGATGCAACAGCTCAAACATAGGGCCAGGTTGCTGATTTGGATAAAAGATCAGTTAGCCTTAATCACTAGTAGACTGCTTATTAGAGATTAGGAGTAGAAGTAATTAGTTGATCTTAGCTTATTTTAGTATGATATAGTCTCTGTAGAAGTTTGGTAGCTTAATTCACTGTTATGCTTATTTTAAAGTGCTTATTTCACAACTGTTTTCACTACAGCTCTTATTTCTCTCACATAAGCTTATGTTTTTTATATTTTTCATAGCTTTAGAATAATATTTTAGAATTTCCCTGCATTTTTCATAATTTTTAGATACTGTTTACTATTTTTCTTTATTAAATTAGTTTTTAAGCCCTTTTTAAATAGCTTTTATTGCAAATAATTAAGAAAAAGTTCAAAAAAATAATTTTTCAATTTTCTCAGTTTAAGAAAATATAAAAAGCATAAAAATAATTTTTCCCTATTTTTCCCCTTTTATTTGGTATTTTTCACAATTTAAATTAGATTAAAATAGTTTTAAATTAGTAGAAAATATAAAAATAATCAGAAAAATAAAAAATTAGTTTTGAAAATTCTCTTATGTTATTTTAGATTTTATAAAATTAGTTTCATAATTTTCCCCTTTGTTTTCATAATTTTTAGTTATTTAGTCTTATTTTTTAAAGTTAAAATTAGTTTTTAATTCTAATAAAATCTAGAAAATTCCTAAAAATTAGTTTTAATTCAAAAATAGTTTTCTAATATCATTTTTAGAGTAAAAGTAATTTTAGTTTATTTTTAGGAGTTAGATTAGATGTAGTTGCATTTTATTCGCGTTTCGTTTTAATCCCGTTTTGCGTTTTAGTAGTTTGCCTTAATTCTTAGGTTTTCCCCTTAGACTTTATTCCTATATGATTTCCTTATCCCGTAGTTTATATAATATCATTTTATCCCCTTCTCTTATTCAAATCCCGATAATCGAGACGTGAGTTGGAAATTCCATTCAACCCTCGTTCGGAACGATCTCGGTGCTCAAACCTAACACGTTTGAGTTACCCGTACTACACACTTCTCATCTATTATTGATCAGTGTCCGAACCGTTTTAAGTTTCTTACGGTTAGTCATTCACAAGTGGCTAGCTTGTGTGAGTAAGCTTGACGGTTTGGACATATCACATATATCGAGATAATAAGGATACTATTACCATTAGGAATCCACTCGCCTCTAATAATAACAAAATAATCAGAAATCGTAGAATTAGTCTAACGAAACAATCTAGGATCCCACACACAAAGAATACCACCTGAGTTACCAACAGATGGACACACAATGAATATTTTGATTTTTAGTAGTCGTTTGACAAATGAACAGTATGTATATTGATTTTTTGTGATCATTTGACAAAGGAACGATGAATTGGGGTTATCTTTTTTAAGAAAGCTTAGTTCTCCAAAATGCTTGTTTAAGAAGTTGTGACAAAGAAACGATGAACTGTGTTATCTTTATATGTGATAGTTTAATATAGTAGATGCATATATCGTAGTTATTTGGCCACAAATGAAGGTTGAATATAATCATGTTGTCGTGTTGTACGTAAGTAACACCCGGCCATTTTACACATATAACCATGTTCTATTTAAATATGTATATATCGTTTTACGTCATTTTACTCATTTATAATTATAGTTACATATGTTGCCAAACGTTTTTTTTACAGTTACTACTCACAGCTACTCATCACATATACTGTTCAATGCTACTTTTAACAAATATACCTCTTATGCAGTTATACTTTGTTCTCAAACTTTTTTAAAAGGAAAAGAAAAGAAACAAACTTTATTTCGTGAAAAAACAAATTGTGTTAAAGAGAAGATATGTTACAACCCTTTTTAATCCATCGATGTGCATAAACAACCAAGTAAGGGTGAGCATCGGTTCAAAATCGGACCGATCAAAACCGGATTGGACCGAGATCGAATTTGACCAAAACTCTAGACCGAGAACCGGACCAAATGTGCTCGGTCCGGTCAGTAACAACAGTCTTGGTGAGTAGCAGTAAATGATCAGTAACAACATATCTGGTCACTAAATGCTTGAACTTTATAAATGGTTTTAACCAGATATCTCTTTAATTTATGCAACAAATCTTATAAGCTAGTAGTAAATAGAGTCCCAACATGGCCACATCTTGTTCTTGACTTCTCTGGAAGTTGACCAGTTACTAGTAAACCTCTTGTTCTAATAGATATATAGTGTTGTCAGTCATATAGTCAAACAACACTGTGTTGGAATTATATAACATGACTAATCATAAATATAAACAATAAACATCAAAGAAACATGCGGAAGCGTATAGGAAAGATTAACGAATAATTAATTAACATAAACAAGAATATGCTTACATTTCTTGATTCTAGCCGAACTAGAATCAAATCCACAAACTAGCAATTGGATGAACCCTAATTAGGGTTTATAGGATTATGTGAATTACCCCTTACCGATTTTGTAATTCAATCCAAGAATACTAACAATAATGTGTTAGTACCACTTTCTTGTACACACATACTATACCGAATTAAAGGAATGCTAGTTTTAATTAAACAAAATAACTTTGATTTGGAAAAGCTATGGATCGACACAACAAGGTGTTTGTCGACTGAATTAAGCAAAACACACACAAACAAGTTTTAGGTTTTAGCTTAATGAGTACAAGAGATAACTTGGTGAACAAGTTGGCTAAGGATTAGGTTATGGTAACCCTTTGGACGATCGGCCTAGGACTCCCACAAGGGATTCTAGAACCTTCTAGATCTCTAATTTCATCTTTAGTCCTTCCCAATTATATCTAACGACCGTTAGTCCATTACAACTAATTACTTAACGTCTGTTATGATTATTTCATTTAATTAATAAATAAATATAACTATTACATTTAATTATTAACTTTAATTCTCATACGCAAAGTGTGCAATCCCGTGGTCTCAAGTTCGATCCTAACACACGTCTATTAATTTATTGTCCATTAAACCAACAGCTCCCACTTGGACATATCTTAATAGAGTGATCACATCGGTTAGCGTCTAGCAACACTTCGATGCCTCTAGTACAACTCTAGCAAGGCTCCTGGAAAACCTTTTAATGATTTCTCATTATTATTATCCTTTTGTTTCTAATACCATGTTAAATAAAGATATGGAATTAAGTCATTCTTTATTCAACTATTCTGTTTCTCGTTATAAGTGATTGAGCAAGATTACCAAATCTTCTGAACATATTCAGGGGAGATCTTGGGCATGGCCATGCAAACATCTTGTCAACCCTACGAGGGGCCCAGCAGTATTAAACTCCAAAATAAATTTGAAGGAACAAATTCTATCTTGACTACAAGAATAACCCATGAACTTTGCAACACTTCAGGAAACAACCCTTATGACTACCAGTTACATTTAGCGTTAAGTTGTTCCACAGAAGTGCACTACATTCATGACACTTATCTGGTATCTCAAGTCCGAGGATAACTATTCATGATTTACTTAATAACAATATCCATAAAGTAAAATCATGTAGTTGAGATAAGTCCTATATTCAATTCATTGAATATCATCTGAAATTGGTATGCATTCTCATCAATATACTTTCAAGTATATTCTACCATATCTCATATTTGTCTTAGTTTAATGATACTCCCATATCATTAATCGACAACGGACGATTTAGAATAAATAAATCTATTCATGGATTAAACATGCGAATATAGGATACAATATATTATAAAATCAAACATACCAAGTATTTGATTTATTATAACAATTGTTTAAACATCCCTTATCCAAATACCAAATAGATCAATGCATGAAAATTTCAGTTGATGAATTATGCCTCAAGTAATGACAATCATACTTGTTGACAAGGCATAAATCAACCAACTTGATCTATCGTAATTTTGAGAATACTTATTTCAAGAATTCAATTACTGAAGTCCTTGTATGTGTGCATTCACCAATCCACATAATAAGTCATAAAGTGTGTGACATCCTCTATCACCAATTTATGACAATTTAAACTTTCAAACATTTTAAAGTTTAAAGTATTCTTATTCTTTTAATGTATAATGCAACTGCGCTCTTAGTAGCACAACTAGTTCACATGGTCATTAACAAGGATGAAACCTTACCATGACTAGTATTGAGTGTCATCTCAACTAAACCAGCATCATTGTATACAAACAACAATATGCTCATTAAAACTCCGTAAACTTTAATATCTTATTGTGTAATGTTTGATGTCTTCCAAAATTTCAAGTTTGAAGCTGATGACAATTTGCACAAAAATTGTGTAACATATTGGATTTCATAAACACACTAAACCACAAGATCAAATAGGTGAATAAGAGGTTTTAGAGAGAGAAAGTTAGAGGATTGGGAACTTTAGTGAGAGAAAGAAAAATCTTATTATGAGCTCCAACTCTCTACCTTGGGAGGTAGAGAGTATTTATAGTCATTACATAAATCGCCACCTAACGGGCTGTGGATCAGGAATACAGTGGGTAAAGACCCGTCCGTCCTCCACGGTGTTACATAAACTAAATACTACTTAACTTTAAATAACTACGACTACGAGCTTTCTAACGATTACATATACTTGAGGTGACCGACACTTTAACTACTGGATTTTCCAAATCCTAACAATCTCCCCCTAAGGGAGGTCACCTCAAACACACATTACATTACATAGAAAAACAAACAGATATTATATTTGAGATTGTTCTTAGATTTTTGTTCTATAGCTCGTAGTCTTTGATTCTTCATCTTTGCATGTTTGGATAAACTGAGTGGAGGTCTTTAACTGATCCACGTGATAATGAAGTTTTGAGCCGCTTTGAGATCATCGCAACATTAAATCTCTGACTCATCCTTTGTGGTGTTGGTATTATGTGATGTTGTGACTTTTGGACCGACATGCTCACATTCTGGATCATGATATCTTCTTATCAGAGTAGCGGAAGCTTTCGTTGATTCATGATATTGGCGCAGCGTAGCAACGCATGGAGTGAAAATATTAGAGTCATTGATTCACCAATCATGATTTCTTTAGATATGAATGTGTTGTGTGAGCATGCGGCTATGGATTGACCGCTCCATTCTAATCAGCTGCAAACGTCGGGGTGTACCTGCATAAGACATTTAGCAATAAAGCGCACGAAAGTGTCTTTAATCACTTTCGATGAATTGAGGTACACGGCCCACGGTTCCCGTTGATCAGTACAAGTACTGCATGTGATCAGGTATAATTCTGAAGAATTTCCTTGACAGGGTTTCGCAGTTGCTCTAGCTGTTCTCAAACCGGAAGGTCTCAAAGAAGACAACACGGAGTGAGTGAACCAGCGAATAGAGATTCACTGATTGATGAAAAGAGATTTGAAAAACAATCGTGTATTGCTCAATAGAAATTGTTTTTGCAATACAACGAAGGTTTTAATGAAAATCAATTATCAATCATAAACACCTTTTGATTTGAAATATTCGTACACACCGATTCGATGTGCTAAATAAAATAGTTTTTAAGCACAACGACCGGTTTTTCAAAGGTATCCGTCAATCCATAACCTGAACCAGGATTGATTCAAATGATTGAATCGCCCCATTGTTTCTGTTCAGTTGTCACATGGTTGATCTATTGAATAGATCTCACATGCCACCTACCAGGAGCTTGTTTGATGTTGGTTCCAGAAGGCTTTCCATCTTCATTATGAATATGTTTACATATCACTCAGATGTTCTGGCACTACCACAAGGATAATGCGTAGGACTCAAAATATAATCTCTCTTTCCACATTGTGTAAAACAGAGAGTCTTCATTGAAAGTGTCCTAAGGAGATTTATTGATGATCTCGTGGCTCTAGACTCAATTTGTGCATATTTGGATCCTATATCGGAGACTAGGGAGAGGGTCTCCTTTTTCAATATCAACAATCTCTAAGAGAAGGTCGATAGATAATGTCGGTTCCCCGTGAGAATGAAACAAGTCCTTTTAAGAGGAACTTGAGTGGTTTGGGAAGTTGAAGTGCAGTGCGTCACTGGGTCCATGACGTCTTGTCTTCAATACCGATGTTACCTTGGTAACCACCAGTAGTATATGAATTGAGCCAGGTTTCTGCC
Source organism: Chrysanthemum makinoi (assembly GCA_910596185.1). Lineage (NCBI taxonomy): Eukaryota > Viridiplantae > Streptophyta > Magnoliopsida > Asterales > Asteraceae > Chrysanthemum > Chrysanthemum makinoi. Next base: position 160,236,319 of record OU343225.1, on the reverse strand, counting down.
CTAAGGTTGAATAATTAGAGGGCTATTTGTTTTCATCCTTTTCACATTTAATTCTTTTTCATTCTTCAACCCCTTCAGTGCTTACCGAGACTTCATAACTAGAACCTTGTTGGGTTTATTCCAGTACTAGCTCAGTCTCAGTCTGCACTCTTCCCATATCTCATTTTTCTCCTTTTTTTCAATATACCTAAGGACTTCTACACTATCTAGTGGATTGTCCCTAGGTAGATCCCTCCGGTTATGGCGGATAATGGGAACAAATACCTAACCTTATCATCCTTATATCACCATACATAAAGTAAAGTTGGTCGGTCTATTTGGTATTGTTCATCTGCCATTGGAACCATTGGAACCAATTGAAAACATTTGAAAATCAATCCAGAAACTCATGATATATTATCAAAGCATTTTGTACCTGAATTGTTTTGATATTTTTAGAACAAGAGCTCCCCCTCAACATGTGCATCAAGTATTTGAAATCGTTTTGCACACGGAGGCAAGAGAAAGAATTAACTTCTTTGATTACCATTTTCTAAAAGATATCGACATCACTTCCCTGATCAAAACAAGTAGATAAAGCATTTTAGGGAAGGATGAGGTTTTCATAAGCTTGCTCCCCCTCAATATGTGCCTTGAGGTTTGAAAGAGTTTTGCACATACAAGAGGGAACCTGCACATTGATCACGTTTCAAATAATTGTGGTTTATGATAGATGCTCCCCCTCAACATGTGCATGGAAAATTTGAAATTGTTTGGCACATGTGGGATGGAGAGCTTGTACATCTTTATTAAACCATTTACCGAATTATTAGATTAATTCAATTTAAATCACAAATTCTCCCCCGATCACAATTATCAAATCATTTGAGATTTGTGATCTCTGCAGATTTAAATTGATTTTGAAAGCTTTTAAGGAGAATTGTGACTTGATTATGAAAGCGTTTTAACTGATAAGGATCGGCTTAATAGACTTTAAACTCCATTGATGAAACATGCATGATTATCTTTTGAAAACAATTGTATGACAAATAACTTTTTGATTTAATTGAAATCATTCTCCCCCTCAATCAATGACATGAGTTGTTGATTGAGAGATAGATATTTTGACAAACTTTTTAAGTCTAGATGATTATCAAAAATAGAGTCCGATTTATTTTTCAAAACAACTAGTTTTCATTAGATAGTAAGGATTTGTTTAAAGAATCAGAGCATGAGAATTGAAAACCAAGATAAAGCATGGCTCTGTTCTTTCTTTGAAAAGCGGGTTACTGCCTGAAATGACAATAAACCATTGTTTCTCTTTCTCCCAAATATATATATATATATATATATATATATATATATATATATATATATATATATTTTAAGAACATTCGAACAACATCTAAAGTCCCGTATCATTCTTTGAATAACAGCATTAAGACCGTAGATATTATCGAATCGAGAAAAGAATGACAAAATGACAATATTTTTTTGAGGATTTTTCGAATTTTTCAAATTTTTTATGGATTTTGAAAGTTTTATATTTTTCTATTTGATTTTTTTGAAGGTTTTGTAAGTTTGTATTTTTTTTCGAATAGATATTTACAAGAGATAGATGAAGGAAACCTTTTACTCCTCTTCTTCCTCTTGAAGACGTTTGAGTGTTTCTGGTTGTAGGCTCTTAAGACCCATTCGTGGAAGAATAAACTCAAAACGTTCTCTAGGAAGAGCTTTTGTGAAGATGTCTGCTAACTGGTATTCAGTCCTCACAAAGTAAAGTTCCACCACACCGTTTTCAACTTGTTCCCTGATGAAATGATGTTGAATGTCGATGTGCTTTGCTCCTAAGTGTTGTACGTTGTTGCATGAGAGAGCAATAGCACTTTTATTATCACATTACAGAGGGATTTTGTTAAATTCAAAGCCATAGTCAGATAATTGGGATCTCATCCATAGGATTTGAGCACAACAAGATGACATGGCTATGTATTCAGCCTCTGTAGAGGAAATAGAAGTACTCATTTGCTTCTTTGAAGACCAGCTCACAAGCTTATCTCCCAAAAACTGAGCACCTCCAGACGTACTTCGACGAGTATCTTGACATCCTGCATGATCACATCTGCATAGGCGTTAGTGACATACCGGTGTCCTTCGGGGGTACCAAAGTCCCATATTGATGGTTCCTTGGAGATACCGAAAGACCCGTTTAACCGCTTCAAGGTGCTTTTTAGTAGGCTTAGCCTGGTATCTAGCACACATGCAAACAGCGAACAAGATGTCGGGTCTACTAGCTGTGAGGTACATCAGGGATCCAATCATACTACGATATTTCGTTTGGTCTACCATGATCCCGAAGTGGTCCTCATCTAGTTTAGTACGTTCAATCATGGGAGTGTCAACAGGGTCTCTTGAATCAAATCCAAATTTCTTTAAAATCTCATTTGCATATTTAGATTGATTTATGAAAATGCCTCCTGGGACTTTGAAAATTTGTAATCCTAAGAAAAATGACATTTGTCCCATCATTGACATTTGAAATTTAGAACCCATTTCATTTGAAAAGCGGTCACACTCATTGGGGTCAGTCGAGGCAAAGATGATATCATCAACATAAATTTGAACGTGAATTAAATGTTTGCCTGACTTCCTGGTGAACAATGTTGGATCAACTGCTCCTTTGCTGAATCCGGTAGATAGAAGAAACTTTGATAGCGTATCATACCATGCCCTTGGAGCTTGCTTTAAACCGTAAAGAGCCTTCTTCAAACGATAAACGTGAGTAGGATGCTCTGGATTCACAAAGCCTTCAGGTTGGCTGACGTAGACGACTTCTTTAAGATCTCCATTCAGAAATGCCGTCTTTACATCCATCTGATAGACTACCATGTTCTTACTAGCAGCATTAGCCAAGAAGATTCTGATTGCCTCGATACGAGCAACAGGAGCAAAAGATTCTTCAAAGTCAATACCCTCCTCTTGACGGTATCCTTTAGCAACCAATCGAGCCTTGTTCTTTAACACATCACCATGCTCATCAAGTTTCACTTTGAAGATCCATTTTAGAGCAATGATCATAGCACAATCTGGAGCAGGTACTAATTCCCATACATCAAGTCGATCAAACTCATGAATTTCTTCTTGCATGGCATTGAACCATTTGTCTTCATTCATGGCGGTTTTAACATCTTTTGGTTCGATCTTAGAGAGTACAGAGTTGAAGAAGCACCATAAGGCATCAGTTGCAAGTTGTTTCCGTGTGGATACTGTACGAGAGGGATTTCCAATGATGTTGTCTAATGGATGATCGTGAGTCCATTTTCTGAGGTGTTCATGTGGCAGTTGTTGAAGGACTGAAGTAGCAGAGTTGATGTCTCCTGAAGAAGATGGTTCTGATGATGATTCAGGAGCAAATATGTTTTCAAATGGAGCATCTTCAGGAGTAGCAAAGGGATTAACTTTATCATTGATGCCAGAAACAGTTCCATGATGTACAGGTGCTTCTTGACTTAATGATATTGAGACTGAAGGATTGACTTCATTCACAGGGATATGAGCAGCCTCTGTTGTGGGAATTGACAGTTCATTAGCACTTGGCTCATAATGTTCATCAAACATAGGATCAAACAATTTCTTTAAATCATCTTCAGATGGAGGTACATATGGAGTTGCTGGAGAGAGGTTTGGTACAAGGGATGAACCAATGGGACTGTTTTGAAGTGCGGGTCCAGAACTGGAGTGTCCAGGAGCCATTTGACCGGTCAGCTCATCAAACGTAACGTGAATTGTTTCCATGATATTTTGGGTTCTCTTGTTATAGATTCGGTAACCTTTTCTGTTTGGTGCATAGCCTACAAATACTCCAATGTCCGCTTTAGCTCTCAGTTTTCCTAAATCTTGACCATCATTAGTTGGATAACATAAAGCACCAAACATACGAAGGTATGATAGATCAGGTTTTCTATTGTGGACAAGTTCATAAGGAGTCTTTCCATGAGAATGTGTGAATTAGAGATCGATTTTGAGTGTAACAAGCAGCGTGGCAATAGCTTCAGCCCAGAGAAACATTGGAACCTTTGAATAAATCAGCATTGTTCTTGCGGCTTCTACAAGAGTTTGATTTCGTCTTTCAACTACACCGTTCTGTTGAGGAGTTCGAGGACACTTCTTTGGGGACTGATTCCAACATTTCCATAAAATTCATTGAGTTCTTTATTAACAAACTCAGTTCCATTGTCATTCGGACGATTGAACTGTTTTGTTGAGTCAGATCTGAAGTTGTTTAATGAGTTTAATGATGACATCTGGAGTTTCATCCTTTGTCCTCAAAAACTTAACCCAAGTGAATCTGGAGTAGTCATCAACCACTACTAACACATATCTCTTCCCATTAATAGTTTGCACTCTCATTGGCCGCACATAAATCCATATGAAGGGTTTGAAGAACTTCCATTACTGAATTTGTGGGTTTTGGTTTGTGGGCATATTTCGCTTTTTCCTTGTTGGCAAGCAGAGCAAAGATGATCTTTTTCATATTTTAATCTGGGTAGACCTCTGACAAGATCCTTTCTGGAAAGGTTATTTATGGTGCCGAAGTTCAAGTGATTGAGACGACGATGCCATAACCATGACTTTGTTTTAGAAGCCTTTGACAGCAAGCAGATTGGAGAAGACTTCATCATGTCATCGATAGAGATGGTGTATAGGTTTGAGCCTCGAGTACCTCTTAATAATTCCACACCATCAAGTTCTCTAACGAAACAAGTATGTTTTCTAAAAGCCACTTCTAGATCGGAATCACAGAATTGACCAACAGAGAGCAAATTATGACCAAGACCTTCCACATAATATACCCTGGAGATTACACTTTTACCAACCACATAATCTCCATAACCCATAATAGCTCCAAAATGTCATTCCCGAATCTAACTGTCCCGATGAATTTACTCACGAAGTTCATGAGCATGCGACGGTCTCTAGTCATATGCTTGGAACACGAGTCCAGTACCACAGAACGATTTGAACGATCTGCAGTTGAACAGACAAGAATGGATAACTGGATAATTGGGATCCCCATGCAAGAATGGGTTCCATTTGGTTAGTAACGTTGATTGGAACACCCACATCAGAAATAGAAACATTCATATCAGAAATTGAGGCAATGGAATCATTATGAATAGATGTAGTACTAGTGTCCGTATTTGCCCTATTCAAAGTATGTTCACTTCTTAAGGGAATAGTTCTACCAGTAGGCATCCATTTTCTAGTGGGCATTTCCTGATTAACCTTATGGCCAACAGGTATCCATTGATAACCTATCTTACTAAATGTTCTTCCTGTGGACTTCCACTGTTTTCTAACTTTCTTTCGCCTTTGCCTTTTTGCCTTCTTAGCATGATATTTTGCATTAACAATGTTAATGGGATTTGAATAGACATTAGACAAAACATTCACACCACATTCATGATTAGTTACGAATTCAAGCGAGACATCATTAAAAGGTTTGCAAATAGTATCGAATTGAATTAATTACAGTACGCCTATGGCTAATACTAGAATCAACACGATTTGTTTTATTCAACTCAAGCTTAAAGTTCCTAGGTTAGTCTTCTACTCTCTTCCAATGCACATTCTTAGCTTGCGAGGTCCTATCATTCCTTGTATCGTCTTGAGACTTTGACCTGCTCGCTTTAATGTCATTGATTACTCTTGTAGAGGGAATGGGAACATTGGTTGGTTTTGCTATTTTTTGCATTTTCTGTTTAGATGTGCTGGGATGTGAACTATTTGAAGGCGCACTGAAGTTCACCTTTTTAACACTAGAGGTGTTGGGATCTGAACTACTTGAAGGTATACTACAGTTCACATTCATAACATTGGGCATCGAATGGATATCATACTTGGCACTAGGCATAGAACACGGAATCCAAGGATTAACTCTCTCACCTAAGGACTTAGGGAATATTGTGATTAAGCATTCTAGAATTTCTTGAGATCGTTTGGCATATAAGCATGCATGCCCAATTGCATTATCAAGTGGTTTCTCTAACTTATCCTCTTCAACAATCTCACGGAGACATTCTAGACAATCCTTAAAGGATGAGAAATATGTTTGAATTGCAAGTTTATTGTTCCTAAGATGAGGAGGAACATATTTCACAGACAGAGCATATTTATTACAAACAGGTACCTTTGATCCATCATTCTCCCCAATGGTCATTGGCATTTTCCCTTTTACCTAGCTCTTCAGATTCTCAATTTCCTTTTGCAATGAAGCTATTTGTTCAATATTTTTGTTGCGAGTGACCTTTATTGATTCAAATAACTCATTGAAATGACGTTTAACCTTTTCATTTTCTTCTAGAAAACTCTCGTTTTCCTTTTGTAATGCATTTACTAAGTTTTGAAGATGAAACGTTTGAGAATTCTGAGAATCTAAAAGAGGAGGCATTTGGGAGCCAGTCACATTGTTCTTTTCACCCTTTAATTGAGAGATTTGGGCTTTTAACTTTCTGATCGTGTTACAGTGAGCTTGAATCTATTCGTCACGTTTGTTTATTTGAAAAACTGCATCAAACTCTGGAGCATCTGAGGATGTCTTGATATTTGAAGTTTTGACATTTTCTTTAAGATGTTAATATTTTAGTTGTAAATTAAAATGCTCAACCTCTAGTTTAGAAAGATGTTTAACCAAATTGTCGTGATCATCAATTTCAATTTTCTCATTTAGTTTAGAATTATTCTTTTCAAGCTCAGTGACACGATCATGGGAGACTTTCAGAGCAACAGATAATTCATGAAATTGAGAAGCATTAATGGAACAATTTGTAGCAGTGAAAAACACATCTTGAGCAATACATTCAGAAATCAGATTCTCATTCAGTGTATGCAAGTTCTTCCTCTCAATCTCATTATATTTTAATTCTCGCTCATAGTCACTAACCTCAACGATCATTGCATCAAATTCCTTTTCCATTTCTTTAATGTCTAAATTCATTCCCTTTTTAAGACTTTCAAATTGATCTTTTAGTTGTTTAAAGAAAGGCATGACTTCAGTTAAATAACATTCTTTCGTTTGCTCAAAACCCCTTTCCCCTTCAGTTATACCAGTGGGTGTGATCCTTTTCTTACAAGTTTTCTCAAAATCAACAAATAGTTGAAAAATAACATATTGACTGATTAAGGTCTTGCTTTTAGTGGCAATAGTCCTAGGAACTAAATGCATGGGTGTATTGGGAGGATACACAGTCGCTGAAGGCATTTTCCTAAAAGGGGGGTTTGTTACAACAAGATTCTCTGCTTTTTGCTTATCTAAATCCTTTTTCCAGAACACTTGTTCAGGTGTTAACAACGTCTGAGGCTTAAACTTGTTCAAGGAAATCCAATTCTCCTTCTTGTAATCATGGGGTGTGATAGTTATTTTCTTCTCTTTACATTTAGGATCATCTAGTTTCTTGTTCATCTTTTCCCTAGTGACTTCATCTGATTTCTTATCTTCCTCAGTGCACTCAGCGCAACTAGGTTTCTGTCTAGGCTTAAGAATTTCATTGCCATCATAAAGTACCTTATTAGCATTTCTAGCCTTTTTAATGACCTCTGGATTTGGTTCCTCAACAAGGGGAATGCTATGCTTATCGCTTAAGACTCTATGCTTAGTGATCATGTGGGCAGTCTGAATGGTGTTCCCTTGTACGTACAACTTGTTTTCAAGCTTGTTTTTCAAAGTTTTCAGATTAGAAAAATCTTTCAAAAGTTTTGATTCCTTAGTATTAAATTCTTGCTTAAGCATTTTCACATTTTCTTTAAGTTCTTGTTTTTGCTTAGCAGTTTTAGAAAGCTTTTCTTGTAAGGAATTTAACTCTTGTTTTAATACTTCTTCTCTAAAATTACTTTTTCTAATGATTGTACGCATTTGGTCATCCATTTCCTGCTCACGGGTGGTCAACTCAAATTTAGCACGTTGTTCATAAATAGCAACAATCTAGGAGCAATTCCAGGCTGAGGATGTAATTCTATTAGAATATTCATTACACAAGTTATCTAATAACTTTTAGTTAGATATCAATGTTGTCAAATCCTCTCTCATCCAAGAATGATACAACAATTTAAATACACAACATGATGTACATGATGAATCTACAGGTCAATCTTAGATTTCATTCATGTTCTATCTTTGTCAAAAGATATTTATCCATTTCCCCAAATGATATATCATATTTTATTAGAATCATTTATTTTACTGCATATGTTTATTAATAATAAACATATATTCCAAGGTTGTATGTTTTAATTCTTAAATCTTATAAGTGAAGTTTCATTCCAATCTAAGACTTAACATTTAGCTTACAAGGAATGTTACTTCCTACTGTATATGTTATACAACATATAAGATTTAAACCCTTAACATAATACTCCCACTAGCTTTCAGGAATACTTAAAATTTATCTTATTTCAATTATAAATCAAAACTAGAATTTAATAATTAAACATAAGAATAATTTCATAGATGCATGCATTTATCCATTCATGAATTATTGCACTTCGTACACTTCTAAAGATTATATGAACGCAAAAAATCTTTCTATTGCTTACCGTCCTTGCTCAAGTAATTTCTCAAGAAAGAGTTTTGATATTCCATTGTCATATTTCATATTAATGAAAACAAGTATGACAATTATTATCTTTATACATTTAATGTGTTTAGAAAAAAATATTCAATCACAATTAATTGCTTAAGTATGATTGATAATCTTGTCATAAAACATACATTAAATATGTGTACAATTTTTGTCCATATGATTTCTACATAGAAATTCAAACCACTAGGGTTTTTCATCTCTTTGAAGAAAATCATTTCCATTCTCTAGTCTAACTATTAAGATAAACCAAATTTCCAAAATTGATTATCTTTATAGACAACATCTTTAACATTCATAGTATGAGTAATTTACCCAATTCAATATTTGGTAATCCATCATAATGATTATCAGGTTTAATAGAATCATGTAACTCATTTTCTTCTCAGCATATAAATCAAATATCTGAGATATCCTTGCAGATCTATGAATGAAAATTCCATCATCTTGAGGTTAACATTTCATATCTAGCCTCATCATGATATTTACTAGTGTATTTAAGAAGATTTTGTATTTTTGTAATTTTATCTTTCAAAAAAAAACTCCCACTTCCCTTTTGTAATATATAAACTATCTATATATACTTAGCAATTAGAGCAAAACTACATTGTTCTCTTTTTGGGACATTATAAATACACATTGATAATTCCTGACTTTTGTTTGTTAATAACCTATTCATAAGTAGTTTAACAAAATTCAGAATCTTCACTTTTAAAACTTAATGTGATTCATCACATTCCATAATAAAATGATGTTTTATCAATCTTCTAGGTTGGAGTCATATTGAGTATATTCAATCCATACTCAATTTTCTAACCTTGTTACCTTTTAAGAAAGAAGTTATGGTTATCTTGAATCAAACAAATCAAATAGAGTTTGATTCTCCTAAGTAACTGAACATATCATCAACTTGTGCTATTCATTAGGATTAATATTGTAAGACAATCTAACAATATATAAGATAAACATATTCCTTTTGGCTTACCTATTTACAAACTAAGTCAACTTAATAGTATAATAGACTTCCAAACCAATTGCATGCTTTATAACACAAGTACTCTTTAACCAAGTCACTTCATATCCACGTCTCATCAAGAAAATATAAATTGTTATAGGGAAAATGGGTCAAATAGACCGCGCGCCCTGAGGCATATCACTTTATGGACCACGCACTCTTGACATTCGAAAATAGACAAGTTGCCCAGCGATTTTTTTGGACCCAACCAGGGGCTGCCATGTGTCCGACAACTTATGACACAAGTACGTATTTTGAAAGTATATGTCATGTATTGTAAGGTATTGTTTTTTGGGCAACTTGTATTATTTTTTGGGCAACTTTATATATTTTGGGCAACTGTATTTATACACGAGGACATTTTAGTCATTTTACATTTGTACTTTGGCAAGCTTATATATTTTGTATTGGCAGCACTAACTATTTCAAATCCTATTAAAATATAAAACACACAACACAAACACAGTCAATTATTTAAATTATCATTCACCCAATTACCTTGCCCAATTAAATGTTTATTATCAATCAAAAACACTGGATCAATAGCAGATACACCGTAACACACACAAATTCTCACAAACCCTAACAAAAATTAATGAATACAATTTAGATCCCTGACCTGGAATCAAATTTTTTTTTGGATGAACACCTTTCTGAATCACAAACCAAAAAACACCTACGCAGATGATCCGCTGATTCTAAGGTAATTTATATATATATATATATATATGTTTCGATTGAATAAAAAAATTTTAGCCATCAGTTTTAATATATGATGGATTAGAGATTAGCTACGTATAAATTTATTGATTATGATAGTTGATTTTATTTTTGCGTACCAAGTGTTTGATGAAAGTCCCAAATGATCTTCAGTACGTTTTGGAGTTTGGAAAAATGGCCTTCTGCTGCAACCTTTATAATTTAGAATAATCCATTTCCATATGCAGGCTGCATCTATTTTTATTTACCGAAAGTTTCCAGTACCTTACAATTAGGATGACCAAGTACCAGAAACAGGAATTAACTATGGGTGGGCCAACATTAGCCGATTGTTTGCGCCGATAAGATACATGGCTTCACAATTCAGGCTGATGGGCCGTATCATGTCGAAACCTTGCATGAACCGATTGGCGTTGCAGGGTAAATTATACCATGGAATTTCCCTCTTCTAATGTACGCTTGGAAGGCTGGGCCTGCATTAGCATGTGGTAACATTGTAGTGCTAAAAACTGCTGAATAGATACCATTGTTTGCTCTATATGTGTCAAATCTAATACACGAGGCAATAAAAATATATTAGAAGCATCTAAATTTGTCTGTTGTATATGTGTCAATGCCTTTACATAAGGTCTGTTTGGTATGCATTTGACAGGCCGGACTTCCTCCTAGTCTATTGAATATTGTGTGGTTATGGTCCCACTGTTGGTGCTGCTATTGCCAGTCATATAGATGTGGATAAGGTTTGTATGATGATAGAAGATAGTATCCACTGGATTATAGTTATGTTTTTCATATGTTTTGTATTCTTTATGCAGCTTGCATTCACCGGATCCACTGAGACTGGTCAAATCGTACTTGGATTGGCTGCAAGAAGCAATCTTAAACCAGTAAATTTGGAACTCGGTGGAAAGTCTCCTTTCATTGTGTGTGAGGATGCCAATGTTGATGAAGCTGTTGATCTGGCCCATGCCGCTCTATTCTACAATCAAGTTTATTTGGATTTCTATCAAGAGCATCATACACTTTTATAATAGCTACAAATTACACCTTGCGATTGACGAATGATTTATGTAGCAATTATACCAGTAGAAGCATGATTTTTCAAAATTTTATAGCTTGTATTATACACGACTGTACTGGTATTTTCAGGGACAATGTTGATGTGCTGGATCACGAACATTTGTATCAGGCGCACTTCTCAGAGCAAATCAACATTGTGGTGTTCCATTTTAACCTTTTATGTATTTTTGTCTTCTTGACATGTGCAGGGCGCTTTATTTTTAGCATGACCGGAATGGCCTGTTTTTTCACACGGAAAACTCTATGTAGCCATTTCTAGAGTAAAGAGCAAGAAGAGCCTAAAAGTATTATGGTGCGACAAAGACGGAAACCATTGCAATTACACAACAAACGTTGTGTATAAAGAAGTCCTTCATGGACTATAAGTTTCCCTTAAGCAAAAAGGGACTTTTAAACGATATTGATTCAACCCATAACTTATTTATCTAAAAATATTCCTCACCCAGTTAGCTAAACGTTTGTACTGGGAAAAGGGAAGTAATGCAATTAGGTTAATACCCCAGTGGTTTATATGTTTTTAACCGGTTTCATTAAGCACGGCATACAACATTTTTCGAAACATTGACATGGTAACATGGTTGTGTGAATTATATATGTTGGTAATTTAGTGCAATTAGGGGATGTCATACTTGGAAATGGAATTGGAGATACGGATACTCCTATTAAGTCATTAAACCTCCCTGACTCATAGTGGTATTAAGGAAATAAGCTAGCAAATGAGTCCATTGGAGAGTGAAATTCACTGGAGAGTAAAACTCTCCACATAGATGGCTTTTAGATGTTCTCTATAGATAAAGAAACTTAAGCAACATCTAATAGAATACTCATTCCATTTGCAGGTACCTGCTTCCATAAACTGCAGGCGTTTAGAACATCAAAAATGAGTCAAGTTTCTCTACAACTTATACAGCAAGAACCTTGGAGGTATTCTCGGATATGAAACGTAAGTGACTACTTACTTATCTTTTCATTCATGTTTCACATTTTATGCGTTACTTTTATTATGAATGGAAAAACTTGTCTAGCTTCATTTAAGAAATCGAGTTAAGCAAGATAAGGAAGATGGAAATCTAGAATTTTTTTTGTTTGATTTATTTTCCCATCTTCATCTTTTAGCTATTTTGCTATGTGATTGGTTAGAATTAACTTAAATGATGATATTCCATCCTGGGAATATATGCTATACATCGTTTTATGCGAAGACAATCATAACACATTAGCATCGTTGATTACCTTGATGATTTCATATGGCCATCTTGATTTCGCTGCTTTTGTTTTTGTAGTGCTTGGCTGATTTTGTTTTTTCATTTTTATTACATTAGTTCATATTGATCAGTCATTACCGAATTGATGTTGTCATGTCTAAATACCTTATAATACTAAAAAAAATGGACTCATTTGACCCATTTTGTATTTTTTTAGCCCGCTTTTAACCTAGCATGGAAAGTAGTGGTTTAAACATGTAGCTTGGTATCAGGTTAGCTTATTTGTACATATCTGGATGTAGGAATGATTTTGAGATATAATATGTATTGTATAAAAATTTACACATAGATTGATAAGTAGTGTTTAACTTACTAATCATGGTGAATCATCAATTATGAGCATTAGTTAAGCATATAGTTCCATTTGCTTTCTTAAATTACAAAACCTTCTTCATGTTACGAAACCAATTGAAGCAAAAGGAAGCTCAAGTTGCCCTTATGGAGCACTAGACAAATTTGGTGCCTGTCGCCATGTTACGCGACCAAACATGGAAACCACTGCTAGTTTTAATTCGTTTCCACTGCTAGGCTTCTCAAAACCACGGCTGGTGGTATCGGGTACCACTGCTACCTTGTCGTTTCCACTGCTAGTGGTATCGGGTACCACTGCTAGCTTGTCGTTTCCACTGCTAGTGGTATCGGGTACCACTGCTAGCTTATTGGCACATGCACATAGTTGATTATTTGACTAATAATCAAATACTAAAATGCTCCTTAACAAAAACAATCTTCAAGGTGGCCTAGTGTTAAGGTGTCCCCAAAGTCTCAGAAGAGACCAGGGAATACCTGTTTACCCCCTTTAACAAAACAAACTGAAAAAACTTGTATCATGCAGATCATGGACTTCCAACCCGGTGAATTTCTCAATGTAAAGGTATGTGGTTACTCATTATGAGGTCTATCACTTGTCTGTTCGACTCTCAAACCTTGACAATACTATAATTGAGATAATTTGGTCTTTGGTTTTCTGTTTGTATTAGGAAGAAGTCCATTATAATCAGCATGGTTTGTTACTTCTAAAGGGACAAGGCATTTATCGTCTGGGTGACAGCTGGTAAGTTTGTTGGTATAATTTGCTTTTTCCCCCTTCAATATGTTCTCAAAGTAGGCCTTAGTCTCTGATTTTATGTAACATAGGTATCCTGTTGAGGCTGGAGATGCGATATGGATGGCACCATTTGTTCCTCAATGGTAAGCAACTGCTGAATATTATGAATCACACTTATTGCTAGTTCAAGTAGATTTCATTATGGTTGGAAATCTTGTGTATAGGTATGTTGCGCTTGGCAAAATTCCCACACGCTATTCATACTTGTTTACGAACTTTGCCATTTAGTTAATTAGTTTTGAATGGATGACTAATGTTTTTATGCTGATTTCAGGTCGTTAATCGTTATATTGATGAAGGGGTAGCAGAGCTTGTTCCTGGTGTCTTATTTATTGATGAGGTACTTCTAGCTTGGGCCTTCTTGTACCTTTCTCAAAAGAGTTTTTATCTGTGTATTAATAAGCTTAACTCATTTTGCAGGTACATATGCTGGATATGGAGTGTTTTTCATACTTGAATCGTGTTAAGGAAAGCTCATTATCTCCAATTGTTAGCTTTGCCACCAATAGAAGAATATGCACTGTGAGGTATACTCTTCTACATCTATGCAACTTCTAATTGTTATCAGTGACGAGCATTTATAGTCTTCGACTACTAGAAAGATAATCAAACATTTCAATTAAACTATGTGTCCAGCCAGACATTTGCATTTCCTTAAGACAGGGAGAGTTTTATTTGTAAAATGCAATCTTCACTACTGTGATTCGATTTAAAGTCTCGATTCTTTATGTTTCAGTGATAAATAAATATAAAGATTTGAACCTTTTTATCTTTTTGTAGATACGCATATCTATAGTTAAAACTCTCTAACTTTGTACTAAAGATATCATTAATGGCTTGAACCTTGGTTTGCAGAGGAACTGATATGTCGAGTCCTCATGGCATACCTATTGATCTTTTTGACAGGCTGGTGATTATACGAACAGAAACATATGGTCCTGCTGAGATGATTCTGGCATATAAACTAGTCGGTGTAATAAGATTTATGTACTAGTCATACATTTCACTTGCAAATTTGGCAATAAAGATAATCTGTCGGATTTTTTGTAAAGACAGTATTAAGGTTTTTGAGTTTGGATTAATACATCTGAATGTGTTGCTTGATGTGCTTGTCAGATATTGGCTATAAGGGCATAAGTCGAGGAGCTATCTATAGATGAAGAAAGTTTGGCTTACCTTGGGGAGATTGGACAACAAGCATCCTTGAGGTTTGTCTTCTATCATGCTATGGGTTCTTGCTTTTTCTTACTTTTGTGAGATTCGCAGTTCTAATTAACGTGTTTCTCTTTTCCTGCAGGCATGCAGTACAACTTCTAACGCCTGGAAGCATTGTGGCAAAGATGAATGGTCGTGAGACTATCTGCAAGGTACTATTTTTATTTTTATTTTTTTATTTTTTTCTCTTGGTGTATTATATCTCCAAATTGGCTCGTTAAGTGGTCCAACTAAAGCCTGTCTTTTTTAGCAAACAATATAACATCGTTCATTTATATTCATACAGGCGGATCTGGAGGAAGTGAGTAATTTGTTGCTTAAACCGCAAAGTAGACCAATGAGGTATTTCGCTACTGCTTGTGATTGGTAACAACTGCTAGGCTACTCGTTTCCACTACTAAGTTATCGGTTACCACTGCTAGCCTGTCGTTTCCTCTGCTAGGCTTATTGGTTACCACTGCTAGCCTATATTGATACCATGGTGCCTTCTAAAGGGTCACCATTCCCTAAATCATGCCAAACACTCCCTAAATCATTGTCCCTTTTTGTGTAGTTGAATTCAATTTTGATTCGAAATTATTGAGCTAGTGCTTTTCATTATGATAATTTACGTTGAAGTTTTTCGTTTTGTATATCTAGAATTCATGTATGATACATTTGACTATTATAAGTAAAATGCCACTCTTCATCTGGCAGCAATTGAGGATGCCGAGTACAAAAAGGATAAGATTGAATGTAAGTGATTGACACACACACACACGCAAATAGTACTTTTTACTTTTTGTTATATATGAAATTTCAATTGACCCTCAATGCGATTGAATAATCTGTTAAACTTTTAAATATGAATTTGCAGTTTGGAACAATGTATACGGATTTGACATGAGCTGCATAAGGAAGCAGTCCATTATGGAACCACTCGTTGACACGGTTGACCAAAATCATATCGTCACAAACTGCCAGTTACTCAAGGTAAAAGATCTCCCCCACGTCTCTCCCTTTGTTGCTAGTTTTGTGAATATATGGTTCATTTTTTGTTATCTTTAGCTGATAGTGATCGAGTGGATAATTTGTATGGTGATTTACTTGTTTATACAGACCATGGATTTCTCAAAGATGACGTCCGGGGATGCTTCCTTTACAGCACCCTTCAGGCTTGTGGCGGAACGTGACGATTACATTCATGCTCTAGTTGCATACTTTGATGTGGCATTTACCGTGTGTCACAAGATGACAGGGTTCTCTACAGGTTAGTTGAGCTAATATTCACTCATTTACTTATCTAAATGGGTCGATTTGGATCGTCACTTTTTTTCTGGAAGGGGTAAAAAATTGCTTAAAGTGTACTTTGATGCATACAACCTCTAAAATCGCATACTAAAATGGCGTAATTTTTTTTTGGTATCAATCATATATTCAGTTAGATGTGGTTTATATGTGATGGCTTTTGATGTCGCAATATAGGGCCGAGGTCAAAGAATACACACTGGAAGCAGACAGTGCTATACCTGGAAGAGGTGCTGACTATATGTCAAGGTGAATCCATCACCGGAAGTATGACTGGCACAAAACAAAAAGAATCCACAAGATGTGGATATCACCCTCACCTATTCGCTAAATGGTCAGCGTTGTGTCGTCTCAAGAACCCAACAATACAAAATGCGTTTTGTGTGTCGAACACAATGGAAGGTTGATTCCTTTGTAGGCCAGTTTGCAGAGGAAATCGTAATTCTTATACTGTTGTAATCTTATTTACCCTTGCTCTATTTATCAAATTTTGTAACATGGATTGATTCTTTTTATTTGTCAAATGGCAATTGAGTGTCTTGTTCCGTTTTAAAATAGCCGCTGTATCTTTCATTTTTGCCCCCAACTTATTTCCAGGTCACACATCACTCTTGAGTTTTAACATGACCCAAGTTTTCTCGATATTTGAACAAAAGTAACATCATTGATATGAATAAAACATCAATATATGATCAAATATTATGTAACCATAAGATGTGTGATAAGTATATTGGTCGTACAGCTGAAATGTTTTGACACATGCGAAATATGGTTTATAAGTTGTAACCCGTCATTTATAACGTAAAATAAAATAAAATTATACAACTAAATTCCCAAAAAAGATACAAAAGGATGACTACAAAATTATGTTGCAAATAAGATATCCTAAAGTTCTTGTTTTCTTTGCTTTCCACCATTTCTGCACTTTAAAAGCCATTTTATTTGCGTGTTTCTTTTGTTGCTTCAATCGGCATCTTTGATCCTTTTGTTATTTTCTCCTTCAATCCATCTTCTTATTGCTTGCGTTTCCCTCAATATTTTCCCTATTTAAGTCACAAAACAAACGTAAAAAAGATTTGATAAGACACAACACGGTATTTTGAGAGGTGGTAAAACAGGCAGGTCTGACGGATGGATAATGGGTCAAAACGGCTATTTTTCAGCACGAGTCAAAACGGGTCGATCAGGTTGACCCATACACACTTTTAGTCTCTGACCCAAATCAGCCAATACACAAGTAAAAACACTTTTTTTACCACTACATTCTTACCAGATTCGAAGGGATAGAGGGTTCTTCATCTTCATCTTCGTCTTCATCATCTAAGCCTTTTTCCAGCCATCGCTCTTCCCTGAACACATTTTCATACCGGTGCACCAGCATACCCTCCATTGATTTCAACATCTTTTCCATTTCAGCCTCTTTTGCTGACTTGGCGACAAAAGGTTCCCCAGGGGCCCTACTCTGAAATTTACAACTTGAGCTACTGGAACAAACTATCTGACCAATAGTGTATTAGTGTGTCAAAAATATTAAAATAAGCTCTAAGTAACTCCTACAGTTGTATATTTATTTATATTTACACTATGCAAATTGTATTTTGAAAGAGAATGGGTTTCCTTTTTGCATTGCATGTGAAGGTGGGGGCTGAGTAGTTAACTAGCAGTGGTACACGATGACTAGCATTGGAAACAAATAAAGCATCAAGTGGTAAAGTAGCAATTGGTCGAGTAGTTGTAACTAGCAGTGGTAAAAGTTAACACTAGCAGTGGTAACTAGCGAACTAGCAGTGGTTTCGAGAAACGTAGCAGTGGTTACCAAAATATACTAGCAGTGGAAACGTCAACCTAGCAGTGGTATAAAGGTTGAGATAAAAGGTTGCCCAATTTTTCAGATAAAAAGTTGCCCAATTAAGATATAAGGTTGCCCAATTATTCAGATAAAGAGGTTGCCTAATTGTTCAGATAACAGGTTGCCCAAGTGTTCAGATAAAAAGGTTTCCCAATTGTTCAGATAAGTAATCTCTATAACTCTTATTTTTTGGGCAACTTCTGTTTGGGCAACATTTACTTTTTGAGCAACTTCTTATTAGGGAAAATTCTTTTGGGCAACTTCTTCTTTTTGGGCAACTGTTTTATCACAGCACATATTAACTATGTCGAGCAGCAACTTCTTTGGAAAAAATCACAGCAGCAAATTTTTTTGGGCAACTTCTTCTTTTTGGGCAAC
>OU343225.1:160107270-160217687 GCA_910596185.1 Chrysanthemum makinoi | reverse complement strand
CCTCTTTGGCTTTTCATTATCCTGCACCCTGAGAGAATCCTCAATTCGCAGATGATTGCCCAACTCAACAAGAGTTAACTCCTCCTTTTTATGTTTCAAGGTATGCTTGAAATCTTTCCAAGAATGAGGGAGTTTATCAATGACACAAGAGACTGAAATAGCCTCATCCATGTGCATATTATGTTGTGTAAACCTTCCAAGTATACCAAGAAGTTCATTGTATTGTTCCATAACTGGTCTTGAATCAGTCATTTTGTAATTTGTGAAATTACTTACAAGGAACTTCTTACTTGATGCATCCTCAGCCATATATTTGGCATCCAAAGAATCCCATAGTTCTTTGGAAGATTTAAAGTTCTGATAAATGTCAAAGAGTGAATCAGACATACCATTGAGAATTAAACCTTTGCAAATGTAGTCATCATTCTCCCATTTGCTCCTCCTCCTGATCTGCTCCACAATAGCATCACCCCCATCATCAGGGATAGGTGTAGTCAGAACATATACCACACTCATGCTTGACAACAAGAAGTGTATCTTCTTCTGCCATCTCCTAAAGTTCACCCCTTCAAACTTGTCCAGCTTGGTAAAGTTTGAAGCCATGTGTTTCATTGCAGCAACAGCCATTGATTATCACAAAATAGTTTACTTTGATTGTTGGTGGTGAGTCGCCCAGCAGCAGGGTAAGATAATCAGTAGCAATGCAATACCACTAGGTGGTTATCGGATATCACTTGGAATCGTGTGATCACTTTCCAAAGTAAACTATTCAGAGTATTTGTATACGATAGTATTGTTTTAGTTGAAAGTTTAAACATCAATGTCATATGATGTCTTATAACTTAAAGAGACTAACAGAAAGCAAAAAACATACTTTGATCCATACAAACGTTTCTTTAATCATTTCAGGTAAGTTTCTCAATCAGTAATTAATGAATTTAGCATTTAGTATCTTGTAATCATTCACTCACATAGAGATCTCACAATGCTTATATTTAAAAAAAAGAAACAGACATTTATCAAAATTCTTCTTCTCATACTCAAATGACAACTCCATTCTTCACATAAAGATCTCGCAATGCTTATATTTACAAAAGTAACAAACATTTATCCAAATTATTTTTCTCATACTCAAATGAAAACTTCATTCTTACACATTTGGGAACTTTAAACAAACTGAAGCGACAATTTGATATTTTGTATTTGTTCCTCTGGTGTAACTTCTGGCTCTAATATATCCGCAATATGTTGGTGGTGAGTCGCGCAACAGCAGGGTAAGATAATCAGTAGCAATGCAATACCACTAGGTGGTTACCGGATATCACTTGGAATCGTGTGATCACTTTCCAAAGTAAACTATTCGACCCTATGCCTGGGTTACACGAATATCTACTTGGGATAAGACCAAATGTTAGTTATTGAATTAGGCACAATCAATAACCCTTGCGCATATAAGTGTTTTTGCTATCTGTTTGTTTCTCCTGGTTTTTCTATATTTCATGTTGATGATGGGTTCCGGCGCCGTCACCGGAATCCGGCCAACTTCCGGCCATCTCCTACATCAACACCACCCCTCCCATTCGATAGATCGGGGTCTTGTGACCCCGTTTATGCAACACACGCGCCACATAACTCCTAAACGCGCCTCAAATCTATGATTTTAGTTTCGAAATAATTAGGGTTTCGTGTTTAATCATGTTCAAGGGTCTCAAGATTGGCTTGGTTACGAGTAGTACTCATGGAAGACGCCACCAAACTCGTTTCTCTTTCTTTCTCTCTCGGTAAACTAAACGCTCCATTTCTTTTATTGTTATTTTTGTTTTTAAAAACGTATACCTAGGTGTGTTCGTATTTCATGGATAACTAAAAGAAACTAGACTAGAAAACGTGTTTGAAAAGGGTCTCGTGAAGCAAACGAGTTAAAAACATCTTTAGTATTGATTTTTGATGATAAAAACGAGAATCAAGTTATGGTGAAAACTGAAAAAAATTGGATTTAAAAACTGTTTTAGAAAACATTTCGTGTGGTATAGGAGCAGTGAAACAACGGTTGAGATAAAAATATTGTCGTTACTGTTTTGAGTGTGAGTAGACTCGATGGGCTGAGTCGATACTGAGTCAGCTGATGGTGACGGGTCAACCACGAGTTTCGGGTCAGAAGTGGAGTCGGGTCAACTCTTTTGGTTGTTTTAATATTTATACCGATTATGTATATGTTGTGTTAATATTGTAGTTTTGTGGAAGTAAAACAAATGAAAACTGTTTTTATGCAAACTCGTGTGGCTAAATTGGTAAAAACGTTTTAAGGAGTGCTAATGTGATCACTTTCATGGGTTAAAATGGATTAAGACTTTGTGTTGTCACTCATGTGGTGTAACTTTGTACTAGATGTTGTTTGCCCGGTCATAGTTTTGGTTGGTCACGTTAGGGTGTGTTTATATGTGTTATCTCGCGCTCGGGTCACGTTTGACTTGGATATCCGTTTGTTGATAATTACCTTGGCTCATATGTATTGGGTTATGGCATAAGTTAACTAGATACGGGTTCAAATCCCTTAAGATATGCTAATAGTTTACATATTGTAAAAGAGTGGTAAAATAAATTAACGAGACCAATGATAGGGATAGACGATATAAATCATTGGATATACTTTCAATCTTCAAAATAAATTGTTAAATATACGTGATTATAGTAATAGAGTAACTTGATATAAGTTACATATATTCACGTAATGACTCAAGATTAGTAACAAATCCCTATGCAACGACAACCGGAATAGGACTATCGGATCAACAATATAAAACTTGAATTAACGACGAGTAATTATAAAGCGAAATGATAAGCATTGGGAACTAATTAGGTGATCTAGCAGTAATATTAAATATTACGTATACGTTATAAGGAGTAACTACGTTTTATAAATTGGTATTAGCAAAATGATAGCAAGTTATATTGATTAATAGGTTCGACTTTATTAAACATTTTAGATTAAGCGAGTACAATATATTAAACTCGGAAATGAGTTTAATAAATTTATGTCGTGATATGCCTAAGTATGTTTTCACATATTAACTAATAACGAGATAATTAGATATATATATATATATATATATATATTATCAATGAATACGGTTTTATTTAGTTAAAAACCCTCGTTAACTACGATAATGACTTGTGTTTTATAAATACAAAATATCTTTCATAAACTTTTGATAACGGTTATATGGATTAGTATGTGGTACTCTACTAAACGTTTTGGTTTAAATGAGTTTAGTATAATTGTTTTGCGATAAAACTAAGTATTTCGTTTTCACATCTAAGCTGCTATTGAAGTATATAACTATAAATATTATTGACAGATATGGTTTAATCTATTATAAACCCTTATTAAATACAATGGTAAATCGTGTTTCACAACACATGTTAGCTTTTATAAACTTGTTGGAAATATTATTTTGATAAGATAACTTATTAAAGTCGTAATGGTTTGGGAACGTTGGAATAAACGAACGTGTCATTTATAGTACACTATTTACTATACCTTACATGAAGTAATTTTGGGTAAACTTGTATGATTATGAATAACGATTGAGAAACTTCTATTAATAGAGCGATAAATGGAAACTTGTCTTTTATTATTAAACGTGTACGTTTGGGGATTTTTTTTGGGTAATCTACCGAAACTCATCAATTGTAATATTTATGTTACATAAATAGTTGTCTTCATTTCCTAGTCTTTGAATAGCTTGAGTATTGTCAGTATTTCTTAATTTGGTCAATGTCTTTTCCTGTTGGCGTGAGTTATGGTCAGTATGTCTCGACTCTGTCGATGTCGTCTCTTCTTTCGCCTGAGTTATACGTCGTGTCTATGTTCCTTACCACCACATGAAGCGTTAAAACTAAACTTTTGGAGATATGAACTATAAACTTTTGAGGACAAGAATGGACTTTTGAAAGTGACAACATGAATGATCCACGAAAACTACGACACATTACTTTTATTGATTTCTGTATCGTATGAGCCGTATTCTAAGAATATCGTATACGCATTAGGTTGCGTCACTTCTATTCTATTGTACTCGCCGTACATTCTTTTGGATGCCGTGGAGATTAGCTTTAGATGTCAGTCGTGTCAATAGTGAATAGTGCATTGATGTGGCTAAGGTGAGTTTTATAGCCCCACTTTTATCTACGTTTTAACTAAATTGGAGTGAGAATCATGCTACTGTTTTTGGACCTTCAAAACTATTTAGATTTGCTTATGTGCTTGACTGTTTAGATAGATGTGCGGTAGTTGTTGCCTTAGACTAGGGTACCGTTACCTAGCTAAGAATAGACCTCTACCTCGACCTAGTCCGGGGTTGGCAATCGTTCTAGAGGTTTCCACCGACAGTTGCCGACTAGAGTCGCGGCCCCAGTAATCCCTCGATGAGGATATGGTTGGTGATCCGGGTAGGATCGATTTGTGAACGGTGTTTATCTATCTTAGGTCTTGCATAGCAAATCAACTTCTACAGGTCCACTATGCTTTTATTGAACTTAAACCTATGAAATCACCAGCGTAAGCTGACCTTTTTAGGATGTGTTCTCAGGAATAAGGCGATAGCTCACTATTGGATGACGCTTGGCAAGGGGCATGGTCATAGGCGACTCATGAATAAACGGACCGCTTTAATTATCTTTTGGGCCTATTTCCGCACTACTTTCATTAATATAAATGTAATGTTTTCAATCAATGAATCTTATTCTAAATAAATAGGATAAAAACCATTCTTTGTACCTTATGTTGTGATACCAAGATTGTGGCACCCAAAGGCTCGTATGCTTCCGCTAGACCGTATTTTTGGGGTGTTACAGATTGGTATCAGAGCCTAGGTTATAGAGAACTGGGTATATTTTCAAAACCTAGACTATAACCACTTTTCAAAAACTTAGCCCTATGACCGCCACGCGTTCTGTCTGCCGAAATGAAGCCTCATATGACAAGTTTAAGGATATAGATGATTGAGAACACATTAGACAAATTGATTGATAAGATGATTGATGAGATGTTTATGGCTTATTTGATGAACGGTTTGATTGAACACTTGATTGAGTGTGTGCCCTGTTAGTAGACGATTTAAGTCTGCCTATCTTAGTAGTTCACTATAAGCATTTCACATGCTTATACACACAGTAAGCATGTCCTCATGCTTATGCATACCCCATAAGCATTTCTATATGCTTATGTACGCCCTATAAGCATGTCCTCATGCTCATACATGAACAGAAAACATGTCCTCATGTTTTCGCACGCACTATACCTTTCACAGAGTGTGGAGTCTCAAACCTTAAATCTATAACACTTAGCTTATATTAAGTAGTTGCCTTGGGTATATCCAAAACAATAAAGAGAAAACTTTGTATGACTATACACAAATACGTGGGATCTATTAGAATGTACTTGGAAGATTAAAGTGAACAAATGAACACATAATGTGATAACCAATAATTCAACATTAATTATCAATAATAAGGATACTCTCAAAGTATCATGGTTACGCAATTTCCTTGCGTAATCTCACCACTTGATTTAAAACTTGCACATTAGTAGTGGTCGTGGAAATGATTTGGGAATGTAAAGGGAATGGTGTTATTATAACTAAGTCAGTGAGTCACGGACGAGGCCTTTTGTCTCGTGAACGTAAGTTTCACAGTTAAGTTTTAATGAACCCGAGTCTAAAACGCGTTAAAGCTAATAAAACTTGTAAACTGGTGTGTTGGTATCGTGTGTTGTGTCATGTTCACGTGTTTTTGCATCTTATCATGTTTATGTGTCCTTGATCATAACTAGTTGATGGGTTATAATGGTTTTGATGATGATGATGAAGAGTGCATAGTCTCGTGTCACAATTTTGGGTCGAGACTTTCATAAACCGTTGTTTTATTCTTTAGAATTGCCAAACATGTGGTAATCGGTTTTAGTTATTAATAATGAATTCATGTCCGTTAGTGTTATAATGATATGTGAAACCAGTATGTGTTTTCAGATAATAAATTGGACTAACATGCGATTATTTGGTTAACGTTAAATCATTGGTATGAATCAGATTTTTGGAATCGGACGACATTTCAATTAACAACCTTGATTGAATAACAAATTATTGTGGTATTTTGGGTAATTGGTAAGTTATTGACAAACATTAGATTTGATACTCGTTAATTGGTTGTGTTTGGGAAATTGAAATAGTCAATTGGAAGTGTTTAATGGTGTTGGGTATGTTTGATTGTCTGTTTAGATGGCGAGATTGGTATGAGATTGTTTAGAGGATTAATTAGAATTGTGAAAGTTGTTTATTTTGGACTTAATGATATATATGTCAACCTTGCGCTACGTCAGGTGTTATCGTGACTTTCTAGTCTCGACTGACCCTGACAATGCCGTATCTTGGTCTTTAGTGTCTATTGAACAATATGAGGCGTAAAAGCCAAGTGTCATAACTCGGACTTGGGAACTCGAAACGAATAATGACTCGAAATTTATATTGAAATTTATATTGAAATTATATTGAAATTTATATTGAAACGAATAAATTTATATTGAAATTTATATCGAAATTTATATATATATATATATATATATATATATATATATATATATATATATATATATATATATATATACACTAGTTCATAGTACTAGAAGATACAGATGATAAATGGCTTTGTATTTCATTCGATAACAAGGCTCTTTGTTATTCGACATTTTAAAAAGGGAACCAACGCTTAAAATAAAATGTTTTGTAATAAATGAGTCACAATGTTTCAGGGCACGTTTATCGAAGGGCGTCATTTATGAATATTTAATGCCATTTATGTGTTGTGTGTGGGTTACAGATGACCTAACATTAATAGCGTCGATCCACGTGGATAACGGACTTATTAGGTTGACGAACCTAATAGGAGCCCGCTATGTATGTAGGATAACGTTATTAATGGGTGAATTATCCTTATGACTCGTTAGGATGTGACTGGTTTGTGGATAATAAGCGACATGAATAAATGGTTGAGTTTATCGAATTGACGAATTCGTTAAGATCTAACTATTTATTCCGAAACTTATTAAACTATAAAGTTTATCATGTACACGTCACATTGTGTCATTATAAGTCGCATTGTGGTTATTTGAGTGAATTCATGGTGTCTTGTCGAGTCTATACCACACACACACACACGATGATACCTAACGCTAATAACTAAATGAAGCAACGAGATATTTTGAGATAAGAAAATGAATACATTTTGGGCATATAACATTGAAGTTGGGAATATATATTAAGAATTGGTTATAATAATTGATTGTGCCTTGCTTAATAAAAATTCATCGAACCTCGAATGAATATAGACTGATCACCTATATTCAGCCAGTAGACAAGCAGGACATGGACTGATCACCTATGTCCGTCTCAGAGGTGAATCTTACAAATACTGGGAATAGTTATAACATAATTATGTTCGGGTTTGAGATTGGTTTTAAGAACGATGAACTTTAGGTGGACTCGCACACTCACACTCACCAAACATCACGAAAGCCCACACTTACACTGGCATCGTAACACCTCTTGAATCGTAACACTTCTGGCATCCCTATACATCTCCGTTTATGCGAGATTCTTGTTTGTAACACTTTAGCGTAGTTCGCCATAAGTCGGGTGAGACCCGATTAATCAAGTTTCATCCGAATTGTTTTTTCGACATAAGCCTCGTTGATCTTATTCGAGCATTTGAAATTGTTATGAGCTGTTTTGGATTTGGTCTTGACTATTTTGGATTCGGTTTTTGGTTTTGGTCCTTGGGGTTTTGATCTCGTTCCAAGTTTTAACTCATCATTTGACTTCAAATCATCATTTAGCCTTGAATTATTATTCGGCTCCGTTTCGTTGATAACTTTGTTAAAATCATCTTTCGACCTTTAATCGGTATTCGATTTCAAACATCATCCGACAAGATTTATAGTAACCGTATTGGAATTATCATTCCACCGCATTTCGATAGTAATCTTGTTGGAATTATCCTTCCGCATCGTTTCGCTTGTAATTCCGTTGGGTTTGTCACATAGCCTCGTTTCGTTGGTAACCCTGTTACCGACACTCATACCTCAAGCCTAGTCTTGAACCAATTGTTGTTAAAACTTTTGAAACCTTGCCATTCACTCGATGTTGATTTAAGCAACGTCACCTAGTCGACGTTGCTCATTTCATAAACCGATAATGTTGTGGTCGACGTTGCTTCGCCAACAGATTCAGTTAAGGTAGTACCTTACGTGTTGTTGATGTTGTACCTTATCCTCTATCTAGGTACCCCTAACGATAGCGATCTAATGACTTGTTTTAGAGAAGTTGTTCACCGAGGTTAACCTGTAGATATTATCCTATCGATGATAGTCTGCGACTTCATACCACCGATTGTGGTACTACCTACCCTGTCCTATCGACGCCGCATCTACACTCCATCAATGCAACTTTAGTAAACCAACTTAGAGCGCGTTTAACCTTTCACTGTATCTAGGAGTTGAATTGATATTGATCGATAGTCGAACCTCTTTTGGAGATTATGATTTTGGAGTTGAACCTTGAAACCTTCTGCGTTAAGTGTTAAGTGTACCAATGAGCCAATCGACTGACTGTGGTTTGTAATAAATACTCTTTAGGAGTCAGACTTTCGCCTCTAACCTAGATATCATTAAGTCAATCGGACCGATTGCTGGTAGCAATCAACACTTCTAATAGAGACATACTCAACTTCCCTAGACTTCTATCTAGTAGAGATTCCGCTCGGCAGTAAATCTTGAAATCCTAAAAGAGAAACCTCAACCACGCCTTCTAGGACAATCACATAATCCTCATCCTTCGAGAAGCACCTCGCTAACCTCGGACCTCTCACCACAAACCATAAGCTACACTATAGACAAAACCTTGGAAGTAATCCTCAGCTTACCAAGGGGTTGTTAGTAGTCTTACCAACCTATATTCACCTTGTTGGATAGATTTCACATACACATCAAACCATTAACACAAGTGGGCGATAAGGGAATTCTAGAGAGAGTAAGTTAGAGGTTTAGGGAACTTAGTGAGAGAAAGTGAAAGATATTATTATGAGCTCCAACTCTCTACCTTGGGAGGTAGAGAGTATTTATAGTCTTACATAAATCGCCAACGGGTCTGTGGATCGTGCATACGTGGGTAAAGACCCGTACGTCCTCCACGGTGTTACTTAACTAAATACTACTTAACTAAATATAACTATGACTACGAGCATTCTAACGATTACATATACTTGAGGTGACCGACTCTTTAATACTGGAAATTTCTAATTCCTAACAATCTCCCCCTAAGGAGGTCACCTCAAACATATACTAAAATGACATTGAATACAATCAGATATTACATTAACAATTGATCTTGCATTCTTGATGTAGTACTTTGCTCCTCAAGTCGAGTCATTGATTCCACTCATTGCATGTTTGGTTAATCCAAGTGGAGGTCTTTATCGATCCACGCGGATAATAATGTGAGCCAGCTTGAGATCATCACCTAATAGAAAATCTCTGATACATCCATTGTGGTGTTGGTATTATGTGATGTTGTGACATTCGGACCGACATGCTCACATTCGGGATCATGATATCTTCTCATCGAGTAGCGAAGCATTCGTTGATTCATGATATTGGCGCAGCAGAAGCGAAGCATGGAGTTAAAAATATCAGAGTCATTGATGCACTAATCATGATTTCTTTTGAGATGAATGTGTTGTGTGAGCATGCGGCTATGGATTGACCGCTTCATTCGGACAACAAGAACGTCGGGGTGTACCTGATAAGACGTTAGCAATAAAGCGCACGAAAGTGTCTTTGATCACTTTCGTTGAATTGAGGTACACGCCCTACGGTTCCCCGTTGATCAAGACAAGTACCGCTCGTGATCGTATAATTCAAGAATTTCTTGATGAGGGTTTCAGAAATGCTCTAGCCGTTCTCAAACCGAACGTCTCAAAGAAGACAACACGGAGTGAGTGAACCAAATAATTTACGTCCACCGATTGATGAAAAGAGATTTGAAAAACAATCGTGTATTGCTCAATAGAAATTGTTTTGCAATATAACGAAGGTTTTAATGAAAATCAATTATCAATCATAAAACACCTTTTGATTTGAAAATTAGTACACGGTCGACGTGCTAATGAAAAGAGTTTTAAAGCACAAAGACCGTTTTTCAAAGGTATCCGTCAATCCATAACCTGAACCGTGATTGATTCAAAAGATTGAATCGCCCCATTGTTTCTGTGCAGTTGTCACATGGTTGATCTGTATAATAGATCTCACATGCCACCTACCAGAGCTTGTTAGATGTTGGCTCGAAAGCTTTCCATCTTCATTGTGAATATGTAAACACATCACTGATGTTCGCAATACCACAAGGATAAATGCGTAGGACTCAAGATATAATCTCTCTTTCCACATTGTGTGAAAGAGAGTCTTCATTGAAAGTGTCCTAATGAGATTTATTGATGATCTCGTGGCTCTAGACTCAATTTGTGCATATTTGGATCCTATATCGGAGACTAGGGAGAGGGTCTCCTCCTTCAATATCAACAATCTCTAAGAGAAAGTCGATAGATAATGCGGTCCCCGTGAGAATGAAACAAGACCTTTTAAGAGGAACTTGAGTGGTTTGGAAAGTTGAAGTGCAAAGCGCCACTGGGTCCATGACGCTTGTCTTCAATAATACCATGTTACCATCGTAGCATATGAATTGAACCCGTTTTCCGCCCTAAGGTTGAATAAATGGAGGGCTATTTGTTTTCACCCTTTTCTCATTCAATTCTTTTTAATTCTTCAACCCTTCAATGCTTACCGAGACTTCATAGCTAGAACCTTGTTGGGTTTATTCAAAGACTAGCTCAGCCTTAGTCCGCACTCTTCCCATATCTCATTTTTCTCCTTTTATCATCATACCTAAGAACTCTACACTAACTAGTGGATAGTCCCTGGGTAGATCCCTCCGGCTCTGGCGGATCATGGGAACACATACCTAACCTTATCATCCTTATATCTCCATACATAATGTAAAGTTGGTCGGTCTTTTTGGTATTGTTCATCCGCCATAGGAACCAATTGAAAACCATTTGAAAATCAATCCAGATACTTATGATATTTTATCAAAGCATTTTGTACCGAATTGTTTTTGATATTTTTAGAAGAAGAACTCCCCTCAACATGTGAATCAAGTATTTGAAATAGTTTTCCACACGGAGGCAAGAGAAAGAATTAACTTCTTTGATTACCATTTTTAAAAATATCAACATCACTTCCCTAATCGAATCAAGTAGATAAAGCATTTTGGGGAAGGATGAGGTTTTCATGATTTTGCTCCCCTCAATATGTGCCTCGAGATTGAAAAGAGTTTTGCACATACTAGAGGGAACCTGCACCTTGAGATAAGTTATCACGTTTCAAATCATAGGTTTAAGATAGATGCTCCCTCTCAACATGTGCATGGAAAATTTGAAATCGTTTGTCACATGTGAAGGGAGCTTGTACATCTTTATAAAACCATTTACCGAATTATCAGTTTAAATCCAATTTAAATCACACATTCTCCCCGATCACAATTATCAAATCATTTGAGATTTGTGATCTCTTATAGATTTAAATTGATTTTGAAAGCTTTTAAGGAGAATTGTGACTTGATTATGAAAGCGTTTTAACCGATAATGATCGGATTTTAAGACTTTAAACTCCATTGATAAAACATGCATGAATATCTTTTGAAAACAATTTAATGCCAAATAACTTTTTAATTTAATTGAAATCATTCTCCCTCAATCAATGACATAGGTTGTTGATTGAGAGATTGATATTTTGACAAATAAGTCCAGATGATTATCAAAAATAGAGACTGAAGTTATTTTTCAAAGCATTTAGTTTTCACAGATAAATGTTTAAAGAATCGAGCATGGAATTTTGAAAACATGATAAAGTATGGCTCGTTTTTCTTTGAAAAGCCGGTTATTACTGAATGACAATAAACCATTTTTTCTTTTCTCCCAAAAATATATTTTTTTTTTTTTTTTTTTTTAAGAATTCAACAACATCTAAAGTCCCGTCATTCTTTGAATGAAGCACAAAACCGTAGATATTACGAACCGAGAAAAGCATGACAAAATGACAATATTTTTGAAGATTTTTCGAATTTTTCCGATTTTTATGGATTTTGAAGGTTTTATAATTTTGTATTTTGTTTTTCGAATAGATATATACAAGAGATAGATGAAGATAGACCTTTACTCCTCGTCTTCCTCCCGAAGACGTTTGAGTGTTTCTGGTTGAAGGCTTTTCAAGCCAAGACGTGGAAGAATAAACTCAAAACGTTCTCTTGGAAGAGCTTTGGTGAAGATGTCCGCTAACCGATATTCGCATTCACAAAATAGTTCCACCACACCTTTTTCCACTTGTTCCTGATGAAATGATGTCGAATGTCGATATGCTTTGCTCTTGAGTGTTGAACGTTGTTGCAAGAGAGAGCAATAGCACTTTTATTATCACAAGACAGAGGATTTTGTTGAATTCAAAGCCATAGTAAGATAATTGAGATCTCATCCATAAGATTTGAGCACAACAAGATGACATGGCTATGTATTCAGCCTCTCTAGAGGAAATAGAAGTACTCATTTGCTTCTTTGAAGACCAACTCACAAGCTTATCACCCAAAAACCGAGCACCTCCGCATGTACTCGACGAGTATCTTGACATCCTGCATGATCAAGATCGCTGATAGGTCGTTAGTGACATACCGGTGTCCTTCGGGTACCAAAGTCCCATATTGATGGTTCCTTGGAGATACCAAAGACCCGTTTAACCGCTTCAAGGTGCTTTTTAGTAGGCTTAGCCCGGTATCTAGCACACATGCAAACAGCGAACAAGATGTCTGGTCTACTAGCCGTGAGGTACATCAGGGATCCAATCATACTACGATATTTTGTTTGGTCAATCATGATCCCCGAGTGGTCCTCATCTAGTTTGGTTCGATCAATCATGGGAGTGTCAACAGGTCACTTGAATCAAATCCAAATTTCTTTAAGATCTCAGTTGCATATTTAGATTGATTTATGAAAATGCCTCCGGACTTTGTGAAATTTGTAATCCCAAGAAAAATGACATTTGTCCCATCATTGACATTTGAAATTTTGAACTCATTTCATTAGAAAACGATCACATTCCATTGGGTCAGTCGAGGCAAAAATAATATCATCAACATAAATTTGAACATGAATTAAATGTTTGCCTCGACTCGGTGAACAATGTTGGATCAACTGCTCCTTTGCTAAATCCGGTTGATAGAAGAAACTTTGACAATGTATCATACCATGCCCTTGGAGCTTGCTTTAAACCATAAAGGGCCTTCTTCAAACGATAAACGTGAGTAGGATGCTCTTGATTTACAAATCCTTCAGGTTGGCCGACGAGACGACTTTAAGATCTCCGTTAAGAAAAGCCGTCTTTACATCCATCTGATAAACTACCATGTTCTTACTTGCAGATTAGCCAAAGATTCTAATTGCATCGATTCGAGCCACAGGAGCAAAAGATTCTTCAAAGTCTATACCCTCCTCTTGACGGTATCCTTTAGCAACTAATCGAGCCTTGTTCTTCAACACATCACCATGCTCATCAAGTTTCACTTTGAAGATCCATTTTAGAGCAATAATCATAGCACAACTGAGCGTACTAATTCCCATACATCTAGTCGATCAAACTCATGAATTTCATCTTGCATGGCATTGAACCAGCTATCTTCATTCATGGCGTTTTAACATCTTTTGGTTCGATCTTAGAGAGTACGGAGTTGAAGAAGCACCATAAGGCATCGTTGCAAGTTGTTTCCGTGTGGATACGGACGAGAGGATTTCCAATGATGTTGTCTAATGGATGATCGTGAGTCCATTTTCTGAGGTGTTCATGTGGTAGTTGTTGAGGGATTGAAGTAGCAGAGTCGATGTCTCCTGAAGAAGATGGTTCTGATGAAGATTCAGAGCAAATATGTTTTCAAATGGAGCATCTTCAGTATTAGCAAAGGGATTAACTTCATCATTGATGCCGTAAAGTTTCCATGATGTACATTTGAAGAATGATGATTTGTTGATGAGATCAAGGATCGCAGAAGGCACTTCTTGACTTAAAGATATTGAGATTGAGGGATTGACTTCATTCACTGAATATGAGCAGCCTTGTTGTGGGATCAACACCTCATTAGTACATGGATCATAAAGTTCATCAAACATAGGATCAAACAATTTCTTTAAATCATCTTCGGATGGAGGTACATATGGAGTTTCTTGAGAAGAGTTTGGAACAAGGGATGAACCAATTGAACTGATTTGAAGTGCGGTCCGTGAACTGAATTGTTCAGAGCCATTTGACCGTCACTCATCAAACGTAACGCGGAATTGTTTCCATGATGTTTCGGGTTCTTTTGTTGTAGATTCGGTATCCTTTTTTTGTTTGGTGCATACCCTACAAATACTCCAATGTCAGCTTTAGCTCTAAGTTTGCCTAAGTCTTGACCCTCATTAGTTGGATAGCACAATGCTCCAAACACACGGGAAAGAGATTAGGTTTTCTCATGGACAAGTTCATATGGTGTCTTTCCATGAACAAGGTGAATCGGGAACGATTTTGTGTGTAGCATGCAGGGCAATAGCTTCAACCGAGAAACATTGGAACTTTTGAGTAAATCAAGATTGTTCTAGCGGCTTCTACAAGAGTTCGATTTCCCTTTCAACTACACCGTTCTGTTGAGGAGTTCGTGGAACACTTCTTTGATGGCTGATTCCAATGCTTTCATAAAATTCACTAAGTTGTTTGTTAACAAACTCGGCCCATTGTCCGTCCGATAATTTCGACGGTTTTGTTAAGTCGAACCTGCAAATGTTTGATGAGTTTGATGATGATATCGGAGTTTCATCCTTTGTCCTTAAGAACTTGACCCAAGTGAATCTAGAGTAATCATCAACTATAACTAACACATATTTCTTCCCAAAGATATTCTGCACTCTCATTGGTCCACATAAATCCATATGAATTGTATGAAGAACTTCGCGGACAGAGTTAGTAGGTATGGGTTTATGGGCATACTTCTTGCTTTTTCCCAATTGACATGCTGAACAAAGATGATCCTTTTCATACTTTAGTCGTGGTAAACCTACAACTAAGTCCTTTCTGGAGAGATCATTGATGGTGCCGAAGTTCAAGTGATTGAGACGTCGATGCCATAACCATGACTTTGTTTTGAAGCCTTTGACAGCAAGCAAATTGGAGAAGACTTCATCATATCATCTATAGAGATGGTGTAAAGATTTGAACCACGAGTTCCTCTTAAAAGTTCCTTACCATCAAGTTCTCTAACAAAACAAGTATGTTTTCTCAAGGCTACTTCTAGATCAGAGTCACAGAATTGACCGACAGAGAACAGATTATGACCAAGACCTTCCACATATACTCTGAGAGATAACACTTACCACCATAATCACCATAACCCATAATTGCACCAAAATGATCATTACCAATCTAACTGTCTCCGATGAATTTGCTCGGTTCATGAGTCGCGACCGTCTCTCAGTCATATGCTTGGAATGACTGAGTCCGTACCACGAACGATTTGAACGATCTGCGCTTGAACACGCACAAGAATGGATAACTGGATAATTGGGATCCCTATGCAAGAATGGGTTCCACTTGGTTAGTAATGAATTGGAACACCCACATCAAAATAGAAACATCCATATCAAGTAGAAGCAATGGAATCATTGGGAATAGATGCAATGCCTGGTGTCTCAGATTTGACCTATTCAAAGTATGTTCACTTCTTAAGGGAATAGTTCTACCAAGAGGCATCCATTTTCTAGTGGGCATAATCTTAGCAGTTTGATAACACAACTGATTATTCTTATGGCCAAAAGGTATCCAATAATAACCTATCTTTATAAAAGTTCTTCCCGTGGGTTTCCACTGTTTTCTAACAATCTTTCGTTTTTGCCTTTTGCCTTATTTGCACGATTATTAGCATTAACAATTTTAACGGGCATTTGACAAAGATTAGACAAAGCATTCATACCACATTCATGATTAGCAACTGAATTCAAGCAGACATCATTACAAGGTTTGCAAATAGTATCAGAATTCTAATTAATTACAAGACGTTAAGGCTAATACTAGAATCAACACGATTCGCTTTATTCAACTCAAGCTTAAAGTTCCTAGATTGGTCTTCTACTCTCTTCCAATGCACATTCTTAGCTTGCAAGGTCCTATCATTCCTTGTATTGTCTTGAGACTTTGACCCGCTTGCTTTAATGTCACCGACATTCTCTGAGAGGGAATGGGAACATTAGTTGGTTGATCTAATTTTTGCATTCTGAACTTGATGCAAGGATCTAAGTACTAGAAGGCACATTAGTGTATACTCTTAAGACGTGATTTGAGCTTTTTGGGTGCACACTAAAGTTCACTTTCTTAGCACTAACATATCCGAATCAACTACTTGAAGGCACATTAGTGTTTCCTTTCTAAGACGGCATAGAACGGATTTTATGCTTGGCACTAGGCATAGAACAAGGCATCACAGCTTTGCCTTTTGCACCTAAGGTTAAGGATTTGGGACATGTTGCAATTACACATTCTAGCAACTCTTGAGATCGTTTGGCCCGGAGGCAAGCAAACCTAATTTCACTATCAAGAGGTTTGTTAATGAAATCCTCTTCGACAATCTCACGGAGACATTCTAGACTATCCTTAAGGTGAGCACAAGATTCATGAAAAGCATGTTCATTATTCCTAAGATGAGGAGGAATATATTTAATCGTCAGTAGTATTTGCAGCCTGGTAAGTGACTTTGAGACAACATTCTTATTGAAAACAAGTGGCAGTTTCCCATTTCCCGGACTTCTCAGATTCTCAATTTCCTTTTGTAAAGACGTTATTTTTTCGTTGTTTTGGTCACGGTGACTTTTATTGAATCATATAACTCTTTAAAATGTCGTTTAACTTTTTCATTTTCTTCTAGAAAACTCTTGTTTTCCTTTTGTAAGGCATCAACTAAGTTTTGAAGATGAAAAGTTTGAGAATTCCGAGAATCTAAAGGAGGAGGCATTTGGGAGCCTGTCATATTGTTCGTTTGACCCTTTAATTGAGAGATTTGGGCTTTCAACTTTCTGATCGTTTTGCAATGAGCTTGAATCTGTTCATCACGTTTGTTAATTTGAAAACTCATCAAACTCTGAGCATCTCGAGGATGTCTTGATATATGAGGTTTTGACATTTTCTTTAAGATGTTGATATTTTAGTTGTAAATTAAAATGCTCAACTTCCAGTTTAGAAAAATGTTTAACCAAATTGTCGTGATCCAGTTCAATTTTTCGTTTAGTTAGAATTAGTTTTTCAAGCTCAATGACACGATCATGGGAGACTTTCAGGTAAACCGATAATTCATGAAATTTGGAAGCATTAATGGAACAATTTGTAGCTGTGAAAAACACATCCTGAGCAATACATTCAGAAATCAGGTTCTCATTTAGTGTATGCAAGTTCTTCCTCTCAATCTCATTATATTTTAGTGCTCGCTCATAGTCACTAACTTCAACTATCATTGCATCAAATTCCTTTTCCATTCCTTAATATCAGTTTCTATCCCCTTTTAAGACTCTCAAAGTGATCTTTTAGAAGTTTAAAGAAAGGCATGACCTCGGTTAAATAACATTCTTTCATTTGCTCAAAACCCCTTTCTCCTTCCGTAATACCAGTGGGTGTGATCCTTTTCTTGCAAGTTTTCTCAAAATCAACAAATAGTTGAAGTATAACATATTGGCTAATTAAGGTCTTGCTTTTAGTGGCAATTGTTCTAGGAACAAGATGCATTGGTGTATTAGGAGGATACAAAGTTGCTCTAGGCATTTTCCAAAGAGGGGTTTGTTTCAACAATATTTTCAGCTTATCTAAATCCATTTTCCGAACACTTGTTCGAGTTAACAACCGAGGCTTAAACATGTTCAAGGAAATCCAATTTTCCTTTTGTAATCATGGGGTGATGATTTCTTTTCTTTTACATTTAGGATCACCTAGTTTCTTGTTCATCTTTTCCCTAGTGACTTCATCTGATTTCTTATCTTCCTCAGGCACTCAACGAACTAGGTTTCTGTCTTGGTTTAAGGATTTCATTGCCATCATAAAGAACCTTATGAGCATTTCTAGCCTTTTTAATGACCTCGGGATTTGGTTCCTCAACAAGGGGAATGCTATGCTTATCGCTTAGGACTCTATGCTTAGTGATCATGTGAGCAAATTAATGGTGTTTCCTTGTATGTACAACTTGTTTTCTAGTTTGTTTTTCAAAGTTTTAGATTAGAAAAATCATTCAAAAGTTTTGATTCCTTAGCATTAAATTCTTGCTTAAGCATTTTAACATTTTCTTGAAGTTCTTGTTTTTGCTTAGCAGTTTTAGAAAGCTTTTCTTGCAAGGAATTTAACTCTTGTTTTAATACTTCTTCTCTAAAATTACTTTTCTAATAATTGTACGCATTTGGTCATCCATTTCCGCCACGAGTGGTCAACTCAAATTTAGCACGTTGTTCATAAATAGCAACACACGTTTTTATAGGCATTTAATTTAGATATTACAGAATCATCAGGGGCACATGCAGTGTATTCATCAAAAATATAGTCATTGTTGATTGCAGGAGATGCATCACTTGGTACAACTTCACTTTCACTTTGTTTCACATATTGATCATATGGGACAACATTGATATTACCCATATTTTCAATATTTGATACAAAAGTTTCAGTTGATAGTACTTTGTCATGCATCTTTTGCACATCAAGATCATCGATAGTTTTAGTACCTCTGAGATGAGTTTGTCTTTGGATGGGCCACCTGGTGAAGAGGAGACATTGGGAGAAACCATTGGAGAAATGCTAGCAATAAAGATTGTGTGTGCAGTAGGTCCATCATCCACATCAGAGTCGTATGCATCACAATCAGCGACTTGAAAGGCATTCCGATGATTGTGACCTATCTCCCGAATAGTCGCCATCCACATCTGCATCATAGGTCTTGGCATTGCCCTCAGTTAGAAACAACAATTCCTCTTCATCCAAAGCAGCACCATTATCCTGAGCTTGCACAAGCAAGATCTTATCTCTCTAAGTAATCAGCATTCTGTGGACGCATTGGAGATGTGCAGTTCCTTGCAATGTGTCCCTCACCACCACAATTATAACATTTGATCGGCTTAGCTTGACCTTGATTACCATTCCTTCCTCGATTCGATACCAACATAACCTCTACCAGCTCCACCTCTTCCCCGATCATATCGCTTTCTGAACTGGTTGCACCACGATCCTCCCATCTTTAACAATAGCTTGATTGTGTGGGTTAGATGTTGTTCTGAGGTTGTTGTTGGTTTGTGGGAGAGAATTCATGTTTTGACTAATCGGAAGAGCTAGTTGATTAATGAAATTACCCACGGTGCATCAAGATCGCCTTGTTTGAACATAGGATCAGGAATGAGTTTGTGATTACCATTTCCCATGGGTATGACTTGTGAGGCTTTGGTTGTGATTCAGATGTTTGAGTAGAAGGCAGTTGAGTCATTAGACGAGCTTGTTCTCCCCTGGTTGGTTTTGAACTAATTAAGAACCAATTTTTCAAACATAGCATGTCTCTCATTCTGAAGGAGGAAGGCATAGAGTTGCTCATAGTTTGTATTCTTCAATCCTTTAGTGAGCTTCACAGAGGTGACAAACTTGTGCATTACGGGATTCATGTTGTTCACAAATTTTGAGTTCAAATGAATGTTAGGCATAGTCATTCTGATGTTCCTCATGTCATTCACCAACTTATGAAATCTCACATAGTACTCATAGACACTCTCATCTGGTTTCATCTTGAAGTGTTCAAATTCGCATAGAGTTGGATTCTCTGTCTTCCATAGTTAATTCAGAACCTAAGAGAAGCATCTTGACATTATCCCATACCGCTTTCTCGTGTTGTGATTGATCAGCTTGTAGATGTCTTTAGGAAGACCTTGAAGAACAATGTTAGAAGCCCCGATATCGCACATCGAATCTCTTTTTATCCTTATCATCAATCTCATCATACATCTTTGGTCTGTCCATTCCGTAAATCGAGTTCCATTCAGCGTATCAAGTACATCTTTAGTCGTCTCAACTCGATACGGTCCTTCATCAATGGATTTGAGAATGTTGACACCATTTTCCTTTCCAAGGCAGTACAATCAGATTCGTTGAGCCCAAGAATCGTGAGTGGCCTGCAAGCATGGGTGGACGAGTATTCAACCACCGCTTGAACATCCTCGCAACAATGGAGATGATAGTAGGAACGTTTGTAGACATGTTAACAGATTATACGGGATTTTATAACTCTATGATTAAACCGAGAAATAGATTCTTTCACGGAATTTTACTAAATCAAGAGAAAACCGTAAACAATCACCCAAGTCGCTAGAAGATAATGCACCAAGTCGCTAACAACCTAATTCGCTACACCCCCAAGTCGCTAAAGTTCCACGTCGCTATACAAATGCAAGTCGCTAAGTAGTCGCTAAGTAGTAACTCGCTAACCTTCAAGTCGCTAGCAAAATTTTGGCAGCAATTCGCTACCAAGTCGCTAAAACTCAAGTCGCTAAAGAGCAACTCGCTACGACCAAGTCGCTACCACAGTCGCTACCCGTAGTGGAGAGTCCACTACTTGTATGTTAACGCTAGGTCTAAGTCACTAGCTCCAAAACTGTAACTCGCTACAAAATTGTGAAGCAAGTCGCTACCAAGAACTAAGTCCGTGTCAAGTCGCTAGCAAGAAAAACCACATAAACATCACTTTTCAATCCAAAACAACCCAACCAAGATGATTCAAGCTTACCAAATGAAAACCTAAACACTTGTGATGATTCTAAACATAAAAGTACTAACAAAATCCAAACTTTAACACAAGAAATCAACCAAATGATGCACAAACCACTAAACTTTTTCAAACTCAAAACCACCTAAAAACCACTAGAAATCCAAAGATGTGTAAGATATGATCTAACCATGGCTCTTGATACCAATTGTTGGATATTGGATTTCACATACACATCAAACCATTAACACAAGTGGGCGTATAAGTGGAATTCTAGAGAGAGAAAGTTAGAGGTTTAGGGAACTTAGTGAGAGAAAGTGAAAGATATTATTATGAGCTCCAACTCTCTACCTTGGGAGGTAGAGAGTATTTATAGTCTTACATAAATCGCCACACAACGGTCTGTGGATCGTGCATACAATGGGTAAAGACCCGTCCGTCCTCCACAGTGTTACTTAACTAAATACTACTTAACTAAATATAACTATGACTACGAGCATTCTAACGATTACATATACTTGAGGTGACCGACTCTTTAATACCGGGAATTTCTAATTCCTAACACACCTCCTGCTAATCAGTAAAATGGGAAGTATGGACGACATTGCTCGTCTCTCCTCATATAGTTATAGAAACACTAGAGAACCCCACTATCTTCTTTTAAGGAGGTGAGAGAGTACTCAATCCTCTCCCTCCGGTAAAATGACTTGCTCCAATAAGCTAGACCTCACCTTCAACTTGGGGCTCCTTACATTTTTCCACTATGGCACTTCTATTGAAAAAGGGAAATTCCCTTGATCCGCTTTCTCCCCGCCTTGAGATTCATTTGGTTAGTACACACCATTCTCCTCCCTCAACCTTCCATACTCTTTTAAGGATGAAGTGCGCATCGAAAACCTCATTACACAAATAGACGCCTCCACGCCAGAAAGGAAACCGTGGTGATTTAGGAACCGTTGATTTCTACCTCTTTCAAAGTTGTGCACCGCCACACACACCTATTTTCATCTATCACTTCCTAGAGCCAAGAGAATAGATCCTCGATATATGCTTATGCTGTATCATCTCCGCATCGATGGTCATAAAAGAAAACCATTTGAACCTTAGAAGAATACATCAAGGTGCCTATCAAGTTTGACAACGGTTGATAGACACCTCTCAAGCACAAACTCTCTTAACTATTATCTCTTGAGTCCGACAATGGTTAGGATAGACACCTTCCATTGGCCAACTTCTCCTATAACCGCATCTATCGCTTAGTAAATTCTCAAAGGCACCGTGAAGAGATCCTTATGGTCGTAGTGCCAATCTCATTGTTGGGTAGAAATGGAAATACCCAACCTACCAACTCCTGAATCCTATTTGAGAAGATACCAAGGAAAACCGCTCTAAGTTGAGAGAAGGATATGTAAGTTATCACAAACCATTTGGAGACATAGACAACGCAAATCTCAACCCACCCCCAGATAACCTAGAATTAAGCTACGATCCACCATGAAATTATGTGCTTGTAGTAAACGTGGAAAACTTAATCCCCGCTATATCAATCCTTCCTAAAAATCCTGCTAGATTGAGACTAAAGAGCTCGTGAGCCTTAAGCTACCATCAAGAGAGTTCCCAACATTTCATGCATAATAGGAAGAAAAGACTCGCCGATAAGGCAATTGTAATCCCTCTGAGAAATCCTAATCTTTGGACGTTTAAACTTTGATTGACCCTAATCAAAACCGTAGACCATGAAACCGTTTAATCTTTAGTAAAGTTACATCTCTATCTTCAAGCCTCATAGAAACGCAAGTAGTTAAGATCCTAGATTCAATGAGGGAACGTGAAGATAAAACCCTCGTGTTTTGCACTACCCCTTCTAGACTTTAACGGATGATTTGAATTGAATCGCGAGACGCCATCTCCCTTTTAAGGAGGTGAGGTCAAGAGAACTCGTGAAATTCCCTGCTAACACGCGCCGTAATTGGAGAAACATCGATTTGTAATATTGTAGTTTTGTGGAAGTAAAACAAATGAAAACTGTTTTTATGCAAACTCGTTTGGCTGAATTGGTAAAAACGTTTTAAGGAGTGCTAGTGTGATAACTTTCATGGGTTAAAATGGATTAAGACTTTGTGTTGTCACTATGTGGTGTAACTTTTGTACTAGATGTTGTTTGCCCGGTCATAGTTTCGGTTGGTCACGTTAGGGTGTGTTTATATGTGTTATCTCGCCGGGTCAACGCTTGACTTGATACTTGTTGATAATTACCTTGGCTCATATGTATTGGGTTATGGCATAAGTTAACTAGATACGGGTTCAAATCCCTTAAGATATGCTAATAGTTTACATATTGTAAAAGAGTGGTAAAATAAATTAACGAGACCAAATGATAGGGATAGACGATATAAATCATTGGATATACTTTCAATCTTCAAAATAAATTGTGTTAAATATACGTGATTATAGTAATAGAGTAACTTGATATAAGTTACATATATTCACGTAATGACTCAAGATTAGTAACAAATCCCTATGCAACGACAACCGAATAATAGGACTATCGGATCAACAATATAAAACTTGGATTAACGCATTTGTGCAATTATAAAGTTTAAAATGATAAGCATTGGGAACTAATTAGTGATCTAGAAGTAATATTAAATATTACGATAATGCTTATATGAGTAACTACGCTTTATAAATTGGTATTAGCAAAATGATAGCAAGTTATATTGATTAATAGGTTCGACTTTATTAAACATTTTAGATTAAGCGAGTACAATATATTAAACTCGGAAATGAGTTTAATAAATTTATGTCGTGATATGCCTAAGTATTATGTTTTCACATATTAACTAATAACGAGATAATTAGATATATATATATATATTATCAATGAATACGGTTTTATTTAGTTAAAAACCCTCGTTAACTACGATAATGACTTGTGTTTTATAAATACAAAATATCTTTCATAAACTTTTGATAACAGTTATATTGATTAGTATGTGGTACTCTACTAAACGTTACGTTTTGGTTTAAATGAGTTTAGTATAATTGTTTTCTATAAGAAAACTAAATATCTGCTTTCACATCTAAGCCGCTATTGAAGTATATATAACTATAAATATTATGGACGTATATGGTTTAATCTATTATAAACCCTTATTAAATGCAATGGTAACTCGTGTTTCACAACACATGTTAGCTTTTATAAACTTGTTGGAAATATTATTTTGATAAGATAACTTATTAAAGTCGTAATGCTTTGGGAACGTTGGAATAAACGAACGTGTAATTTATAGTACACTATTTACTATACCTTATATGAAGTAATTTCGGGTAAACTTGTATGATTATGAATAACAATTGAGAAACTTCTATTAATAGAGCAATAAATGGAAACTTGTATTTTATTATTAAACGTGTACGTTTGGGGATTTTTTTTGGGTAATCTACCGAAACTCATCAATTGTCATATTTATGTTACATAAATAGTTGTCGTCATTTCCTAGTCTTTGACTAGCTTGACTATTGTCAGTATTTCTTAATTTGGTCAATGTCTTTTCCTGTTGGCGTGAGTTATGGTCAGATATGTCTCAC
Organism: Chrysanthemum makinoi; assembly: GCA_910596185.1. Taxonomy (NCBI): domain Eukaryota; kingdom Viridiplantae; phylum Streptophyta; class Magnoliopsida; order Asterales; family Asteraceae; genus Chrysanthemum; species Chrysanthemum makinoi. The sequence goes on along the minus strand of OU343225.1, from coordinate 160,193,145 downwards.
TAATGTCGATGTCGCCTCTTCTTTCGCATGTGAGTTGTACGTCGCGCCTATGTTCCTTTACCACCACACGTAAGCGCTAAAACTAAACTTTTGGAGATATGAGCTATAAACTTTTGAGGACAAGAATGGACTTTTGAAAGTGACAACATGAATGATCCACCTAAAACTACGCATAATATTACTTTATTGATTTCTCGTGATCGTGATGAGCCGTATTCTAAGAATATCGTGATACGCATTAGGTTGCGCCACTTCTATTCTATTGTACCGCTCGCATTATCTCTTTGGATGCCGTGGAGATTAGCTTTAGATGCCGTCGGTCAATAGTGAATAGTGCATTGTCAGTGGGCTAAGGTGAGTTTTATAGCCCCACTTTTATCTACGCTTTAACTAAATTGGGGTGAGAATCATACCGCTTTTTTGGACCTTCAAACTATTTGGATTTGCTTTATGTGCTTGACTATTTAGATAGATGTGCGGTAGTTGTTGCCTGACTAGGTACTTACCTAGCTAAGAATAGACCTTACCCCACCTAGTCCCGGTTGGCAATCGTTTCTAGAGGTTGCCATGATGTTGGACTAAAGTCGGCCCGGTAACTCGATGCGGGATGGGATATGGTTGGTGATTCGGGTAGGATCGGTTTGTGAATGGTGTTTATCTATCTTAGGTCTTACATAGCAAATCAACTTCTACAGGTACACTATGTTTTTATTGAACTTAAACCTATGAACTCACCAGCGTAATCTGACCTTTTTAGCATGTGTTCTCAGGAATAAGGCGATAGCTCACTATTGGATGACGCTTGGCAAGGGGAATGGTCATAGGCTTAATTGATGAATAAACGGGACCGCTTTAATTATCTTTTTGGCCTATTTCCGCACTATTCTCATTATTGTAAATGTAATGTTTTCAATCAATGAATCTTATTCTAAATAAATTGGATAAAAATCATTTTTTGTACCTTATGTTGTGATACCATGATTGTGGCACCCAAAGGCTCGTATGCTTCCGCTAGACCGTATTTTTGGGGTGTTACAGATGACAATCTCTATATATAGTAGAGATCACTCACTCCTAGTCAATGGACTTTATGAGTAATTAACGGCCAATTAATCACCCATAAAAAGCCTCCAATATCATAGGAATAGTGGTTACATGACCAATTAAACGTGTTCATAAAGCAGTCATAACAACCACTTGAATGAGTCATAGTTGTTACAAGTTAATCACTACAACACTACCAAGAGGGAACCATTACACTAGCTGCAGAACCGTAACACTACCAAGAGGAACCATCAGCCATTACACTAGCAGTAACCAATACACTAGCAAACAGAACCACAATACACTACCAAGTAGGGAACCATCAGTTACTACACTAGCAGAGGTAACCAATACACTAGCAAGCATTTAACCACTATGGAGTCGGGTGTTCTCGGGACCTCATGAAGTAAGTATTAATTCGCACTCTTACCCAAAACCGTGTGAACTATCCCATTAATTGCACAAATTTCCAACACAATCATCTTCGAAGCTCGGGAAGCAACTTTGAGTACCTGCATCGCTGCGAAATTTGGTACACACCAAAGAAACTTGTTTGTTCGCAACACCATCACAGAACATCAAATTTAATTCAATGATCTCTAAAAATTTAGACTATTAGTAAGTAACTCGAAACAAGCATGGCTGTTTTTTTAATTTAACCTCAATTTTTATCACAACTCAAAGTAACCGAAAAACATTTTTTTTCCAAATATCTAGGCCACACAGAAAGCTGCGGATAAGCAGTTGATCATGTTATAAGAAGTTTTTAATCATACTTAATCAATTGACTATGATTACATTTTCTTATATAATACACGCATTAATTATATATAGATATTTAATTGTCATACATGTGATTTGTATGTGGAATATGACAATTAAGATTTTATAACTCTTTCTTTATGATTACCTTTATGGTGTGTAATCAAAATGGTTATGAATCTACATAATCTTTATGTAATATACAAATTTAAGCAATCCAAGTTTGGATTGGATCATGCATCTAAGAGTTGAGATCTTGAATTTAATTACAATATGATTCTGACTGAATTAAGATAACTCTTGAGTACATCTGACATTGAGTGGGAGCAATGTGTTTTTCCTTAAAATTTGATGTTGAAAATATCATTCTATTTAAGCTAGATATTGATCCTTAAGCTTAGAATGAAACTTCACTTGGGATTTAAGGAATAAAACAAACAACCTTGGAATAAATGTTATCCGAATAAACAAACGCTGAAAAATATTAAGTCTAACACAATTGCAATATATCATTCAAGCAAGTCATAAATGGTATATTTCACTTGGAATAATTTACATGGATGGAAACCTTGTGTTTTCAACCATGATTCAACATGTATATATTGTGTATAAGACTAGTTGTTGCTTTTGTACAAGAACAAAATGAGCTGACAATAAATAATATCTAGAGAGTGTTTAGATTATTGTTTTATAAATGTTTACGAATTATAAAGCATAATGTGTATAAAGGCAAATGATGCTAGAGGATTATTTATACTAGTTGTAGTAGGATTTTATCATTTATGATAAATCTGTTAACTAGCTATGCTCAACATAAAGCATTGTTATATTACACATTAAGGAATGAGAATACTTTACACTTTTTAAACTGTAATATGATGTCAAGATGTCGTTGATTTCTAATACCTCATGCAACGTAAGATACATCTCCATACTATAATTCTTGCAATAGTATGAGCATATGAGATAAGACACTCATCTAATATTTCAAATCACTCACTATATGTGATATTTGAAACAAGTATTCGAAGTTTACTCGATAACTATTTAGTTTTTCTTGTAAAAGAAAGGTTGATAATGTTGAAACATTAGACTCAACTTACTAAATGAGTTTCATGCATATTTGTTTTAGTATTTGATAATTGGGATTGAAAATACACTTTTACCTATGATGAATAAAGATTCTTGGTATTTGTTATTCATTCATATAATAATTGTTATCCTATATTTGCATGTTTAATCCTTGAATAATTTTATTATTCTAAATATGTCCATTGTTGGTTAACAATATGGAAATATTGTTATGTTAGGCAAATGTGAGTGTTGGTTATAATTCTAACAAGAATGTTGATTGTTCCCGCCAAACTCATATGTATTCACTAGAGATGCATATTGGATTCCCCAACTTTCAAACATTTACTTTTGGATCTTTGTCATAAGTAAAATATTGAAAATGGTTTGTTATCTTCGTCCTTAGACTTGAGATGCAAGTAAATTCTGTTATGTGTGGATATCATTTTTTGTAAGTATACACAAAACGCTATCTGAACAAGGTAGTTATAAAAGCTATTTTGAGTGTGATGAAGCAGCATCCACAAAACTTGTAGTCAATATAGGATTTGTTACTCCACTTGATATGTGCAGAAAGATACCATGGCGCTTCCGCATTTAATCGATAATTGTTTGGCCGAACCTAAAGGGTAATGCAAGATGATACTTGATTACATTTGGTATATCCAATTAAAATCTATAACGAAATTCTAAATGGTTAAACTATATGGAATGATTTGAGATCCATAATCCATGGTTTAACGGTATCTATAACAAAGGATGATTAGAGCAAGACATTGAATGACCATGCTAACAGAAACTTTTATTTAAACTATTCTCTCGCATACTTTTAGTTAAAAAGCGAAAGTGAGAGCGCTTTTGCTAGGCGCCGTCGTTAGTTTTGTGTGACATTCGACACACCAACTCCCAAGTGGGAGCTGTTGGTTTGTGGGAGTTATAAACACACGTAAACGACTAGAAGTGTGAGCCAATGGGGGCACACACGATAAACATTTTAGTATACGTGTTGAACGTATTATAACTTGAATATATACCCGATATATATGCATGAACTTGACCCGATCACAATGAACGACACATGAGCTTTAGGCTTGTCGTTTAGTTGGCTGCCTTGGGCCTTGATTCTCCAACTGGTCGGGCAAGGGATGGGTTTCTTGGGCTTGAAACTTGTTGACCAAGTCTTGACCCATGTAAAGGTTTGTTTAGTTTGCTATATAAACAAACATCCCTGCACCTCAATGATTATATAGACGATATATACTATTATCTCTAAGAGGTCAACCCACGACATACATCCATGCATTATACGATCAACCTACTGATATCCCTAAACCAATTCTAAGGTCCTGCTTCTTTTCCAATTTGACTACAAGTCAATTAAGGTTATGATTGGTTTGTTTCCTTTTACTTTGACTTGGTCCATGAAATGGGTTAAACAATTAGAGGTTGTTGCTAATTCCTAGTCTACGAATAGTAGCAGCAAAGGTAAGGTTGGTATTCTGTTTGTGTCTTATCTCGAACAACAAAGCAGGAAGTTATTGGACCATTATGTCCGATATCGGGTAATTGAAGAATAACAACTTTTGACTTTGTGGTACTCGGACGAGAAAACAAAGCATGTCTTGGGTGATTTTTCTATTTCGTATGATATTCAAGTGGGTCACTTGTTGATGGGTTTTAATACGTTCTCAACTAGCCATATATCCCGAGCGATATCACGTTATCGGGTTTGTGTGTGATACTCATTGAGGCATCTATTTTAGGTGTTTAGTTTGCATTATTGGTTTTATTGTCCGTTACTAAAGATCAATTGTCAAGCAAGGTTAGGGTTTCTTTTATCTCTTTTATTAATTAATTATTGTATTAATTAATTGTTTATTAATTACGTGGTTAACTTAATTGCGATGACTAGATCCTTATCCGCTGCGTACTCATAGAGGTTAATTGGTTAACTTGTTCTAAAATCCCATCATGCTCAACCCAATTTCATATACCACTGCCCTCACCACGACACCCATACGACGTTCGCACAAACACGACTTCTTAACAACTTACTAACGAGACACACCCACACCATTTGACCACTCAATGCAAAACCCGACACCACCATGCACACTACAATTAGATCTCATCCCATTCGACCCAAACCATGCATACACACAACCCTTCGAATGACCCAAATCAGAATATAAAAACCAACACCCATATGTTCAATATCCTCATGATTTTATGTGGTCTTAATATAGGTATTTAGATCGAACATATTTTACTCCCTTAATATATGTTACTCGAATGATAGCATGTTACTAACACAATGACCAGATTACATATGCACTAATGCACAACATGGACAGATTTCGAATGCTACCACAGAATAATAGTCGACATAATAGGATTCATAGATCATTTATATGCAGATCGCTTTTTAAAAAAAACAATTCACAATATTTACTCCAATTCATTCGTATCATATTTTTAACATGTAGGTTAGGTTTAATTTTCTTTGTCTTATACGTATATGTGTTATATGGATCGCATGATGAAAACATAAGATCAAATGGGATACCTCGAGGTCGACTAAGATAGGTCGAAGAAGCCAACAGACCCAGAACCAAAACCACACCCTTCGAGTAGTCTACACCAGATTACACCCATGAATCAACAACTGCTATGATCACCACCTGCTCATGGACCTTAGATGACCCCAAAAGATCATTAACTGCGCCCTTCGCACCAGTTCGAGCCAAAAAATGTGCTCACGGGGGGCATCGAGCGAAGGGTTAAACAACATGTTAGGAGATGTTATTTTTAACTTAATTTGAAATGAAGCGGGTCGTCGAGTCAGTTAAAATTAAAGACTAAAACGTTGTTATACTTCGATGTAGTTAAACGTAATTATAAATTTAAGTGTCGATAAAATAGGATTTGGCTGGTAATTTCAACTAGTTTATAGCTCACTTAAGATCAAATACAAATATTAGAAAGAAAAAAAAATAACATACCAAAGGTAGCAAAATTTTACATTTAAGCTATTGTGGTCTTAAACAATTTAACTAAAAACATTGAATTATTATGTTGAAACCATAACTAAAATATTCAATTAAAACTAAATCCATACGTGGTTAACAAAATCAAGCTAATTAAAATGTACAATGTACCATGGCAATATTCCACAATTTGAAAATTCTAACTTAGCACTAACCATAAAAGATTGAAAACACAATTTTCTTAAGTTACTCTATATACCAAACTAGCCATATGTTGTTTATAAATGTTACTATGTATCAACAAATCTTTCACCTTAACCAAGTTTTTTTTTTTAATGTTTTTAAGGTTTTGTGTTTTTATGTTTGTGTTTTGAAGATCTGTTATATTATGTGATAAATGGTTTAGGATGTTGATTGCTTTGTTGTCTACTACTGTGTTTTTTTTGTCTATTTTATAACTTAAGTTTATGTGTTTGGGTGTATGTTAAAATACGAAATGTGTTTTTTAATACTAATGCAAGTACATTTTAGGAAAGCGATCAATTATATAATATTTTGATATTTATCCCATACCAACTTTTACAATTCACAGTCATCTTTTCTGCATTCTTTCTTATCCGCGAAACCCACCGGGAAAAAAACAAATTTTTGCATTAGAGAGCACTCTAGTTTTTGGCAAGCTTAGAACGACGAGGGCACAAAGATTTTAGGAGGGAGGGCACTGGAAGTTTTTCCCACAAAATTTACTATTTTTCTTATATATTTTGTGTACCCGAAAGAGCTTGGTTGGGAGCATCGCCCCCCACTACTGCTACAGTGGCTCCGCCCCTGCTTCGCACCTATTATTTCTGGGAGAAAAAGTGACAGCCAATCTAGAGTTGTTTTAGGGTTTTAAGAGTGAGAGGGAAAATAATATTCGGTTTATATATGAGGGGGGAATGGGGAGTTGATTGAGCCGATCTTCTAGGGTGACTTATTCTCCTCAACCTTTTCCAAATTTACTTGTTCTTATCATGATTCAAAAACGTGTGCACAAAAGAAAAAAAGAAAGAAATTGGTTCTAAAGGACATAGGCGTGACATATATATATATAAATGAGTGTGTTCCTATTTTTATTGCGACATAAGTTAAGTTTTTTTGACATAAAAAATAGGGATTAGTCAGTAAGAATAGCAATCGTCTTTAGAATTTTAAATTACGTGCGATACTTTTTAATCTATAGAATAGCAATTTACTTTGATAAGTGTCTAAGTTAAATGCGTTATGCTTTTTTAAATCATTAGAATAGCAATATACCGTAAGTGTTCCATTTAGTGCGTGGGATGGCGTGTAAATTAAACATAGGAATAGGGCGTCTGCAGTGGAACAACATGGAAAGCGCATTTATTCTCTGACAAAAAGTTACAGCGTCTTAGAACGGCAACTTATGAGAAATCATTATTTGTCTACAACAAAATGCAGCGTCACAGGAATGGGACAACTTGAAAAGAATACGTTCTTTACTACTCATTCCAGATCGCAAAATAAATGAAGAAGCTTGGGAAAACCGTGCATATTTATTAACTTTATAAACATTTTCATAAACACATAATCCGTCTGAAATTTTTGAGGGAAAACTTAAGAAAAAACAATGAAAGATCAAGAATTAATGATGATTTTATATTTATTGATCTAAATTTGAAATAAAAACATGAAAAATACTAAAGATTCGTACCGTGTAATTGGAAATATTAGATTCCGAATTGAAAAATCGGATCATCAAATTGATGTAATTAAATCATAAATTGAATTATTATAATCACGAATTTAATAAAAGGTAAAATGAAAAAAATTGGATATTGGTTGGGAGGAGAGGAAAAGTGGATCGAGTTCATGGAAAAAGAATATATACATCATCTAGACATGATTCCCTCCAAAAGATGGAAATGTATCAGGCAAGAAAACTCTACAAAAAAGTTAATTATAACAGCAAATGGAGTGGTATCATCTTCATCAATAAAACTTATGTGCTTTGTTGAATGGATATATAATTACAGTTTTTGGGTTTATATACTTGTTTTTCTTACAAAAAATGAAAAGAAAATAAGAATAATAGTTTACGGTTCTTGAATTGAATCATCAGTTGTTGAACCAATCCCAACTTGCAACCATGAAGATGAACTCCCACTGATGTTATTCATGTCTTTTAAGTGATCACTCAGTTTTCCTAATTTCACCTTACTATCAGCTTCATCATCCTCCATTGTTGCTGCCTCTTTTTCATGGTTGCTTGTGTTCTTATGACCATGACCTAGTTGATCACTGGTTAATTTGTTTTGATCTTTCTTATCTGTAACATTTGCATGATTTGTAACATTCCATGAATGTAGATTAATCTCTGTTGAGACTTCGAAACTTAATGGGTACCCAGGATCCCTCCTTAATTCGGAGATGCCGTGCTGTGGAGCTGAGATGTTGAGGTCTAGTGCTTTTGATTTGTTGAGTATTTGGGAAGGTAGCGCCAATGCTCGTCTATGAAGTTGTTCGATGTGTTCATGGAAGTTAAATTTTGGTAAAGAGGAAGTATCGGTCATGTTAGATGTAAGCCAATGACACCTCTTGTGTCCTCCTAGCGCTTGTCCAGATGCAAAAATTCGGTTACAGATAGAGCATTTGTGCACTTTGGATTTACGTCGTGCAGCTCCTACTAAAGGTGCTGGGACTGGTTGCGCTGAGCTTGTACCATGGTTGTATTGGTAGCTTGAGATTGGTTTTGGTGATGGGAAGTATTCGTCATGAGTGATAACATCATCATCAACAATGTTATCATCAAACTCATCATTTCGTGCAGCGAAACAACCTTTCACTTTTTTGTGACTTGCCCTATGACCTCCCAAGGCTTGATGTGAAGTAAACACCTTTTTACATGCTTTACATTCAAACATGCCTTTAGGGGCTGTGGCTACACCTTTGGCTTTATCTAAAGGTTGTGATGGTCTTGTAAAAGGTGACCAAAATGTTGATGTAGTAAATATAGGGTTTCGACGTTGCTCCTCTCTACTCGGGTTGGCATATGAGTCTTTCACGTTGGTTTCAGTTGGATCAACACGAGCATTTGATAAATCCATTAGGCATTTCGCTAGGGCTAAATCTTCATCTTCACTGGATGGCCATGTTGGATTAAAGCTATCAACTTTCGCCCTTAAAGATCTTTTTCTTTTGGACCATCCACTACCACTAACACCGCCCCCACCACTACCACAATCTATTTGCCCACCCTGTTCTTCATCATCATACACATCATCTTCATCACCCTCTGACTCAGGCGAAGAAACCAACGATTCACCGTCATCTGAGCTGCATTTCCTATGCTCAAGAAACGATTTCCACGACAAGAACTCCTTGCCACAATTCTCACAAACACGACAACTTTTCAACCGATTAGGGTTTGTTCTTAACGCGTACATTCTGTTATTTCCTTGTTTATCTTCCCAATCGCTATTCGGATCTTCATCATCAAGATTCCCATTATCATCACTAATACCATGAGCTCTCATATGACCACCTAATGCTCGTCCACACATGAAACCCTTCTTACATATTCGACAAATATGCTTAAAACTTGTATGTTGATCATCTGCACTCGCCATAAAAACGACGAAAAGGGCTAGAATAATAAGAATGGTGGAGAAACATCAAGAAAACATGTAATACAAAAGAGAAAAAAGGGGACAGAAGTGAACAAAAGAATTGAAGGTGGAGTTATGTTCTTGTAGTTGAAGTTGTTGTAAAGTTGTATGGTGATAGGAATGTTGGTCCTAGTTTTTAGTTAAGAGTATTGGTTTGTGGTACGAGTGAGTTAGAAAATAGTAGTATATGAGTTGAGTGTGTACGAACAAACCATTTGTACGGACAGTGGAGAAGAGGCCAAGGACATAGATCCTCCTTTTGGGGTGATACTTCATATTCGGACATAAAAGTATTCACACATGTGATAAAATATAATCAATTTTGCACATGTTTAAAGTGTTTTGCATGTGTATTATTTTTAGTTTTATTACTGTATTACTTTTTTTTTTTTTTTTTTATATCTAATTGATGAAATTACTTGAAGCCCATAAAAAATCATAACCTTTCACTTTAACATCCGAACTCATATTATCTTCCATTTTCAGTTTTTCATACATATGGTTTACTGCTTTAACAAATTTACGTTATTGAAAATAACCATAGGTTTTGGTAGCGCAAGTCCGGTTCCTAACTTCCTATAGTATAGTCTCACTCGCATAAGATATTCTTTAAGAGTGTATGCCATGAGTTAGTTTAATATAGACACTACTACAAAAAAGGGCATAGAGCCCGGTTAAAAGGTGCAAGAGCCGGTTTTGCGTGAAGTATGAAAAGGGAGGGACTTTGTCTGAAAACAAATAGGCGGGTTTTGGCGGTACATTATATATATAGAGCCGGTTTTACATCAAAGAACATGCTCTATGTGAGCAAAAAAATTAAAAATATAAAAATTATTGGCAATGATTCTTATTGTCCAAGTGAATCTTGTATTAATTAGGATAAGAAAATATTCATTAATATTACAGCATACTTTCTATTGGTAGTCCCATTAACTTTGTTCTTTTTTAGAGAACCTTTGACCTTTGTCGTCCAGCTATCTGTTCATTGGAGGATGAAGGGAGCGAAGTGGGAACCGTCTTGTTAGTCCATTAGTCTCATCTTTTGACTCTTCATTTTTTTCTATTTGATAGAGAGTAGTTTTATCCTTCTTTTGAGAAATGCAACCTTTGTCTGCGCGCATCTGAGAAATGATCCGGGCATTTGTACTCTTCGTGACGTGTGAAAACCGTTAGAGTTGGGTATGCACTACCGTGACAACACGTTCGAGGAACCTCTGCTTCAAAGCGAGCATGCCTTTTTATGATCATCGCCGATCTTTTATCTTTATCGGACAACGGATTCCATGCTTAGCTTAATTTTGGAATGCCCTACCATCTGGACTTGTTCTTCTCGGGATGAAGTGATAAAGCTAGTTTTCTATAATGTTTCTTCACCGTTATCATCAGCGGCTAATGGGTTCAAACCAAGTAAACGTGAAGATTAGGCAATATTCTGGCCCGCCCTAATGCTTAACCAAGCTACTGCTTTTGATCGCGATTCTCAAACGATCGGATATACGAAGTTGATAGATTAAGCATAGCAGCATGTATAAAATATTCATAGAATGATTTCTAGCAAGTAAAAGCATAGTAAACTATACAAGAATCAAACACCTATTTTCCTCATTGTCACGAGAACTAAAAGTTTTCTTGTATCCAATACCTGTTAACGGTCACAAACAACCAACGGACTTTTACAACCGTTTTTCTAATAATCTATTGCTTTTCATTTTATTTATTTCCCGTTTGACCTATAATCATTTGGTTACAATAAAAATGTAGTTATTTTGTGATCAAAGTAACCGCACTTTTAGCATTTTAGTTAGTACTATTTATATAAATTAAACTGACCAGCTTCATAATTAAGACACCTAAGTTATCACTAAACTCATAGTGATGTTCTTTGCATTATGTAAGAAGGTTATTGTGGTAACTAAACAATGGAAACAATACATCCGTGAACTTAGGTACAAGCTAAATAGTACGTTCCTAGAGTTAATGGCGGACTTAATGGTCATGTTCGAGATAATTTTGTGTCTCGCTAAAATAAGTCCATTTAATGGCGAAGTATAGCATTAATTTACTTGTAGTGACAAAATGTATTTGGAGTAAGAACAAACCCTGCAGAAACAATCATGGAAATGAAGCTGAGCAGCGAAAGCGACCCATACTGAGCCTCTTTTGCTACGGCCTTTGTGACAACAAAGTGACCAATGTTCTTAGCTGGACATGAGTGGTCATAGAAGCTGAGGTAGAGGTAAGATGCATTGGCTATAACCATGACGAAGGAAAACCATGAGCATGGTGATCGACCAATCCATTGTGTTATTATATATAAAAACTAACCAAAAGTGACCCGTTTCATGTAAATTGTCCCAAAAATATCATGTAAATTTTTGTGAGAGCAAGTTTGGAATATCACGGTTACTTACTTTCGGTCGTAAATGGCACCGTCTTGAGTGTCATCTTACTCTTTTCAAACTGGGGCACACATCACAAAGAGGACTATTTGTTTAGACGGAAAACAAAACTGTTAGTACCAATGCAATATTGTCTAAATACATTCAAATTTTATGAAATGAGAATAACTTGCCTTTATTACTTGTATTTATTGTAGATTTTCGGGATGTAACTCTGGTTGATGGTCGAGACTACAACCACTAAGATGAAAGTCAGTCAAGTGAGTCATCTTTGATTCATCGAGAAGAAAGATAGGGGTAAGCTATAAAACCCTTTTAAGTTGTTTAACTTCAAAGCATTACATGCAGCCATGGTGGCATTTACCTGTTCAGTTGTTCTTATCTGATCCTTTGTCCGTCCAAGCAGATAATAACCACCTTCAAAGAATTTAAATGTATTTACTACTTGAATCGGAAAGAAATTCAAGCATATAAAAAATTTATTTTCGCGTCGAGAGTACCTTGATTTTGTAGGTTGCAAGGACATCATCCGTGATTTCCACGAGTTTTGAGCAAATAAACCTTCGGAACCACACATTTATTAGATGCAAAAGAGAATTGTCATCCGCGGTATACATCAAATTAACTAACAAGAGCAATTCACAATTCGCACTAAACTAATGACTTGTAGAACGGAAGGAAGCTAAGAACAACGATAACAAGTTCATTTTAGTTCATGTAGTATTACTAAATTGTTCACTGATAAGTTTTCTTTTACAAATCAACTAATCAAGGGGTCAGTCAAACATTTAAATAAGAAAGTATCATGTAAACTATAATTTACATACATTTTTAACACACACCGCAAGGCGAATGATATTGTTAAAAGATATCTATAGCTTGATAAGTAATAGCGACAACCCAATCATAGGGGCGGATTTTGCCAAGAAAAACAAGCTCCAAACTAAGACTTGGAACATGGAAGTCAAAGTGGTGACAAACCTGAGGTTTGGAAAATAGATTAGAAGAGCAAATGACCCATCCATCCTGCAAATTTTAATACTTGAATCAAATACAGTTGAAGCGAATCAAAACCAAGTGCGAAAAAAATCAAATACATACCACTCCACATAGACAAACCTATCCTACCTCTGTCTTTGTGTGTAACTTCATAGCGACATCACCCGACACGGAAAGCACACAATGTCTGTTGTTGAAGTAATTATGCGTTGGGAAAAATCAACAATTTATTAAAGATAAGTCCACGTTTCCTCTCATTTGTATAGCTGAGGAAAAGTACTCACTGGCCATGAACACTTTGAGTAATGGACTCACGAGACTGCAGTGCGAGTATTCATAGGATTACTCATTTATGAGTGACTTTCTTGTTAAGATAGCGAAACCCGAAGGTAGAAAAGGGCCAATATACAAACTCTACTAATCAAGCAACAAATTTTGAAGGTAAAAAGGTAATACCATAGCGAGGACTACGCTAATCCAAGCCATACAACTCCCCACTAAGGACTTTTTCCCACGTTGTGACATGAATCAATCGAAAGATTATACCTTTAGTCTTGTAGGAAGCAAAATGCATCGAGATAGAGAGCAGTTCATGGCGCATTTCTACGCGGCTAGAATACTATATTCGACTATATTATTTTTTTCTTATGACCATTGTTATTACACGTAAATTGAATGGGACAGATTAGCATCTAAATTTATACACTTATACCAAAAAAGTTATGAACAAATTGGAAAGTGTTTCAAGGTTCCTCATATAATCTAAGGTGTTGCAATATCACTAATCAAAACACGATAATCAAAACCGTGCACTAACTGACTCTGAGCAGGTAAGATCCATAATCACGATTGCCATATATCACTTAGGCATTTCATCAAGCACCTTGTATTCAATTAGTTTCAAATATATTTGAGTGCTTTCTGTGACACCTTATATTTACCGGATATTGAAACTCAACAACAAAATGCCTAAATCGAACTCAACATATTGAATAACATATACCGGTATCTAATTGCTAGAAAATTGAATAGTAAAAACATTTAATTTGGATAGTAAATAAAATGGATGCTATACCTCTTAATCAGTAATTATGGTGGCGACACGGTGGTAGTACCGCGGCCGGAGGCGATGGTGGTGTGTGGTTTGGAGATGATATCTAGTTTGATGTGTTTGAGTTGGACATTAGGTTGTGGTTGTGGTTGTGTGGTAGTGGGAAGAAAGTAAAAAGTTATTTAGGTTTTATTAGGATGTGGGTTTGGTAGGGGAAAAGAGGAAGGCAAAGTGGAGGAGAAATCGCTCAATTGCTCCAATGAAAAATCAAACTATTAAAGCCCGGTTTCTTACTAAAAACATGAGTCTATAACTTTATTGTAATAGAGCCCGGTTTTTCTATTTTAAAACCGGGTTCTATGCTCTTGAATTTGGCGGAATTCTTTATAGAGCCCGGTTTTTCTATAAACATGGCTTTATTAAAGGGGTTATATTCTAGAATTTGTAGCAGTGAGATATACTACAAGTTCTTACGATTTTTTTTTTTTTTTTTTTTAACATCAACAAATCACGCGTGCGTACAATATTAAACTTTAGTACAAAATTGGTAATTTGCAGTGTCGTGTACAATTGTTCAATCGGTACGTTCAGAGTCACATTAGAATCAATCACTTTTTTTTCTTCCGTAATTCTTAATTATCAGATTACGCTCTTGTGACTCTAAATAAACTAAAGAAAAAATTACACGTTTGGTCCTTGTGGTTTGCTCAGATTTCATATTTTGTCCCTAAGTCATTTTAATTACACCATATATACCTATTTATAAAACCTTGCACTCATTTAATCCCTATTTTGGATAGCCCGTTAATTTCTCCGTTTAGTGTATGCACCATTAGTCCCTCCCTTAATAATTTTTGCACCGTTAATCCTATATTTTCAAATAATAGTTTTCGCATTTAGTCCCTCCGTTAATAATAATTTTCTTTCATTTTTTTATATTTTTGTCCGTTTTTATCCAACTTCGTTGATTTTTTATCCGTTTTCCCTGATTTTTTACGTTTTTCGTCCGTTTTAATCCGATTTCATCTATTTTATATGTTTTCGTCTGTTTTGTCCATTTTTGTCTGTTTTTTATCCGTTTTCGACCGTTCTTTACGTTCTTGCCCTTTTTCTGTTGTAGTTCTTTTTTTATCCGTTTTCGCCCACTTTTTACGTTTTTATCCGTTTTTATCCATTATCATTCGTTTTTTATCAGTTTTCGCACATTTTTATGTTTATATGTTTTTCGTCCGTTTTTTACGTTTTTGTCCGTTTTTTTTTATTCCAGCCGTTTTTTTACGTTTTTGTTCGTTTTTTATCCGTGTTCATTTGTTTTTATATGTTTTCATCCTTCTTTTTTACGTTTTTCATTTTTTATACGTTTTCGTCCTTCTTTTACGTTTTTTTTCCTAGTTTTATACGCTTTCGTCCGTTTTAGGTAGTTTTTGCCCCTTTTTTTACGTTTTTAGATGTTTTTTTTTTCGTTTTTGTCTATTTTTTATCTTTATTAAATCCATTTTAGGTAGTTTTAGTCCGTTTTAGGTAGTTATAAATTTTCGTTTATATCGGGTTAAGCGGCAAAAGCGGAAAAAAGAAAAGACAAAAGCAGGCGAAAGCATTATAAGCAGAACAAAATGTAAAGAATTGATAAGCAGAGACAAAAGCGTAAAAGCGGATGAAAATATATAAGCGTAAACAAAGCGTCTTGAAAGCGGATAAAAGCGTTAAAATGAAGTAGCGGATAAAAAAATGAATGAAACGAGATAAAATGGACAAAAGCGTAAAAAATGGTCAGCGAATAAAAAACATCAACACCGTAAAAAACGGCATTAAAAAGCGGACTGGCGAACAAAAGCGTAAAAGTTGGCGAAAACATAAAAACCATGCAGCGAATAAAAAAGCGAATGGAAGCGGATAAAAGGGACAAAAGCGAAAAAAGGAAGCGAATTAAAAGCGGCGAAAGCGGATAAAAGCGTAAAATAGCGATTCAGCGGATAAAACGGACAAAATGGATAAAAGCGGACAAAAAACATATAAGCAGACAGCGGATAAAATATATATAAAAAAGCGAGCGAAAAATGTAAAAAGCGAAGCGGATAAAAGCGAATGAAAGCGGATAAAAAACAAAGCAGCGGAGAAAGCGTAAAAAGGCGAAAACTATTATTATTATGGGAGAGGGTAATTGGTAAAACTATTATTTGAAAAAATATGACTACTTGATGCAAAAATTATTAACAGATGGACTAACGGTGCAAACACTTAACGGAAAAACTAACGGCCCATCCGAAATAGGGACTAAATGAGTGCAAGGTTTTAAAAACATGTATCACTGGCGTAATTAAAAGCGGCAGGAATTTAGCATGAAATACAGAGCACCACAGGGACCAAACATGTAATTTTTTATAAAATAAATCCATTGAGAAACCCAAAAACATAATAAGAGAGACGCTCATAAAAAAAAAATGAAGACATTCTGGATTGAGAATCAAATTATTCCCTCCAAACAGAAAATGACTTTTTCCTCCTAATGAATTGAGTATGAAGGGGTCAAGCGGTTTGAAATTCAAGTGCAAGAGTAAGCAAAAAAAAAATTGTGCAATAAACCAACTATTAAAAATAGTAAACATATTGCCTTGAAGAGAGGTATAGATGAAACTAGAAAAATTGTCAAGACTGTCATTGAGTTTTATACTCTCTTGTTGAATGAAGTCACATACGATGAAATTGGTCGTTCCCCATAAAGGTTATATTTCTCTTAGGAGCTCTTGTTGGATAGGTTACCTACTAGACACAATTTGGACGCTCGCAAGACTGATTTGCACTCTACTCGATGTGCTATTTGTGATGTGGACATTGAAACTACACATCACCTTTTCATTGATTGCACGTTGGCTTCAAATATTTGGAACATTTGGAGTTCACTTGCTACTTGGTGGGGTTTAAGTGTTTTTCCTAAACTTTGTGGTCTCGCTTTATTAAGTGAGGGGATACGGTCGACCTAAACAACTCAAAAATAAGTTCTTTCGATGTGGTGATTCAAACTATGGCTTGGGTTATTTGGAGATTTAGAAACCGAGTTTGCTTCGATTTAAAACCGTCTCAGAAAGACACTCTCTTGAATGATATCAAGGTTTTCTCGCACTCTTGGATTGTTTTTAGAAATAGAGTTTTTAAACTCAAGTGGTTCAGTTAAATCACTATCAAAGTCAGGGTGGTTCAGTGACCTCATGGATGTACATTCCGTACTTTCAAACTAGGTAATACCTGAAACCTTCAATAGCACTAAATTCCAAATAGTGTATGCTATACCATCGGTGACTTGATTATCAAGTCATATTGTTCATAATAGTATTTGATTTAGTATGTTTAGCATTCTGATACAGTAGAATAACTATGGATTATTATAAACTTTATCTTATATTTATGTGTAAGTAAAATATAATTGTGTGATGAATTTAGTTATTGATTTATGTTTAGCATTAGTTACGCTATGAGAGAATGAGAGATTGGATTTTATTCGCATCATCCATTGATTTGTGCGCTGAAGACAGTCAAGTGCAGGCCCGGAATGGGGCCAGAATGGACAGGCACCATTTTCCTAAAAGCCCAGTGTACATATGTTCACATAAAACCTTTTATTATGCCCAAAGTAGGCCTTGTATTCAAATTTGATTGCAGTCATTAAATCCCTGCCGATATGCAAATTATAGGGGTGTTGATCGGTTCGGTCATCGGGTTGTTCGGTTAGTTCGGTTCGATTAATTCGGTTAAAAAAAATTTAGGTCAACAAGAACGGAGCAGACAAATCAATTCGGTTTTAGGTTTGGTTAGGTTGAATTCTAATTGGTTCGGTTAGGTTGGCCCGAATGCAATTCATTATTTAAAAAAAAATTAATAATTACGTAGATATTTAGCAAAAAAATATATTCCAAGCATAAAAAGTGTTTTATTATATTATGATAACTTTTTAATAGTATTTATTTATATATAAATATACATAAAAATATATAAATATATATATATAAATATATAAAATATATATATATATTTATATGAATTCGGTTTTAGGTTGGCTATACGGCCATATCCTTAGAGAACCGAATTAGTAGTTCGGTTGATTCGGTTTAGTAAATTCGGTTCGGTTATTAGTTCGATTCGGTTATTTTCGGTTCGGTTCGGTTTCGGTTTTCGGTTCATTTGATCTTTACGGTTTTTTCGCTCACCCCTAGCAAATTACAGGGAAGGAAACGCTACTACTTAACTAAACTATTCATGAAAACAAACTATTATATTAAGAGGTTTATAGATAGAGTTTGTTTTTCAGAGCTTTTACCTCTTTATCTGTAAATCATGTCTGCAGAAAAAGAGGCACATCTAAAGTCTTCATCTACATGCAAGAAGACTGTTTGTTTTTTATGCTATTAAAATACTTTTTTCATTTTTTTCTTTTTCTTTTTTTGTGCTACAAATCTTTTTGTCATATGGGTACATGGTTTTCTTACGTTTTGGCACTTTTTTTTTAACGTTTTCGATTCTTTTTTATATTTTTAAATTACTTTTTACGTTTACATCTGTTTTTTTTACTTTTTCGTCCCATTTTTTACGTTTTCATCTGTTTTTTAACGGTTTCGCCCTTTTTTTACATTTTAGTTCGTTTTCGTCCGTTTTTTACGTTATGTCTATCTTTTTATATTTTCATCCGTTTTTTTACGCTTTTGTCTGTTTTTTTGCGTTTTCGTTTGTTTTTTAACGTTTTCGATCGTTTTTTTTTTTCATGTTTTCGTCTTTTTTTACTTTTTACGCGCCTTTTATTACGTTTTAGATGCATTTATAAACATTTTCGTCCGTTTTTTTACGTTTTAGTCTGTTTTTACGTTTTCGACCCTTTTTACGTTTTCGTCCGTTTTTTTACGTTTTCGACCCTTTTTATGTTTTCGTCTGTTTTTTTACGTTTTCGCCTGTTTTTAACGTTTTCATATGTTTTTTTACGTTTTCATCGTTTTCGTCCATTTTTTTATGTTCACGGAACTTTGTACATTTCCACCAGTTGTTTTACGGTTTTTTACGTTTCCGTCCTTTTTCATGTTTTCGTCCATTTTCTTACATTATCATAAGTTTTATTACGAAAGATAATGTAAGAAAATGTAGAACAACGTACAAAAAACTTACGGAATCATATGAAACAGGATGAAAACGTAAAAAAGACGAAAACGTAAAAAACCAACTAAAAGCGTGAAAAATGAAAGACAACGTGAAAAATGAAAGACAACGTAAAAAAGCGGCGAAAACCTAAAAAATCGGACGAAAATGGACAAAAAAAATAAAAAGGCGGCGAAAGCGTAAAAAATTAGCGTAAAGGGAAAAAGACAAAAGCGTAAAAGCGGCAGTGTAAGCGGACGAAAAAATTAAAATGGACTAGCGTAAAGCAGCGTAAACCTAAAAATGCGGCGTAAATGTAAAGCGAGCAACGTAATAGCGGAACAAAAATGTAATAAAACAATAGCGGGCGAAAATTGACAAAAGCGCGTAAGTAAGCGGGCATTAAGCGGACAAACTGCGTAAATACCGGACCGAAACTTAAAAAGCGAGGAAAGCGTAAAAAGCGAGGAAGCGAATGAAAACATAATAAAGCGGACGAAAACTTAAAGCTGGTAGCGGACGAAAATGTAAGCGGGGCCAGCGTAAAAAGGTGGTAGCGTAAAAAATGGAAAGCGTAAAAAGCGGACAAAAAGCAAAAAGCGGCGAAAACATAAAAAAAACATACGAAACCATAAAAAAAACAGACGAAACGTAAAAGAGGTGTAAGATATTGAGAAGGAGATGTTGGGTTTGTAAAAGAAGAGGTAAGAAGTGAAAGGTAATATCTGAAATTTAGAAGATGAAAGAAGTGAAAAGAAACACTTTTATCTGCAAAAAAACAAACAGAAAACATCTGCTCTCCTGCTGACAAAAGAGATGAAAAGAAGAAAAAAATGCTTATTGAGAAAAAAAAAAAAAACCGCTAGTCTGTATGAAAATTGAGTTTTAGTATGCATATCGAGTTTGAGTTGGTTAGGAAAGACTTGATCAATGACTTTGCAAAAATACACGAAGAATAACACTGTTCAATAACTAATTGATTGCTCATTGTATAAGTAATTTTGGACTATAACATCTTTTTATAGTATTGATGAACCTTTTTACATAGTATATCCTAATTTTGCATATGGAAAAGGCCGAGTATTTTGTTGTCACCCAAAAAAATAATAAATAAAAATAAATAAATAAATAAATCCATGGAAAAATTTTATTCTAATTAGTTTTTACCATCCATTCTAATTATTCTTTATATATATATATATATATATATATATATATATATATATATATATATATATATATATATATATATATATATATATATATATATATATATATATGGAGATCGTGAAGTAAATTAAAAATAAGAAGTGGTGAGAAGTGATCAAATCACGGTTTGAGATCTGACGACTTGCATTAGATGCATTTACAAATTATAGATCTGACGTCTTGAGTTTTCGAAGTTAATTTGATGTATATGTGGAAAACTAGAAGGGGGCTTGAATAGTTTTGCAGATTTTAAGTTGATTTCAAAAACTTTAGATTCGATATTATGTGAAATCGTATGGATGTTGAGAGCGTATAGATCTAATGATAATGCAAGCAAATAAATAAAGTTAAGGGATAGAAAAGACACAACCGATTTATAGTGGTTAAATTTCAAGGTCCTTCCTTGCCTACTCCACTCCAGAGTCACCTACTTGAGAGTTGAAGCACTATGTCAACAAACTCCTTCACTTGGCGGAGAAGCCTTCACAGCGTTGCTTACACTTTTTCCGGTACAAAGCTAGATACAGGTCCAGTAGCACGGACCAAACCAACACAACTATTACACAACAAATATGTGAAATATCAAATACAAGATCTTAGCTCTGAGAAATCTTGTGGGTGACAAATCAATCAAGGACCCCTTGCTTGGATGACTTGTAGAATGCTCGTGATCTCGCCTTAGAAAAGGACCTATATGAGGATCACAAATAGAAAGAAGAAGAACAACTCTCTAGATCAAGTGATCTATATGTTAGAAGAGAATGAGAGTGTATGAGAGATTTAGTAAGAAGAGGGGGAAGTTAGAATGAAGAAATGGCTCTCTATTTATAGGCAAATTTCTTCTCACGTTCCACGGATCCCTCCCACTTGGGATCCGTCTAGTGTAATCCTAGGGATCCGGTGAGTACCTCTCTTTGCCCATGGGTATTTTGGTTATGGGTCATGGGTTATGGGTTGGTCCATGGGTTTTCTTTAGATTCAATGTATCTAAGTATACATTGTATCTAGTCAACTTGGGTATGGGTTATGATCCATGGGTTATGGTCCATGGGTTATGGTTTTACCCATCCTAATAAACTATTACAACAAATGCTTAATTATTACATTTTGTATTTAAATGGCTATATGTAAATGCTTTACAAAAATAACATGTATCCTTATAATTATACTTAAGATAACATTACATTTGTTATCAACAAAACACAAAGAGATCGCCAAAATATTAATAAGCGTTTTTGGTTTATTTGTATTAACAATCTCCCCCTTTTGTTGATGACAAAACATAATGTTATGATGAGTAAAACTTAAGAATAGATGTAAGTTTTGAAAGCCCTAAGTTTTACTTCTTCTCCCCACTTTTGTCGAAACAAAAGTTAACCCATGGAAGAAATAAACAAACTTCTAACTCCCCGCGGCGGTAGCTCCCCTTGTTTGAAGTCAAGTGAAGAAAAATAAAAATCCTAAAAAAAAGAAAGGTTAGTAACATGCTTATATAATCTTGTGGTTGTCGAGAATCAAGATTTGGAGCCAAGGTATGTAAACAAGGCCTTGTAATAAAACAACAAATTGTAGTGGTTTGTCTGCCACTTACAAGCATGTAAAATAAGAACAAGACTTGTTCTTGAAAATGACTTCAAAAGAAAAATAATACTAAAAGTAAAAAATAGTAGTAGTGATTCCTTCCATGCTTGCATAAGGTTATGGATGGAGGTTTTGATGAGTAATGGTATTGATGCGATCAAGGATGAGGTTGAGTATGAAGCGCATTTCTTCTAAACTTCTATTGCAATTTCCTTAGTAGATTGGCAATGTTCACAATGTAAGTGATGTGGGTAATGAGTGCGGAAGTTTTTCGGGTTGTTTTGATTTGAGTTATGCGGAAGTTGTGGTGGAAAAATAGGAAAATATGGATCAATATCGGAATGTTTGTAATTGGTGGTGGAAAAGAACCTAGATGTTCTTGTAATGTGATGGGAGCTAATGGTGGTGATGTTTCAAGATCTTGAAATATAGTATTTGGAGATGTGGGGGTGTTGAAAAGACTATTTCTTTTTCTTTAGGTTGGTTAGATCTTGTTGGAGTCTTAAGGAGTTCCAAAAGAGTGATTTTAGGTGGTGATGAAGTTGGTGTACTTGTTGGTGATGAGGGGGTGCTATAATGGAAGCATCTTGTGGTGAGTTATTTGTTGAGGATGAACCATTTGAGGTTGGTTTTGCTAAACAACAAGATCGGATACTAATCCGTGCGGATATCCTAGCATTTGATTGTGGTATTTTGGATGGTGGAAGTACAAAGGTTTGGATATCATGATTGTTTGTACTAGATGATTCTCTAAAGGGTTTTGGATGACATGATGAAGTGTGTTTGTGAGAAGGAGATGGAGTATGCAAGCATTTTGGGAGTTATATATATAGAAAAACAAAGCATTGTAATGAATGCTTGACCCAAAATGTGGATTAAAATCTAATGATTAGATATGAATTCAAGGCATGTGATCATGAGAACACAAGCATTAAAGAGCATACTCCAAAAAATGAAACAAATGTGGATTTTTCATCCAAAGTGAAAAAATAGAAGTTAAAGGCTTACGTTACACGGATCCCACGGATCCTTCCTTGAGGATCCGTCGGCATAAAAATTTGGGATCCGTGGGTCACGGTGTTCGAGCGGCACAAAATTTTCTTTTTGGAAACATTTTTGCCTAGTGTGTGCCTATATGCAAACTATTTGGAGTTTTGGTTATCTCGACTCCTAAAAAAAAATAAACTAGAAGTATAAAACCATCCTATTGAGATAATCCGAAAACACATATTTAGTACATGAGTACGTAATTTTGTGTTATCAATGCTCTTAATTCATTGTTGCTTAAATGAATGTACCCGAAAACACATATTAGTTATGTGTCCCCTTTAGCATTCAAAAGACATGAGATGCAATGAAAGCGGGTTTGTATTAATAATGAAAAGCGATTTGTCCTAGGCGTGAAATTGCTTTTGTGAAGTTGATCTGGGAAGGTATCATCTTTTTAGAAAACATTGTGAAAGTAGGTTTTCTTTGAAATAAAATAAGAAGACTATAAGTTGAAAAACTCATCTTGGGTTTTGAAAATTCCCGTATTGTTTGTGAGTTGTGCGTGAAATAGAAATCCTAGACTCGAAAAGAAGAAGGCTAGTGTTTACATACCTTGTAGAGTCAAATAAATTACGACGTTTGTTCCATTAGACCAAGACCAAGGCAGTAGGTTGAATTGTTCCCTTCAGCGGTTTGGTGAGGGGCGTCGGCTATGTTGTCTTCGGATGCTACCTTCTCAATAGAGATGTTCCCTTTTGAACATTGTCTCTTAGGAAGTGATGACGAATCTCTATATGCTTTGTCTTGAGAATGCAATACGGTTCTTGCTTAAGTCGATGGCACCTTTGTTGTCACATAGGATGGCTATGTTTGAGATGGATGTAAGTAGTCTACTAGCTTGTTTCATCCATAGTGCTTGTTGGCATGCTTTGCGGTGAGCGTACTTCGGCCGGTTGTTGATATTAAGAAGTGCGTTTGTTTCTTAGAAAACCAAGATGTTAAACAACATCCCATAAAAGTACATACCACACTTGTACTTTTTCTATCAACGTAATCACGCATGGTCGAATCTGCATATACAATTGTTTCTACTCATTTGCCCTTAGGATACCATAATCCTAATTGTGTTGTACCCTTAATATATCTAAATATCCTTTTACGGCTTCTAGGTGTGATGTTTTAGGGTCTTCTTGAAACCTAGCACATAAGCAAACACTAAACATGATATCCGGCCTACTTGCGTGAGGTAGAAAAGGCTACCTATCATGCCACGATATTTAGTATTATCTACGGATTCTCCGTCTTCATCTTTTATGAGTTTGGTGTCGGATGACATTGAGATCCTAATTGGTTTTGAATCTTCTAGACCGAATTTCTTTAACATCTCCTTGATGTATTTAGATTGATTGAAGAAGATACCATCTTCTACTTGTTTTATTTGTAGACCAAGAAAGAAACTAAGTTCTCCCATCATACTCATCTCGAACTTCTCATGCATGATTTTATAGAAATCATCACACATGTCTTGACAAGTGGACCGAATATAATATCATCTACATATATTTGTACTATGATTATATGTGACTCTCTTTTCTTAGTAAAAGTGTGTTGTCAACTAACCCCATGGTGTAGTTGTGTTTAACTAGAAATGACTTGAGTCTATCATACCAAGCTTTTGGAGCTTGTTTAAGACCATAAAGGGCTTTCTTTAATTTATACACATGTTTGGGTTTTCAAAATCAATGAAGCTTGGGAGGTTGAGCTACATTTACTTCTTCATTTATGAAACCATTTAGAAAAGCGCTTTTGACATCCATTTGATAAAGCTTTAGATCATTAGCACAAGCATACTAAAGTATTCTTATAGACTCTAATCTAGCCACGGGGGGTAGGTCTCATCAAAGTCTATTCCCTCTTGTTGGTTATACCCTTGAGCAACGAGTCTAGCCTTGTTCTTAGACACTACTCCGTTTGCATCTAATTTGTTTTATAAACCCATTTGGTTCCTATTATGGTTTGATTACTAGGTGGAGGGACAAGTGTCCAAACATCATTAGAAACAAATTGATTTAGTTCTTCTTGCATAGCCATTACCCAACTTTCATCTTTTATGGCTTCTTTTGTGTATTCTTAGGTTCTAAGGTTGAAGCGAAACAAAACAAGCTACTTTGGTTTTGAACTTGAGACCTTAATGTTCGTTCGTTTAGTTTTCCTATGACTTTATCTACGGGGTGATCTTTGGACTCTTTAATGTTTACTATTTCATCACTTAGAGGTTCTTCTTCTTCACTTATCTTTTTTCTTTATTACTATAGCTTCACTTTCTATAATCTGTCATCGAAAAGGTGGAGAGGGTTTAGGTTGACTTTCATCAAATTTTATATTTAATGACTCTTCTACCTTCATTGTTTCTTTGTTTAATATGGCGTAAGCTTTGCTATTTGGCGAGTAACCTAGAAAGATACCTTCGGTTGATTTAGGATCAAATTTTGTAAGGTAATCTTTAGTGTTAAGAATAAAACATTTACTACCAAAGACTCTAAAGTGATTTAACGTAGGCTTTTTGCCTCGAAGTAACTCATATGGAGTTTTTCCTAAGATTGGTCTAATTAAGACTCGATTGAGTATATCTTTGTTAGTGCAAATATTACGATATTTAATCTATCTGATCTCGTTTGTTTTACGATTGATGACAAACATGTAACTTGTAATACATAATATAAAATGTACAAGTTACTTGTAATCACACTTGTCTCAGCATACATTCAACTCCTCTCGATGTCTCCAGAGTCCTCATTATGTTACAACCGCAGGTTAGCGTACATGTTTGTTATATGGCATTATGATCAAACCCAATAACAAATCATTTAGAATGTTTAAAATACGTTTAGAGTCACTAAGTATTTTAATAGGTTAACCATTCTATTTCGAACCTCATTTTACATTTTGCATTCACAAAGTATTTCAAAAGGTAACTAGACATTTTATTAACTAGTTACATAATACATTTTACAAGTTTCTTGATGAGTGTCTAAATCTCATCGTTTTATCTGATTTAAAGCTGCAAAACATCGAAAACACTTTCAGAAATGTATCAAAATAATGAAAATATCACAAATAAGTGTTTTATGTGTTTTAAATGCAAAAATATCAAAATCAGGATGAAAAGCATATCAAGTTTGCATAATTGGCGATTTTAGTCCCCAAGTTTCAATAGTTGTCAAAAACAGTCCCTGGTAATTCAAAAACTTGTAAAATGTCATTTAAGGTCCATGGGATTCAAAAGTTGTCAAAATAAACCCTTTAAAGTTTAAAGTTTACAAAATGACAACTTTAGTCCTTAAACTTTGAAAAATTGTCAAAAATAGTCCTTGGTTAATTTAAAAAGTGAAAATTATCAAAAATAAACCTTGTACTATTCATAAATGGCAAAATTGGTTCTTATGATAAACTTTTGGAAAATTACATGTTTGGTCCCTTAAGTTTCAAAAATGACATTAAAGGTCCTTGGAATCATAAAAAATGGGATTTTATCACTAATGGTCCTTGTACTATTAAAGAATGGCAAGATAGGTCCTTATGATTACTTTGGATTGTTGACAGGATCAGCCCTTCAAGAATTCATAAATTGCAATATTGGTCCTTGTGCTTATATTAAACCAAACGGACCATTTGTAATATTACAACCAAATCCAACCCGCCAAAAATACCAAACCCGTAAAATTTAAATAAAAGAAAACGCTCACCTGCTTGTTCCTCCTCTCCTGCACCCTACTTTGCATACACGAAACGGTGGTTTCTCCTCCTCACACCTCTTCTCCACCTTTCAATCTTATAGCCACACTGTCTAACCACTCTTAACACCTCCATCCCACCAAAATACATTAATTGATAAAATCGTCAAATGACTTTTTGGCATGCCAATTTGCAAATCAATGGGTGAGATATATTCTGAGAGATCAATGGTGGTGGGAATATTTCGAAGCTTATGGGAGTCTCAAAATGCTATAAAGAGAAGGAAAGCGGTGGAGAAGAGGAAGTAGTGTAAATTAGTTTAGGTAATGTAGGTAGTTAATTTTACCTTTCGGTGTATTTTAAAGCTTTCAAGTACCTTTGTAAGTAATCTTAATGTGTTTTGAATCCTTTTCAATAATAAAACTTCGGTGTTCAAGTTCAAATTTCGGTTTATTGCATTTTCAAATTTCAAAAATCTCATGAGTGTTCAAATGTTGTTTTCAGTTGTTAGTAAGGATTGAATAAGCCACATAAGCTCCTAGAAAGCTTATTCAAGCTTTTAGAAACCTTAAAATGCATTATAGAAGCAAAAGCAGAAAAATCACCAAAATACACATTAATTAGATAAAAATAAAAATACATGGAAGTGATGTTCAAAGTTGGAGGCGAGCTAATCTTGGATTGAATTTTGGTTTAGAGCTTCTTGGGAAGCATTAGGGTATGATCTTTGAGCCTCGGTTCTCGGGTTGTGCTCAAATCTATCTTGTAAGCCTTTTTGATCATTTTGGAATTTAACTATTTTAGTTAATTAGTAGCTTTAATCTCTGTGACTTATTGTTCATTAGTGATAATTAAGTCAAATTAACCAATAAAACAGATAGCTAGCTCTTTTTAATTTATAGTTACTAAAATTTTTATTTTAACAGTCATATTAGCATAATTGATAATCTTAAGTTTTATGTTGCTATTGCTGTTATTTCATGCTTTAGTCTATTTAATGATAATACAAGGTTTTGAATCCATGACATGGTCTTAATCAGTATTTTACTTTGAAAATCATCAAAACAATATTTTTGAAAAGGATGTTTGGATTTGCCTTGATTCTTTAGCATAATATAGGTTGTTTATGTGGTTGTTTATTCTTTGTTACAGTGTCACTTGCACATCTAATAACTCAAGCATACCATAAAACCGGTGCCTTGTTTAAATAAAAGTCAAATCACCTTTGATCTCATCTTAATCGCTAGCTGTTAAGAGTCAAGTGCAAAACTCATCAAAATAGCTTAAAAGTTGTTAGCATAGCTTATTATAGTCTTATTACACCTTAACTTAACATAATCAGTGTTTAGACTTGGATCAAAGTTCATTAAAGTCAAACTAGTTCATAACTTAAAAAAGTCAAAATTTCCTAAATGCAGTTTTTGAATAAAATTTAGAATTTTATATAGGATTCAATACTAAGATTTAGCTCATAAGCTTTTGGGATATCAATGTTGAGCTGCTTGTCTTAATTAGAAAAATATTAGTTTATATACATTTAGTTTTTAAGCGCTTATTTCCTTGTTTCTTTTAGTCCTTTTTGAAATACTCCCCACATTACCGCATTGTTGAGATCTTTTTCACAAGCTCTAGAGAGCTTATTAGTTAGCCTAAACTTGTGTAATTTAGCTTTTGAGAAGCTTCGCTATTTTGTCTCAAGATTCAGTTTTTATTTTTCCATTCTTGGCTTATTTAGTAGGCACGCTTTAAGCTTTTGTTTTGTCCATTTTATCTAGTCTAATAATTAGTCAGTGTTTTCAAGTTTTTGAATAAGCTCATTAAAAGCTCTCTAGTGAACACCACTGTGAGTATTTTAGCTTTTTGGATAGCTTAGTTGGTTAGCTTGTTAGTTCAAGTGCTCCTTTTCATTTCTTGACTTATTTCAGTGCTTAAAATTTAGTTAGAAAGTGCCTAGTAAACTAATGAGTGTCTGTGTTTAGATTAAGTTAGAGCTTATTTATAGCTTGTTAAGTGCTTATTTTTAGTCACTTTGCTTATTTAGTTGTCACATTAGCTTATTATTAGTGACTTAGCTTATTCCCAGTGTAATTGTGCTTATCTTTTAGCTTATAAGAAGTTTGGCTTATCCTTATGCTTATTTTCATTTTCTAGCCATACTTTGTTAGTAAACATAAGCTTATTTTGACTTATTAGAAGTTTTTATAAAAAGTTTTAGTTATAAAAGTTGCTTAAAATCATTTATTTAATAAGTTTCAAAAGAAAAATCAAAAAATAAAATGTTTTGCAAAAGGTGGGAGGCGGGGTCGAACACGAGACCTCCGACCTTGAAGAGTGATAGTGTGTACTGTATACCAGTTGCCCTTGGGTCTTTGGTTGGTTATATCACACACAATTTAATACATAAGTCTTCCTTGTTCATTTAGCTTATACGAACATATTAGCTTATTTCTAGCTTATTAAAACTAGCTTTTTCATGTTTTGTATTTTTATTAACTTTGTATTAGTATAAAGTATTTTATAAAAAGTTTGATTTTTCTCAATAGTTTTAATATTTTTAATCATTTAATTAGTGTAAAAACTTATTTAATTCATAATAAAAAATATAAAAGTCTAAAAATATAAATCTTTTTTCTAAAATTTTCTTTTGTCATATAGTACGTAATAAAATTGTTTTTACACTTGTAGGACTTTTATTTCACAAATTTTACGTTTTGCTTGCGCTCTGCGTAATTTTTATATAGCGATGCGTTTTCATTTTAAATCACGTTTTTAGATAATTTAAGTTTACATTTTAGTTAAAATAGTTTATTTAAGTCATTTTATTTTATAAATCGCAAAAACATCATTGTAAAAATAGTGATAGCGTTTATTTAATATATTTTAAATTTTTAATTTCCTTTAATTTGCATTTAAGTCACTGTAATTTATAAATCTTTTCTTTAGGTATAATTATCCATCAAAATTATTACTAATCACTATCCTTAGTGATTATTCGACATCTGAAGTTGTTTAACACCAATTCATCCTCCGTGGGACTTAACGACCCAGAAATACACTATATTCTTGATCTTTATTGCATTGGTTTACGGCGGTTTTAAGTTTATTCGGTTCGACCATTCACAAGTGGCGGCTTGTGTGATTAAGCTTGATGGTTGGGACCAATCAAATTTTGGCGCCATTGCGGGAGAATTTGTAAAGCGTGTTTTAAGCATTTTTGAGACCGTTACTTGCACATATACCACCTTTTGTAGCAGTTTTTTTGTAAAGTTATCAAATTATCCAAAAGTTCATTAACACTTTTCCTAAAGTGTTAGCAACACCAAAAATATTTTCATTCTTTGTTTCTATAAAATGTTTTTCAAAATGCCAAAATATTCCTCTTTATCCTCTTTACCCTTTTTGATACTTTATCCCTTTACCCTCTATCCATTTGATTCTAACTTCTTCTATTCTCATGGAATCTCTCCGACTACTGACGAATTATGGAGCGAAGTTGAAAAACTTCCTACTTTATCAAAAATGTCAAAATTACGTGTTGTTGTGATGATCCATTAATTCTGCGTAGGGAAATGGGCGAGAAACGGGGTGACAAAGGACCGGTACTTCCCTCGATAATGGAGGTGCTAAATCGTCCAACCTACGGTTATCAAAGATCTAACCCTCGATTGCTCTTAAGCCGTCTAAAATTGATCCTAAACTTTCACGATTCTGATTTAAAGCAAACATCGAGTTTAGACCGGTGACTAGCAAGAATGACTTGCCTAATCTTCCGTTTCTCAGAGCGAGAAGGAGACCATAGCGGAGTGATGGAAATTGCTAGCTCTCGAGCACACCACTTGTCCACCTCCGGATTTTTCAAAATGTTCTTGAGTCTAAATAGTCATTCAGATCACCATGTTGGTTTTGTTGATTCTTTGAATGAACTGATTCCTTCTCATAACTCTCAAATAGAATCGTTTATTCCTTGTGTCGGTTGTGGTGAGCCTCTTTTTGGTTCACCACATGCGTTAATGTCGCGTGTATATGCAGTGTGGTAATGATATTAAATAGCGGGGAGTTGTTTGTTTTGTGGTTAGGAATTCATTTGATTATAATCCTAATCCCGAACTCATTTAATGACCCTCAAACTTTTCCAATTACCCACCACAGCCCGACTTATCTTCATATAATCAACACAACTGCTGTGAATTTTGTGGAGGTCCTCACCAAGGATTTGAGTGTCAATCCGGAAACACGTTTGTTCTGAGCAGTTTTACGGTAACACTCGAGGACTTTGAAATGACCAAATTCCATATTATTCACATGACCAACCACAACAATCATTTTGTTGTTGTGAGAACTGTGGAGGTCCCAACTTTAGCTCGATTGTCAAACGGGGAATCCATTTCCTTGTAACAATTACGACTATCCATATCACGACCAACCTCCACATTGCCAAATGACTCAAACTCCTCGGCAAACCCGACAAGACACTTATCTAGAACTTACGGAGTCGGTGAAAGAGCTGAGGTTGAGTAAGCGGCATTTCATAATGTTCCCATCAGTTTTCTTGTATATATTATGGGGGTCCTCATGATGATTATCAATGTCAACCTTCCGGTTTTGACAAATCTCCACTCCGCAATGTCCGTCATTCAAAATTCACATGAAAATCCATGAAAGAATTGCTAGGCGAAGAAGCGGTACATAAAATAAATTCCCAAATTGCTTTGAAAAAGTCTATTAGGAATCAATTGCAAAAGCGGCGAATCTAGCTCTCAATTTCGTTTTATTCACGATGGCGGTGATGATGAGGATGCACTTGGTATCCTACAATTTTATAAAAGATTCATCAAGTTCATCGAGTTGATATTCGGCCAGTTGAGATTCATTCTCAAACAAGCTGCCATCACACCCAAGCTCCCACTCACTCTCGAACATGGGGGCGAGCATCTTGACCTTTGTTCACGAAAGGAATCGGACGAATTCATAAAGTCTAGTGTTGAGGACCTTGTCCCAATCGAGAGTCCACGAGGAACTTTGACCATGTGTGTGATATCCTCCTCTCTTGTCTTCAAAATGATCATATTGAGATGTTCTCTCGATTCGATGAGGACTATTCTTTATCTTGTGGAGACATAAGTTATGTGGGGAATTACCTTACGACTGTCGACTTAGGAGAAGAGAATGATGAAGAAATAATCCAAGACGAAGCTCTTAGATCTTACATTATGAATGTCAATCTTCTCATTTCTAGAATCGAGGCTTTTAATGAAAAGCCTACTTCATATCCTATCCCTTTGAGGATAGTGAACTTTTGTTCAATGATTCTATTCCCGAATTGCAAACGTTCCATTTTGATCATATGGGAGAGAAGATTAGTGGTATTACCACTTCTCATTCTCATAATTCTCTCCCGATTATGAATCATTCACTTTTGAGGAGTTCCACTAGTGAACTCACTCGAATCAATCGAATATGAATCATTAGCCTTTGAGGAGTTCTCACGTGAACTCACTCATATCATATCTGGGAGTATGATAACTTCTACTTTGATCTAGACACCCGGGATATGTCTAGACCAATTGAGCTTAAAAGATGAAATTCATGCTATTATGAATTCTCCTTGGATGATGATGATAGAGTTAGTCAAGATTTTTATCATGACTTTCTTTCTTTTCTTCATATATCCATGACTTCTCACATGTTCTTCACTCCTTAGGGAATGAAGACATTATATTGACCGGCATTCTCATTTATCATTTGTAAGCCGGTTCTATGTATATCTCATCGGTGTGGAACTTTCACGTATTTCAATGTTTATACAAACATCTTGAATGAAAGTCAGATGGAGATTGTCTCTTCCACTTACTTCCCCATGAACAAATTAATTCGGGGTCGAGTCAAGCTAGCGACTTCGGTAATCAAAACGATAGTTAAACATGGGTTTTCACCCGTGTGTACCACCTAGTGTGGGGAAGATACCCATGTTGTATTTAGATCTAAAAAAAAGAATGGTAATTGTTGTGTTTCTACACTTGGCTAATAATGTTATCTTTTTACGTTCTAAGTTTCGACATAACGGTAGGTACTTTGAATATTGAGGACAATATTCATTTCTAAGTGTGGGGGAAATTAGCGAATTTGATCATAAAATGTACCCTTTTAGTCCCTTTTTCCTCCAAAATGGCCAAATTTTAAAAATTATTTGGTGGAAGTACTATGTACTAAACACAACAAATGGTAATCAGTCCACCATGTCTAACCCACATAAGGATTGGCTAATCCGAGGAGCAAGCGGCTCTTGGTAAAGATATCTCAAATCCGTTGATGGCTTGCAATTTGCCCAAAATTGTATGGTGTTACTTCACCATATCTTTAAAAGTGAAGAGTTGGCTAGCCCGCAAGTTTATGGCTTGTGGTAAAAGCAGTTGAAAAACCATAATTGGTGTCGACTCACCAAAGATAATATTGATAATTTATCTAAGAATTGGCTAGTCGAAGCAAGCGGCGGTAAAGACAAATCAAAACCGTTTATAGCTTATGATTTGCTCAAAATCATTTGGTTATCATTGTACCAAAGTTCTTACTTGAGCTGAAACAATTGGCTACTCCAGAAGTAATGGCTTTTGGTAAAGAGATAAAATCCATTAACTTTTCAAAACATTGCTAGGGACTAGCAATATCTTAGTGTGGGGGATTGATGAGTGTCAAAATACTCATCATTTTTATCTGATTTAAAGCTGCAAAACATGCGAAAACACCGAAATGTATCAAAATTATGAAAATATCACAAATAAGTGTTTTATGTGTTTTAAATGCAAAAATATCAAAATCGGATGAAAAAGCATTATCAAGTTTGCATAATTGGCAGTTTAGTCCCCAGTTTCAATAGTTGTCAAAAATAGTCCCTGGTAATTCAAAAACTTGTAAAATGTCATTTAAGGTCCATAGGATTCAAAAGTTGTCAAAATAAACCCTTTAAAGTTTAAAGTTTACAAAATGACAACTTTAGTCCTTAAACTTTGAAAATTGTCAAAAATAGTCCTTGGTTAATTTAAAAAGTGAAAATTATCAAAAATAAACCTTGTACTATTCATAAATGGCAAAATTGGTCCTTATGATAAACTTTTGGAAAATTACATGTTTGGTCCCTTAAGTTTCAAAAATGACATTAAAGGTCCTTGGAATCATAAAAATGGGATTTTATCACTAATGGTCCTTGTACTATTAAAGAATGGCAAGATAGGTCCTTATGATTACTTTGGATTGTTGGCGGGATCGACCCTTCAAGAATTCATAAATTACAATATTGGTCCTTGTGCTTATATTAAACCAAGCGGACCATTTGTAATATTACAACCCAATCAACGACCCAAATACCAAACCGGCCCAAAATTTAAATAAAGAAAACCGCTCACCACTTTGTATTCACTCCTCTCCACCAGCGTACACGAAGCAATGGTTTCTCCCTCACTTCCTACCACTCCACGCTTCCCACCTTCAATCTTACTCGCCACTGTCTAACCACTCTTAACACCTCCATCCACCAAAATACATTAATTGATAAAACACAGTCAAATGACTTTTTGGCGCCAATTTAAAATCAATGGGCACAGATATATTCTGAGAGATCCAATGGTGGGTGAGGAATAACTTCGGAGCTTATGGGGAGTCTCAAAATGCTATAAAGAGAAGGAAGC
Source organism: Chrysanthemum makinoi (assembly GCA_910596185.1). Classification (NCBI taxonomy): domain Eukaryota; kingdom Viridiplantae; phylum Streptophyta; class Magnoliopsida; order Asterales; family Asteraceae; genus Chrysanthemum; species Chrysanthemum makinoi. Next base: position 160,158,849 of record OU343225.1, on the reverse strand, counting down.
GATTGGAGAAAAGAGGAGTAGTGTAAAATTAGTTTAGGTAATGTCGTATTAGTTAATTTTACCTTTCGGTGTATTTTAAAGCTTTCAAGTACCTTTGTAAGTAATCTTAATGTGTTTTGAATCATTTTCAATAATAAAACTTCGGTGTTCAGTTCAAATTCGGTTTGTGCATTTTCAAATTTCAAAAATCTCATGAGTGTTCAAATGTTGTTTTAGGTTGTTAGTAAGGATTGAATAAGCCAAATAAGCTCCTAGAAAGCTTATTCAAGCTTTTAGAAACCTTAAAATCTGTATAGAAACAAAAGAGAAAAATCACCAAAAATACACATTAATTAGATAAAAATAAAAAATACATGGAAGTGATGTTCAAAGTTGGAGCAGAGCTAATCTTGGATTGCATTTTGGTTTAGAGCTTCTTGGGAAGCATTAGGGTATGATCTTTGAGCCTCGGTTCTCGAGGTTGTGCTCAAATCTATCTTGTAAGCCTTTTTGATCATTTTGGAATTTAACTATTTTAGTTAATTAGTAGCTTTAATCTCTGTGACTTATTGTTCATTAGTGATAATTAAGTCAAATTAACCAATAAAACAGATAGCTAGCTCTTTTTAATTTATAGTTACTAAAATTTTTATTTTACTTGATCATATTAGCATAATTGATAATCTTAAGTTTTATATTTGCTATTCTTTGTTATTTCATGCTTCTTTAGTCCTATTTAATGATAATACAAGGTTAGAATCCATGACATGGTCTTAATCAGTATTTTACTTTGAAAATCATCAAAACAATATTTTGAAAGGATGTTTTGGATTTTGCTTTGATTCTTTGTAATATAGGTTGTTTATGTGGTTGTTTATTGCTTTGTTCACATTGTCACTTGCACATCTAATAACTCAAGCATACCATAAAACCAGTGCCTTGTTTAAATAAAAAGTCAAATCACCTTTGATCTCATCTTAATCACAGCTAGCTGTTAAGAGTCAAAGTGCTAAACTCATCAAAATAGCTTAAAAGTTGTTAGCATAGCTTATTATAGTCTTATTACACCTTAACTTAACATAATCAGTGTTTAGACTTGGATCAAAGTTCATTAAAGTCAAACTAGTTCATAACTTAAAAAAGTCAAAATTTCCTAAATGGAGTTTTGAATAAAATTTAGAATTTTATATAGGATTCAATACTAAGATTTAGCTCATAAGCTTTTGGGATATCAATGTTAATTTTGCTTGTCTTAATTAGAAAAATATTAGTTTATATACATTTAGTTTTTAGCTGCTTATTTCCTTATTTCTTTTTAGTCCTTTTTACGAAATACTCCCCTGTATTGCAATTGTTGAGATCTTTTCACAAGCTCCGAGAGGCTTGTTAGTTAGCCTAAACTTGTGTAATTTAGCTTTTGAGAAGGCGACCTAAACTGTCTCAGATTCCAATTTTAATTTTCCATTCTTGGCTTATTTAGTAGGCACCTTTAAGCTTTTGTTTTTGTCCATTTTATCTAGTCTAATAATTAGTGGTGTTTTCAAGTTTTTGAATAAGCTCATTAAAAGCTCTCTAGTGAACACCCTTTGTGAGTATTTTAGCTTTTTGGATAGCTCAGTTGGTTAGCTTGTTAGTTCAAGTGCTCCTTTTCATTTCTTGACTTATTTAGATGCTTAAAATTTAGTTAGAAAGTGCCTAGTAAACTAATAAGTGTCACGTGTTATGATTAAGTTAGAGCTTATTTATAGCTTGTTAAGTGCTTATTTTTAGTCACTTTGCTTATTTAGTTGTCACATTAGCTTATTATTAGTGACTTAGCTTATTCCCAGTGTAATTGCTTATCTTTTTAGCTTATAAAGAAGTTTGGCTTATCCTTATGCTTATTTTCATTTTCTAGCCACTGTTAGTAAACATAAGCTTATTTTCAGCTTATTAGAAGTTTTCATAAAAAGTTTTAGTTATAAAAATTGCTTAAAATCATTTACTTAATAAGTTTCAAAAAGAAAAATCAAAAAAATAAAATGTTTTGCAAAAAGGTGGGAGGCAGGCTCGAACCTGAGACCTCCCGACCTTGAAGAGTGATAGTGTGTACACATATACGGTTGCCTGGGTCTTTGGTTATATCGCACAATTAATACATAAGTCTTCCTTGTTCATTTAGCTTATCTGAACATATTAGCTTATTTCTAGCTTATTAAAACTAGTTTTTTCATGTTTTGTATTTTTCTTAACTTTGTATTAGTATAAAGTATTTTATAAAAAAGTTTCAGATTTTTCTCAATAGTTTTAGTATTTTTAATCATTTAATTAGTGTAAAAACTTATTTAATTCATAATAAAAATATAAAGTCTAAAAATATAAATCTTTTTTTAAAATTTTCTTTTGTCATATAGTACATAATAAAATTGTTTTACACTTGTAGGACATTTCACAAATTTCGTTTTTCTTTTCTTGTATTAGCGTAATTTTTATACTTTACTTACGTTTTCATTTTAAATCACATTTTTAGATAATTTAAGTTTACATTTTAGTTAAAATAGATTATTTAAGTCATTTTATTTTATAAATCACAAAACATCATTGTAAAAATAGTGATAGCGTTTATTTAATATATTTTAAAATTTTAATTTCCTTTAATTTGCATTTAAGTCGCTGTAATTTATAAATCTTTTCTTTAGGTATAATTATCCATCAAAATTCTTACTAATCACTATCCTTAGTGATTATTAGACATCTGAAGTTGTTTAACACCAATTCATCCTCCGTGGGACTTAACGACCAGGAATACACTATATTCCTCGATCTTTATTGCATTGGTTTTACGGCGGTTTAAGTTTATTACGGTTGAGAATTCACAAGTGGCCGGCTTGTGTGATTAAGCAGCGGTTCGGGACCAATCATTTACTTTGATAAACTTTTTAATCTAAAATGGAAATACATATTACATCATGGCATGCATCATCCTTGTAATCTTTAGAAGATTTCATGGAATATTTTGTTTAGATTTGAACTCTACATCAACACAATCTTGGATGGATTTGGTTGACTTTGGTAGATTTTGGTAATCTTTAACTGTCGGACCCACGGTACCAAAATGGTACAGGCGGAACCCTTTGAGAGGTTCCGTTGTCCGTGGCGCTCATCCATTTGGCTATAAATAGCAAGCCAAACCAAGTTGTTTGAGAACCCCTTCAACACACTTTCTCTCTACCCTTCTTGCATCATTTAGATCTGTAGAGAACAGTATGAAACATATATTAATCACCCTCACCATCACATGATCATAATGCTTCTAACATTCATCTTTGTTGTAAGCATACTCTACATTGATCAACCAAGGAAAGCTTGGAGATTTAGCCATCCCCACTCACCACAAGCTGAAGATCTATCACAACAAGTTTAGGGGACTTGTGATCTTCATCATGAAGGCTTCCTATCAATGGAAGTTCATTTAGAAGTAGTTATTCATATCCATTAGACATATGTGTCATGGATCATTAGTGTAAACATCATTGCATCATAACAACACTTTCACCAAACTAGATTAGATGGTTTATGTGTTTGTGTCATAAAACACAAGGTTTATTATGTTGGGCCATAAAACATATTGGGAGTGGTTGTACCCTTGGAAAGAACTTCGACATCTAGCTGTAGGAAATATTGTATAAGCGACGTTAGGTTGGTTAACCTCGAACTAGAACCCGTTATTTAGCTTTGTACCGGAAAAAGTGTAGCGGCGTTGCAAGGTTTTCTCTGCCGAGAAGGGAGCTTGTTGATTTAGTGAAGTAACTCTCGAGTTTGGTACTCGGGGAGTGGAGTAGGGCGGAAAGGAGATCCGTGACAGAACCACTATAAATCCTCGTGTTCGGTTTGCACTTTCCTTTCTTTATCTCTTTACTTTTATACTTGCACTATACTATTGTTTGTGATGTGGTTTGATGTTCATGATTGTGTGACAACTTGGTCTACCATGCTTTATAGTCATGAAAACAATAATTGGTATTTTCATATTATAACAAGCTTCATAAGCGATTTGATACTAAAGATCTAAAGTTTTTAAGTGGTAACGTATTCACCCCCCTCTACGTTTCCACATATACGTTGAAGTATCAACGGCATTACACCAAAACCTTTGGGGTATAGATTGTTCATTAAGCATGGTTCGACTCATTTCTTGTAGAGTTCTATTCTTTCTTTCTACTACCCCATTCGATTGTGGAGTCGTGGGCCAGAAGTTGTGAGTAATACCATTAGCGTCACAAAAAGCTCGAATTGCACTTCATTATCGAATTCCCTACCATGATCCGTCCTAATAGACACTATGGGACTTCCTAGTTGTCTTTGGAATCTTTTGCTTAATATTTCAAAATAGTTAAAGGTTTCCGTTTTGTTCTTTAAAATTTTGTCCATGTATACCTAGAGTAGTCATCCACTATTACCAAAGTGTAGTAGTTGCCTCCATAACTTTGGATAGCAAATGGACCAAATAAATCCATATGTAGTAATTCTAGACACCTAGTTGTGGACACCATGTTTTTAGCTTTATGACTTGAATGAGCTTGTTTTCCTACATTACAAGCATCACAAAATGATGTTCATATTTTAACTTAGGTAGATCTCTTACTAGATCTTTGGATGATAGCGATTGAAGAAGTCGCATGTTGGCGTGACCCATCTTGATGCCATAAGGTTGAAGTATCATCCATAGAGGTAAGACATAGTTTGTCTTTAGGTTCATTACGATTTTAATGACATAGACTCCATGTTTCCTAATTCCTCTTCCTATGGTTATGCCATTTTTAAGTATCTTACTACCGGTTTCGGTAAAAGTACATTGCACTTTTTATCACATATTTGTCCTATACTTAAGAGGTTAAAGTTTAGGTTTTCTATATGACACACATCGTTAATGGTTAGAGATTTGTTAGAAATCGTACCTTTACCGATGATTCTACTTTGCTATTTCCAAACACCACATTACCTCCATTAATGGATTCATATGTGGAGAATAGATCCCTATTGCTGGTCATGTGCCTCGTGCACCCGCTATCCTTGACCCATTCATCGGGGTCTAGGTCGACCTTTAAGCACACCTAACACAATAATAAACTCAAAAGTTTGGTCCCCATTTGTTCATGGGTCCATTAGTGTTAAACATTCCATTCATGTTAGAAATGTATGGATAAGATGAGTATGCATTCCATGGAGCAAAGTTTTGAAAGGGAAAACCGTTTTGCATGTTTTGATTCCATCCCATTTGATGGTTACTTTTCGGAAAATGTTATTAGGTCTCCTAAATGAGTTAGGTTTTGAAAGAGATGGAGCTTTGTTTCTTGCAAAAGTAGGATTATATTTTGGAGGTGGTTGTCTAGTAGTGACATGACTTGGTTTCTTCCTATTAACTATAACACTCATTTCTAGATGAAGAAGCTACGTTATTGCTCTTTGTTTGCTACAGAGATCCACGGATCCCACTTTTGTACACTAGCCGGTTCCCTTTTTAGGGGATCCGTGGGATCCGCCACAACAGTGGCTAGTTTTTCTAGTTCTTTAACAAATTTTGTTTCTTTACTTTCACTAGTTGATGGATCAAGTTGTTGACTACCTAAACCCTTTTGATTGTTACCGGTTTTAACGCTCAGTATTGTATCTAAAATGTTCGTGCTCATTCTAGCAATTTTAGAATCTAAGTGATCCACTAGTGTTTGAAGTTGAACACAAAGTTCACATTCACCACTTGCTATTTTACCTTTCTCTAAACGTTTTAGTTTTGCTTTTAATTCTATGACTTCTTTATCTAAGCGTTTATTTTGACTCTTTAAAAGCTTGTTTTTGTTAACTAGTTTTAAGCTAATATTGCATAGTTTATCATATTCATTATGCAATGAGTCGTCATCAAGTGATGAGCTACTATAGTATTCGTGACATACCTCGTCATTTGCCATGAGACAAATTTCTTGTCCTCCTCGTCACTCATTTCCCCATGTGCGCTTCGAGCATGCTTTGATCATCCCGTTTTGGGACACTTACTAATAAAGTGGTTTGGGTCCCCACATTTAAAGCAAGTCCGATCATCCTTTGGCTTCTCGTCCTTTTTGCTTTTCTGAAAGCCTTTCTTATCATCATACGGTTGTTTGACGTATCTACCCTTTCTTCTAAAGAACTTTTTAAAGTCCCTTACCGCCATAGCGTACTCTTCGTCGTCATTACTCGAAGATGAGTTCTCTCATCGCTTCGAAGCCTTTTTGGCTTTAAGGGCAAGAGATTTGTGTTTCTCTTTCACCTTTGAGGCTTCGGATCTTTAGCAGGACAAGCTCGTAGTATTTTAGGTTGCCTATGAGTTCATCGAGGGTGAGGATTGTCAAATCTTTTGACTCTTCGATTGCCGTCACCTTGGATCTCCACTTGAATGGAAGTGCCCTTAGATATCTCCTAACATGGTTACGGCTAGAGAAGGATTCATCAAGTGCTTGTAAAGATGTAAGAATAGTATTAAAGTTAGCAAATGAATGATCTATAGTTTCCTCATCCGATATTGAAAATTGTTCATATTATTGAACAAATAAATCAATTTTATTATTTTTAACTTGTTGGTTGCCTTTCGAATTCCTTTTTCGGTAAAGCATTATATAAAACCATTTTTGCTTCACTATTTTTAGAAAGCTTTTTCTTCATTTCATCGTTTAATTTATCATGAGGTATGTGAACTAAATTTCCTTTATCATCATTTGAGGTAGCCTCAAAATCACCTTCAACAATAATGTACCAAAGATCAATATCTTTAGACTTCACATATGTTTGGAATCTATTTTTCCAATATATAAAACCATTAGTTTCAAGTAGTGGTGGTCATTGCATAGATTGCCCTTCCTTATAATTTTGGAACCCATAGTGATCGAAGAGTTTTTAAAATACAATTTTATTTTAAAACTTTTATAAACTTAGCTCTTGATGCCAATTGTGGAAAACTAGAAGGGGGTTGAATAGTTTTGCCGATTTTAAGTTGATTTCAAAAACTTTAGATTCGATATTATGTGAAATCTTATGGATGTTGAGAACGTATAGATCTAATGATAATGCAAGCAAATAAATAAAGTTAAGGGATAGAAAGACACAACCGATTTATAGTGGTTCGGCTACAAGGTCACCTTCCTTGCCTACTCCACTCCCTGAGTCACCTACTTGAGATTTCAAGCACTATGTCAACAAACTCCTTCACTTGGCGGAGCCTTCTAGCGTTGCTTACACTTTTTCGGTACAAAGCTAGAATACGAGTCCGTAGCATGGTGGGCCAAACCAACACAACTATTACACAACAAATATGTGAAATATCAAATACAAGATCTTAACTCAGAAATCTTGTGGATTGACAAATCAATCAAGGACCCCTTGCTTGGATGACTTGTAGAATGCTCGTGATCTCGCCTTAGAAGGACCTATGAGGGATCACAAATAGAAAAAAAAGAAGAACAACTCTCTAGATCAAGTGATCTATATGTTAGAAGAGAATGAGAGTGTATGAGAGATTTAGTAAGAAGAGGGGTAAGTTAGAATGAAGAAATGGCTCTCATTTATAGGCAAATTTCTTCTGTTCCACGGTCCACGGATCCCTCCCACTTGGGATCCGGCTAGTGTAATCCTAGGGATCCGTGGTCAGCTCCTCTTTGCCCATGGGTTTTTTGGTTATGGGTCATGGGTTATGGGTTGGTCCATGGGTTTTCTTTAGATTCAATGTATCTAAGTATACATTGTATCTATAACTTTGGTATGGGTTATGATCCATGGGATATGGTCAATGGGTTATAGTTTTTACCCATCCTAATAAACTATTACAACAAATGCTTAATTATTACATTTTTGTAAATAAATGGCTATATGTAAATGCTTAACAAAAATAACATGTATCCTTATAATTATACTTAAGATAACATTACATTTGTTATCAACAAAACACAAAGAGATCGCAAAATATTAATAAACGTTTTTACGGTTTATTTGTATTAACAGTATAGATGGTGCAAATTGATTTTCATGATTTTGACACATGCAGAGGAACAAAAAATAAGAGAAATCATGAAATGCATCTAATATCGTGTATATGAATCTGATTAAAAGCTAGAAAACACACTATGTTGTGTTATAATGCATCTAAGATTATAGGGATGCATCTAATTTAGGTCGGTGCATCTTGGATTTGCGGTTATAGTTCTTCTTATTCCTTCTTATTTTAAGTAATCTTCTTATTTGATCCTAACTCTATATATATAAATCTAGATCAAATAAGATCAAACTTAAAGTTGTTAAAATGAGATCCAACTAAAATTTGACAAACGACACTCTCTTTACAATAAAAATAACTTTTTTGTTAACTACAACTAAAATTGTTATAGTTTCGATAGATTCCTTTTTAAAATTTACGAAACCTAGGTGATACATTTTGATTAGAAGTGTAATGTGTATCAGGTTTTCGAATATATATTAGTATAATGTGTATCAAGTGTATCACTAATCCAAATTCATGCATCACTTGGTTATTAGTTGCTAAAATGTTAATTTGTATTAAAAAAAAATTTGTATTATTGCTAAAATTGTAATTTCAAATGTTTTAGTGGTTTACGAACGAAAACGTTTAAAAACGAACAAAAACGTAAAAAAATGGCCGAAAACGTATAAAAACGGATAGAAACGTATGAAAACAACGAAAATGTAAGAAAACGTATGAAAACGTAAGAAAACATATTTTTGAGTTAATTATTAATGGTGTCTTATAAGAATGTTTATCAGTGTATGTTTCATATTTTAATACTTTATGTTTTTTATTTTTTACATTCAGTTTTATACATTAGTTTTTTTAATGTAAATAAAATTATAAAAGTTAAAAAAAGCCAGAAAAAGCATAAGAAGATATCACTTGTAAACAAAAGCTGGGGGTCCAAATAAAGTAACCTAATAAAAAATATGCCACAATTCTTGATATATGCATGATGATTACAAAACAAAGAAACATCCGCTTTATACACGCGGGGATAAAAGGAAGTGATATATATCATTAGGGAGAGCATAGAAAAACCGAAAATCTTTTTCGAACAAAAAATAAAAAAACCGATTAAAAATCGAACCAATTCTAAAATCGATGGTGCAGTATTGGTTTTTAGAAAAACCGAAAGTTTTGGTTCGGTTTTGGTTTTTTATGAAATCGATGATGCAATATTCATATAACATTATATATATATATATATATATATATATATATATATATATATATATATATATATTTATATATACATTATATATAAAAAGAGGCATGTCACATATAATGCCACTTGTCATTCCATAATGCCATGTCATTTTTTCATGTCATCATTGATTTTATGTGGCATGACATGTGGCATTTTTTATAATTATGTTCAATTTTTTAATTTTTTTAATTTAATACGGTTTTATTTTATTTTGGATTTTAAATTTTAATTATATTTAATTAAAAAGAAGACATATATTGAATTTGAACTTGGGTCATTCATAAGGTATCTAAACAACTTACCACTAGACTAAATTGTTTTTTTATTTATATGTTCCAAATCAATAAAACTAAGAACATGCTAAAAAATTCTGCAGTTTGTATTTTAAGAATGTATATTTTGAAGATAAGAATTTATAAAAAAGTAGATATATATTGGGAAAATGACAAAAAAATGCATCGAACTTGACACCTATTGTGATTGTGTGTAGCCAACTATTTTTTTTTTCATTGTAACACAAAACTTTTGAACTTTTGTCATTGTATGATACGATTTCCACGTCATAAACACGTGATGCCAACTCATCGGAGTGTTACACGTGGACTGCCAACTCATTTACCCACTATTACTTTTTAGGGATAATAACAAAAATGTATCGAACTTGACCACTTTTGTCATTGTAACACAAACCTTTTGAATTTTGTTAATGTATGTATCCAGTCAATCTAAACTTAGCATCGTTAGTCCTTTATACTAACAACCGTTAGCACATAACTTAAAATTTCGTTTTCTTACGTTTTCATCCCTTTTTATACGTTTCATTTGTTTTCTTACGTTTTCATCCGTTTTTATATATTTTCGTCCATTTTCTTACCTTTTGTATACGTTTCGTCGGTTTTATACTTTTTTTCGCCGATTTTTTACGTTTTCATCCTTTATATGCTTTCATCCGTGTAAAATCAAACAAAAAGTTAAAAACAGAACATGTAAAAATCAAATGAAAACGTGTCAAAATGGGATGTAAAAGTGCAAAAATCATCAAAACGTAAAATCGGACTAAAACGTGTAAAACTGACTAAAAGTATAACGACCACGTGTTGATTAATAAAATAAACGGACGTGTGTAATAATATAAAACGGATGAAACGTACAAAAATGGATAAAGCATTATAAAAGTGATAAAAAAGTACAAAAGCGTAAAAACGTTGCTGGCGAAAAGCGATGTATAAAAAACATTAGAAAATGAACGAAAAATGTATAAAATGGATGAAAACGTAAGAAAACGAGCGAAAAACATATACAAAGGATGAGAACGTAAGAAATTTTTTAAGTTATGTCTGGCGGTCGTTAGTATAAAGGACTAACGATGCCATGTTTAGATTATTGACTGATACATACATTAACAAAAATTCAAAAGGTTTGTGTTACAATGACAAAAGTGGTCAAGTTCGATATATTTTTTTGTTATTATCCCTAGAAAGTAATAGTGGGTAAATAAGTTGGCAATCCACGTGTAACACCCCGATGAGTTAGCAGTCCACGTGTTGTGACACGTTGGAAATCGTACATACAATGCCAAAAATTCAAAAGTTTTGTGTTACAATGAAAAAAAAATAGTTGGCTACACACAATCACAATAGGTGTCAAGTTCGATGCATTTTTTTTTTGTCATTTTCTCATATATATTACCTAACAAGATAATTATACCTTATATATTTTTAACCTATTATATATTTGATCAAGGTGCTCGATCCCTTCTCAAGAACATTGTTGAGCCTCATACAATTAGATCGACTATTTCCATCGTATAGCTACCTTCACCACTCATTATAGCGACTCTTTCTTGGTAAACAACAAATCACTATCGTCTTGGTGTTCTTTTTACATACAAAAAAAAGGCATGAAAATTAATCAGTAAATAAGAGATGTGTTCTTTTATCTTATTAAGATATACATGAGATGGGTTCTTTTCTATTCACGATGATGTATAACAAGAATTTTGGGATAGATTTTTTAGTGTTGTGGTTTTGGTTTCTTTGTTATTGATATCAATGGGTTTAGGGTTTTATGTGTGGGGATAAATCCTTATTATCAATATCAAAAATACTCACGAAGATAGATTCAAATTCTCTTAGGAAAAAGAATAATAAATCAAATCCCGTGTGTGATCGTTGTAGTACGGATTAGTCAACCGAATCGCTTTCCCAACGAGGCGAATTGCCAACGCCGTTTTGGTTTGGATTTTATGCTTGATGATTTGGATTATAGATTTTGATTTTATTAACTACGGAAATGGGAAAGTAATTAAGGAAATCTATCCTACGGGAAATCCTAAACGCGAATAAAACTAAAACGTATTAAACAAAACGCGATTAAAATGCAACTACGTCTAAACGATATCCTAAAAATGCCTAAATTTACTTTTACTCTAAAAATGTGATTAGAAAACTATTTTAGAATTAAAACTATTTTTTTTGGATTTTTCTAGATTTTATAAAAATTAAAAACTAATTTAAACTAATTAAAACTAATTAAAATTCTAAAAATTATAAAATTCAAAGAGAAAAATAAGGAAAAATCTTTTTATTGCTTTTTATATTTTTCTTAAACTATTAAAATTGAAAAATTATTTTTTTGGAGCTTTTTCTCAATTATTTTCAAATTTAAGCTATTAAAAAGTGATTAAAATCTATTTAAATTGAGAAAAATAGTAAATAAAGACCAAAAATTATGAAACTTACAGGAAAAATCTAAAATGATATTTAGAATCTATGAAAAATGAAAAACAAGCAGCTTATGTATGAAATATGGAAGTTATAGTGCAACTGCCACTCAAATAAGCTACTAAAATAAGCTAATGATCTAATAAGCCAACCAAACAGTGAACAAAGCTAACTTATCCTACAATTAACTAATAGCAACTGTTTCTAACTACTCCTAACAAGCCTAAAGCTTAGATCAGTGAAATAAGCCAACTGCTTATTCCACCAATTGCTGAAACACCCTACTTATCAGTTGGGGCTTATGCACCAGCTTATAGAAAAAGCTAACCCAAAATCAATCAGTGCAGTCCTACACACCACCTGGCTAGCTACAAATAACCAAAATACCAGGCCCTAACTCCTAGAAATGAACTCAGTGCAACAGATTCAAGATCGCCGATTCACAAGTTTTGTGAACAGATAGTGGCTTGTTGATGAGCTTATTTGAAGCTCAAAATGACAAGCTCAGATTTGACAAAAAGTGTTTATCAGATTTAGACCAGTTCAACTTGTAAATTCCAAAGTTTCAAACACTGAATCTTAGAAATGAAGCAATGATTTGATTCACAAGTTTTGTGAAAAACTGTTTTTAGCAACTTGTTGACTTTTAAGAACACATGAAAGTTTGACCAAACTCAGTTTTAATTCAATCTAATGAACTGATATTGATGTTTTAACACTAGATATGATTACTAAAAGCTAGATCTAACACATCCAAACCAACTTGCAGCTTATAATCCCTACTGAATTCAACAGATTCAGAGTCTAGAACAGATTCAAGCTTGATTTTGACTTATGAGCTAAAACTGCTAGCACTATGACCTCAATAGACTATCAATTAATTACTTAAGCAAGTATCAAACACTAACCACAGATCTACAATCCTCTAGCACACTAAAATCAGCAATGCCAAACACTAGTTAAGCTGCTAATGATGAAGTAACTAACAGTTTATGACCAAATCAAGCTAAACAAACATGAATCTCAGATCTAACAGTAACAATAACAGCTAATGAACAGATTAAAACACTGATTAAATGATCAAAACAGAAATTGAACTTACAAGATGCCTTAGCCACTATGGCTTGCCAAGTGAAGAAACAAGAACTCTATCCTACTTATACCCCTAACCTAAACAATTCCAGCTCAACATGAACCCAATCCAGATTTCACTGCGACAATCCAAACCGCATCCGATCCAAAACCGAAGATCAAAACCAGAAGATCACCAACAAAGATCAGCATCTGATGTGAACATGATATTTTGTGTTTCGAGTGAGAAAACAAGTACAAGCTTCACTATAAGCTATAGAAAGCTTAAATGAACCTTAACAAAACAAGATCGTGAATTGCTCCACAAAACAGATTTACTATGTTTTTTATTTTTGAATGATTTTTAATGATTTTTTTTTTGTATTTTTGAAATTTTAAAAAGTTAAGCTAACAATATGTTTCAAATACTGAAATAAGCACTAGAATAAGGTAAATAAGCAGATTAAGATCACAAAAACTTAACACAAACAATTGAAATTTAAATGCAACTTATATTAATAATAGAAATTTTTGGTACAAAATACTAATTTAATTAAAACATTGAAAATTTGAATAACCACTACAACTAAAACTTAGAGAGAAGAAAAATACAGGAATTTAAGATACATTGTGAATGAATGAAAGGTCTATATATAGTCGAGCTAAGGGTCTTGGAAGCTTCTCGAAATTCTTCTCTTTGTGCTTCTTTGCAGCTTGTTATCACCCTTGGATCATAATAACCGTTTCCCCTCTCATCACAACCTTAGGATCAAATCTGATGACATGCTTCGGCCAATAAGAGAGTGACAAGTAGCCTCTAGCACACGGATTGGTGATGTGTCATTCCCTTTGTCAGTGGGGTGTCAGGGAAAAGTACCAACGTACCCTTAATTGTGGTTAATTTTGAATAATCACACGGGTGGGTAAATTAGGGTTTATATCTGGGTAAATTTGGGGAGGAAATTGGCGCGAGGTTTTATATTTGTTTGGTTTTTGACTGGTTTATTGGTTCGTTGACCCGGGTATTTACTGGTTAGTTGGTTTCGGTTAGGATATCAACCGGGTAGTAGTATTATAGGATTGGGCTCGGGTAATATATTTTGGGCCGAAGGTTTAGTAGTTTTTGGACTTTGGATATAATTTGAACCCAAGTGATATTTAAGGGACCAATCTTGTACAATTCGAATTTCCAAGGGACCACAAGTGTAAATCTGGCAATCTCACACAAGGACCAATCTTGTAAAGCTCAAATAATCCAAGGGTGCATTCTGTAATTTCTGAAACTTCAGGGATCAAATCTGACAAAAGTTGAAAGTACAGGGACTGATCTTGTCATTTCTTCAAACTTTGCTGAAACTTCCAAAATCATCTTCTGAGAATAAAATCTTCCAAAATACATAATCTTGACCTTCCAGCTCAGCTAAAACTCTCTTGATCTCTCGTGCTCGGATTTACATCTGATTTGGATCCTTTTTGCGTGTTTTTGCATATCCGTACCTGCACAAGCACAAACTCAAGAAAACCACAAATATAAGCAATAAACGGCTTTTCCTTGGTTGTTTTGGGTCTATATTGATAAAGAAAAGGTATGTGTTTAAGCACATATCAAAAATACCCTAGACGAGACCATTGCCGTGTCCTCACGCAATGCAATCAACTCACGCTTCTAAAACCAAGGATTTCAATCTTTTTCTACTAAACCTATGAAGAAGTAGCAAAGATTCCTCAAAAGAGATTAAGAAAGCCTTAATTCTAAAAACGCCCGTTTACCTTTTAATTCACATGTAGATATTACAGTTAAGCACTTCAGATTATGAATGACGGTTTGTTGAACTTTCATGTCGATCAATAACTCAAACATTTTTCAAACGACACGTTAGGATCACGGAGTAGAAAACACAACACGACGTGAAGTGACCATACGGATAGAATACATCATCCCTGATTTTTCACAAGCTCCCAAACTAAGCGTAAAACCGAAATCATTGTTACATATGACTCTAGATGCTAACACTACCCATGGAAGTTACTTGTGTACTTACTTTTCGTTCCCATTTTCCTATTTCCTCTAGATTTTTTTTTTTTATTTTTTTTGTGAGAAATGAATTTCTTCAAATTCTCGTTTCGATAATTATTATTCCGATAAAGATACAAAGCTAAGTCGATAATTAGTTATCCGCCTTCTCTCGAGAACCATTGTCGTAAAAATGAGGTCCACATCAAGGAATTTTTATTCACTAACTTTTGATTTTTTCACTTTTCAACATCATCATTTTTTTTTTTTTTTTACATGAATTTTACTTTACTTATAAGAGCTGTGGAACTGAGCTTCACGGGTAATTCCAAGACTATAGGCTTCATGAAATGAGAGATCCCTACCGGCTAGGCTAAGACCTCATACAATCCCGCTAAAGATCCAAGGGTCCGATCTCCATAACCGCACTCACAACTTTACTTATTACATTATTACTTGATACTCAACACTTATTTATTCATTATAGATCCTTGATGTGTACCCAATTTTTAAAACAAAGATTCTTTTAAGAAGATAAAGAACTAACTATCGCCAAAAACTCGACATCTCTAATTATTTAGACAGATATGGGGTGAAACAATTTTGTGGGAACAAAAAGCCATAAGTACCTTCGATGGGCTCTAAAGAGAACCAACTACTCCACGCTTAGCATCTAAACTCATAAGTAACTCTATCATTTCTCGATCTCTGCAAATTTAAAATCCCAAATAATGAGATCCGCAGATGCTTAGCCGATAATTTTTAGATTATCTATGGTTAAGGGAACAAGCTAGGGCTCAACACGCCCGGTCAAGTCGTAATTCTATTCCTACTCTCACCAGCGGAAAGTCAATCAAGGTGTCAAAACATATATTAGCTTAGCAAATGCTTCGTCTAATGAAATCAAGTTATGCATATTTAAAGTCACTGTGAAACTTGCAAAATCCTTGGCCTTGTGAGCTAGAATTCGCATTTTATAGCTTCTAATCTAAGAGACTAGCAAAACCTTTCAATCAAAAAGACTTAACAAAAGCTTACAAAAATTTTAAATTTTCTCATTTTTGCACAATTTTTCATTTTCTAAGGAAAAACGGGGTTACGAGAAACACAACGTAAATAAGCAAGTGCGGTCAAATCAAATCGAAGATTACCCTACCCTAGACTAGAATGGAACATTGTCCTCAATGTTTAAAGGCAAGGGTATCAACGAAAATCTAAAAGCCGCTTATTAAGTATGCTCAAAGATAAACGTTAGTCGATAAGATTAGGATATCGGATTTCCATCAACATCGATCATGAGACTCGAGTGGAGAAAATGACAAACTTCGAGCACGAGAGTCTTCATATCGGGAACATCCTGAACACAACATTACAAACAACCAAACACGAGAAATCGAAGAGGCAGACCTCTTCACATCACTTATTAGAAAATAGAAAGAAGATAGATGGATAAGCATGGGGTGCCTCCCACAAAGCGCCATCGTTTTTGGTTACCGAGTCGCTAGCTTGACTCGATCCCGAATTCAATTGTTCTTAGGGAAAGTTTGGAGATCCGGGACAATCATGGATGGAATGTCCCCTCCGAAATAGTGTTTCACACGATGACCATTCACCTTGAAATTAGGACCGTCGGTGCCGAGAAAGCTCCACCGCTCCATACGGAAAACTTGAGTGATGATGAATGGTCCTGACCAACGGGTTTTGAGTTTGCCCGAGAAAATCTTCAATCGAGTTAAAAGGAGAACTTGATCACCAACGTTGAAAACGCTGTTTTGATTTTGCATCATGAATCCTCTTAGTCTTCTCTTTGAAAATCAAAGAATTCTCGTAGGCCCCATCCCTAAGCTCGCTTAATTCATTCAATTGAACTTTTCGGTGATCACCCGCGGTCTTAAGATCGAAATTAGCATGTTTCAAGGCCCAGAATGCCTTATGTTCGAGCTCGATGGGCAAGTGACAAGCTTTTCCATACACCAACTTGAATGGGGTGCACCTGATGGGTGTCTTGTAAAAGCGGAAAGCCCATAATGCATCATCTAACTTATCGGCCCATGAAGCTCGATTCTCTCCTACGTTCTTTCTAAAATCCTCTTTAAACCACGATTCGAGACCTCAACTTGTCCGGGCCGTTGCCATGGGTGATACGCTGTAGAAAGACGATGGGTAACTCCATATTTAGCCATAACTTTAGCAAATTGCTCATTACAAAAATGGGTACCGCGATCACTGATGATAGCACGAGGTGCTCCGAATCGGAAAACAAATTCTTTAGAAACTTAACAACCACTCGGGCGTCATTGGTGGGGAGCGCCTTCGCTTCAACCCATTTGGACAAGTAGTCGACTGCCACGAGGATATACTTATTTCCTCTAGATGACGGAAATGGTCCCATAAAATCGATGCCCCATACGCCAAAAATCTCACGACTTGAATAGCATTTTGTGGCATTTCATCCTTCGTGAAATTTTCCCTTGACGCTAAGCAAGAATCACAAGATTTGACTAAATCATGGGCATCTCGATATATGGTAGGCCAATAGAATCCGAAATCAAAAATCTTCTTGGCGGTGTAACTTGCACCATGATGGCCACCAGTGGGTCCGTTATGGCAAGCATTAAGAATATCAAGAGCCTCTTGGCCATGAACACACCGTCGGATTACTTGATCCGCACAAATCTTGAACAAGTAGGATCGCCCCGTAAATAATGCTTAACATCTTTGAAAAACTTTTTCTTCTGTTGGGACGACATCCCTTTCACAATGAAATTCCCCGCATGGTAATTTGCAATGTCGGCAAACCATGGGGTATTCGGGTCTTTCTTAGCAATCATCCCAAGTGTCTCAAGAGGAAATGTTTCTGTGATCTCCTTTTTCTCGAGCACACTTTGATGGGGATTTTCAAGTCTAGAACGGATGATGGCGCAAGGTTCTCCGCTACTTTTTTGTCAAGAATAGTAACATCAAACTCTTGAAGGAGGAGAACCCACCGGAGTAATCGTGGCTTAGCATCTTGCTTTGCCAAAAGATACTTTAAGCGCGTAATGGTCGGATACACTATGGTCTTTGTCAAGACAAGGTAGGGTCGAAATTTTTCAAAAGCATAGACAACGGCCAACAATTCTTTTTCAGAGTGCGTGTAATTGTGTTGGGCCTCGCATAATGTCTTACTCGCATAGTGTATGGGCTGAAAATGTTTCGACTTACATTGCCCCAAGACTGCCCCACCATGCGTAATCACTAGCATCACACATAAGCTCAAAGGGCAAATCCCACCTGGGGCAACTAAGATCGGTGCCTCGCTTAGTTTCTTCTTAAGAAAGTTAAATGCCTCAATGCATTCGCTTAGTGAAGATAAACGAGCATCCTTTTCAAGGAGATGGGTCGAGGCGGGCTATTTTGGAGAAATCTTGGATGAAACGGCGATAGAAACCGCATGACCCAAAACTCAATACCTTTGACGGTAATGGAATGAGGGAGTTTAGCTATAACGTCGACTTTAGCTCGGTCGACCTCAATCCTAGATTTCGAAATCTTATGGCCGAGGACAATGCCCTCGAACCATGAAATGGCACTTCTCCCAATTCAAGACCAAGTTGGTGTCTTCACACCTTTTGAGCATGTGGTCTAGATGGGAGAGGCAAGAAGTGAAAGAATCTCCATAAACCGAGAAATCGTCCATGAAAACTTCCATAGACTTTTCGATCATGTCATGAAATATAGCCATCATGCACCTTTGAAACGCTCCAGAGCATTGCATAAGCCACATGGCATTCGTCGGTAAGCAAACGTTCCATAAGGGCATGTGAAAGTCGTTTTCTCTTGATCCTTTGGATCGATCGGATTTGAAAATAACCGAGAAACCATCGAGAAAGCAATAGAACTCATTTCCGCTAAACGCTCGAGCATCCGATCCATAAAAGGTAGCGGAAATGATCCTTCCTTGTAGCATCATTCAACTTCCGGAGTCAATACACACTTCCATCCGTGACGAGGCGTGTGGAAATCAATTCGTTATCTTCATTGGCAATGACGGTCATTCCTCCTTTCTTGGGAACACAATGGATAGGGCTAACCCATGAGCTATCGGAGATGGGATAAATGATTCCGGCCGAGGAGTTTGAACTTCCTTTTTGATAACATCATGAATCTTGGGTTAACCCTACGTTGTTGTTGAATCACGTTTACAATCATCCTCCATCGAATTTTGTGGAGTACGAAGCGAGGATTGATTCCTTTGATGTCGAATTTGCCAAGCAATTGCATTTTTGTGTTTACGTAGGACATCCAGAAGTGCGGTCTTCTCCTCATCTTTCAAGTTTTTAGCAATGATGACAGGAAATTTGTTCGGTTTTTCAAGAAAAGCGTATTCAAGATGAGGAGGTAAATCCTTGAGCTCGGGCTCCAAAGGTTTTTCATCGACGCTTTGTACTTCTTTAATCTCGTCTATCGTAATTTCTTTCGGAGGGAGTGACGGTAATGGATCTTCGTTCAACAATTGTTCAAGATAACGGATATCTCCCTCCGAATCATAAACACCATCATCAATTTCCGGTGGAATCGATTCATCATCAACAAGAAACTCATCGATCTCTTCCAAAATGAAGTCACCTCCCTCGAACGGAGTGAGAGAGGGGGAAGAGTCGGCAATTATAGGCTCAGAAGATGGTTCAATATTTTCGTAAGGAATGGTGGGATTTCACCCATAAAATCAAGAACTTCTTGAGCATACTCCTCCGCAGAGCCATGTCGAGAACGTCGATTCGATTAATAGAAGCATCATCGTAGTTGGAGGAGTATCTCGAAGGTTGGTTGATATTAAACGAGACGGTTTCCTTGTTAGCTCGTAAGGTGATTTCCCCTTCATAAACATCAATCATCGCACGACCCGTTCTTAGAAAGGCCTCCGAGAATAAGAGGTACTCGGGGTCAGCATCAAAGTCAACGACAACGAAGTCGGCGGAAAATGCAAAGGTCCTACTTTCACATAGACGTCTTCGGCAATTCCTCTCGGAATAGAGGTTGAACGGTCCGCGAGTTCAAGAGTCATCTTAGTAGGTGTGAGTTGCGGGAGAGAAAGTTTGTTATAAATCGAAAGAGGCATTAAGTTAATACTCGCACCTAGATCGCCAAGGCGAGCATTTCACTATTCTCGAAACTCACAAGGATAAGAAATTTGCCGGGTCTCCTAACTTTTCGAAGTTTCTTGAGGAGCACTGCCGAGCAATTCTCATTCAACGGTGTTTTTGCTATTTCAGCCAACTTTTCTTTGTTACTCACTAAATTTTTGATCATAGCGGCAAACTTTGGCATGAGGAGTAAAGCATCGGTGAAACTGATGTTAAAATTCAAGGATTGAACGATTTCAACAAATTTCTCCATTTGGTTTTCGGTTTTGTCACGGAGCTTTTGATTATGAAGTCTTGAAGGATAAGGAAGTGAAGGTTTAAGAGTAGTCTTCTGAACATCGGGTTCCGAATCGAGTCCGAACGACCGAAGGTGGTAATGGTTGCGTTGCACATTTTCTTCAACAACCTCGGATCTTTTTCCTCCTCCCTTGTCGAGAGTAGGAGATGAGGGTCCATCAATAGCCTTACCACTCGGTGGTTATGGCTTTCAATTCACCCTTCGGGTTGGGAATAGTATCACTGAAGAGAACCCCGATGAGGGTTGGTGACCTACACAACACAAAGATTCAACATGTCTCGAGTTTATTCCGTGAAGTTTCCAATTTTTTGTTCTGTAGTCGAATCTCATTCCTAAACTCATTGCTCTGTCTAGTTAACGAAGTTTGAAACTCGTTCCTCAAACTCGTAATCTGATTTTGCATAGTGTGGATGGTAGAATTGGTATTCTGCACATAAGTTGTGAAGTCATTTGGAGGCAAAGGTGAAGCTTGAAAGCTTGGGTTGTGATATACATGATTGTAGTGAGCTCCTTGATTGGGGTGTTGATTTGGTAGAGCTTTGAATTGGTTTTGAACATTCGGTCCACGAACTTGATTCTGATTGAAACGATTATGATTGTTCGATGGAGAAAATCCCGGAGGTCCCATTTGATTACTAACACGAGGGTTCGTTTCAACTTGAGGACGGTATTGGGCACCTCCGGTTACGGCATTAGATTGGAACGGATTGCCATCGGTGGCGGTACAAT
Source organism: Chrysanthemum makinoi (assembly GCA_910596185.1). Classification (NCBI taxonomy): domain Eukaryota; kingdom Viridiplantae; phylum Streptophyta; class Magnoliopsida; order Asterales; family Asteraceae; genus Chrysanthemum; species Chrysanthemum makinoi. The sequence continues at coordinate 160,137,670 of OU343225.1, read as the reverse complement.
TGTAGTAGGCATGCGGGCCTCCACAAGTAGTACAAGTCGTTTCCACCGCTTTGACTTGAGCGGGTGGAGAAGAATTACTCTTAACCAAAGCATGGATCAAATCCGCAAGCTTATCAATCTTAGCATCGGTGCAGACGATTTCCGTTAGGACGAGGATGATGGTGTATCATTCACTCGGGCAGCAACCGATTTGCTACGTGAGGTATTGAACTTTGGATTTGTTCATAATAATTGACAAGGCATCTCTCGTTGATCGAGTCAACAAATTACCACCCGCGGCGGCATTGAGAGAGTCTTGATCGTTCTCATTCAAACCATTATAAAACGTATCAAGTTGGTGCAACTCAGAAAAACCATGATGGGGACATTGCCTAAGCAAATCTTTGAATCGGTCCCATGCCTCACTAAATGATTCATCAAATCTTTGTGTGAATTTTGTTATTTCATTTTTAAGCTTGTTGTTTTAGACGGTGGGAAGAATTCGTTCACCTAATTTTGATACTAAATCCTCCCACGCGTGTTATCGACGAGGGTAGTTTTCGAGCCAACTGGCCGAAAGTGAAACGGAAGAGTAGTAGTTGATAGCCTCTTCCGAACGCTACGGTACTTGATCGTAGGACGGAGCTTGTTGAATCGCCGGATATGAGAGTGAGGATCGCCTCTCTCAATCCGTAAAATTGGCTGACGAAACCAAATTTATCAATCCTGTTTAAGCTCGGTTATCAAGAACGCATTGCCGACGACGATGGCTTCCATAACCCTGTGGGTGCTTGGAGTTGCTCTAGCATAGATCGGTTGTCTCCCATTTATTTCGATGATGGGCGGGCTTGATTAGTTCGAATCTCGGTTCGACTAATGGAGCACGCCTCATACTTCTCGAATTGTAGCGGTTGCAAGGTTCTCCCAGAGTTATTAGAACGAAAAGCATGCACTTTCAAAAACCAAGGCAATTAAAACGAACGGTATTCGAAAACACAAAGGAACTTAAACCAATAATCCCAAGTGAATAAATCACCTCTACAAGACAAACGCATGCGAAGCGAGAAGCTTTGTAGGTCAAATAAGCTTATTAAAACCCGCTTTACAAATCGCAATTTAATGTCGATCCGCCCTTATACCCACCACACAGCTTGTTTATCCGATAGAAGTAAATAAATCCACGTTTGCACACAAAGGCAAGTTTTTGATCTTTAGTTCGGGAACTTATTAATGATAACACCTCCGCTGAGAATGTTATATAATTGGTATCTTCTATTTATTATCAAAAACAAAGAGAAAATCTTTTTGTATTTTTAATCTGATATATATATACAAAAGAAAAAGGAAAATATTTTTTACTTTTTATTTTTATAGAAAAATAACTTCACGAATGAAGGATCTCAAGTCACTAATCGACAAACTTCAAACGATATTGTGACACAATCCTCCCCGGCACGCCAAAATTTGATATCATGGGTTTAGGTTTTATGTGTGGGGATAAATCCTTATTATCAATATCAAAAATACCAATGAAGATAGATTCAAATCTCTAGGAAAAAGAATAATAAATCAAATCCCGTGTGTGATCGTGTGTACGGATTAGTCAACCGAATCGCTTTCCCAACGAGGCGGAATTGCCAACGCCGTTCTTGGTTTGGATTTTATGCTTGATGAATTGGATTATAGATTTTGATTTTATTAACTACGGGAATGGGAAAGTAATTAGGAAATTATCCTACGGAAATCCTAAACGCTAATAAAACTAAAACGTATTAAACAAACGCATTAAAATGCAACTACGTCTAAACGATATCCTAAAAATGCCTAAATTTACTTTTACTCTAAAAATGTGATTAGAAAACTATTTTAGAATTAAAACTATTTTTTTGGATTTTTCTAGATTTTATAAAAATTAAAAACTAATTTAAACTAATTAAAACTAATTAAAATTCTAAAAATTATAAAATTCAAAGAGAAAAATAAGGAAAATCTTTTTATGCTTTTATATTTTCTTAAACTATTAAAATTGAAAAATTATTTTTTGGAGCTTTTTCTCAATTATTTTCAAATTTAAGCTATTAAAAAGTGATTAAAATCTATTTAAATTGAGAAAAATAGTAAATAAAGACCAAAAAATTATGAAACTTACAGGAAAAATCTAAAATGATATTTAGAATCTATGAAAAATGAAAAACAAGCAGCTTATGTATGAAATATGGAAGTTATAGTGCAACTGCCACTCAAATAAGCTACTAAAATAAGCTAATGATCTAATAAGCCAACCAAACAGTGAACAAAGCTAACTTATCCTACAATTAACTAATAGCAATCAAGCTTTAACTACTCCTAACAAGCCTAAAGTAGATCGCTGAAATAAGCCAACCTATTCCACCAATTCGAAACACCCCTACAGGCTTATGCACCAAATTATAGAAAAGCTAACCCAAAATCAATCATGCAAGTACCCTACACACCACCGCTAGCTACAAATAACCAAAATACCAGGCCCTAACTCCTAGAAATGAACTCAAAGGTATCAGATTCAAGATCTGCCTGACCACAAGTTTTGGCATCAGTATGTATAGTGGTTTGTTGATGAGCTTATTTGAAGCTCAAAATGACAAGCTCAGATTTGACAAAAGTGTTTATCGATTTAGACCGTTCAACTTGTAAATACCAAAGTTTCAAACACTGAATCTTAGAAATGAAGCAATGATTTGATTCACAAGTTTTGTGAAAAACTGTTTTTAGCAACTTGTTGACTTTTAAGAACACATGAAAGTTTGACCAAACTCAGTTTTAATTCAATCTAATGAACTGATATTGATGTTTTAACACTAAATATGATTACTAAAAGCTAGATCTAACACATCCAAACCAACTTGCAGCTTATAATCCCCATCAATTCAACAACCAGAGTCTAGAACAGATTCAAGCTTGATTTTGACTTATGAGCTAAAACTCTATAGCACTATGACCTCAATAGACTATCAATTAACTACTAAGCAAGTATCAAACACTAACCACAGATCTACAATCCTCTAGCACACTAAAATCAGCAATGCCAAACACTAGTTAAGCTAGCATGATGAAGTAACTAACAGCTTTATGACAAAATCAAGCTAAACAAACATGAATCTCGATCTAACAAAGAATAAATAACAACTAATGAACAGACAAAACAATGATTAAATGATCAAAACAGAAATTTAACTTACAAGATGCCTTAGCCACTATGGCTTGCCAAGTGAAGAAACAAGAACTCTATCCTACTTATACCCCTAACCTAACAATTCCAAATAACATGAACCCAATCCAACCTACTCCACCAATCCAAACCATCCGGATCCAAAACCGAAGATCGTAACACCAACAAGATCTGTAGCATCCGATGTGAACATGATATTTTTGTGTTCGAAAGAGAAACAAGTACAAGCTCACTATAAGCTATAGAAAGCTTAAATGAACCTTAACAAAACAAGATCAAATAATTGCTCCACAAAAGCATTTATATGTTTTTATTTTGAATGATTTTAATGATTTTTTTTGTATTTTTGAAATTTTAAAAAGTTGCTAACAATATGTTTCAAATACTGAAATAAGCACTAGAATAAGGTAAATAAGCAGATTAAGATCACAAAAACTTAACACAAACAATTGAAATTTAAATGCAACTTATATTAATAATAGAAATTTTGGTACAAATACTAATTTAAAAACATTGAAAATTTGAATAACCACTACAACTAAAACTTAGAGAGAAGAAAAATACAGAAATTAAGATACATTGTGAATGAATGAAAGGTCTATATATAGTCGAAGCAAGGGTCTTGGAAGCTCGAAATTCTTCTTTGTGCTTCTTTGCAGCTTGTTATCACCCTTGGATCATAATAAACGCTTCCTCTCATCACAACCTTAGATCAAATCTCATGACATGCTTCTGCCAATAAGAGAGTGACAAGTAGCCTCTAGCACACGGATTGGTGATGTGTCATTCCTTTTGTCGGGGTGTCGGGAAAAGTACCAACGTACCCTTAATTGTGGTTAATTTTGAATAATCACACGGTGGGTAAATTAGGTTTATATCCGTAAATTGGGGAGGAAATTATGAGGGTTTTTTATATTTGTTTGGTTTTTTTTGACTGGGTTTATGGTCGCTGGACCCGTATTTACCGGTTTAGTTGTTTCGGGTTAGGATATCAACCGTAGTAGTATTATAGGATTGGCTCGGGTAATATATTTTAAAGGTTTTAGTAGTTTTGGACTTTGGATAATTTGAACCCAAGTGATATTTATGGACCAATTTGTACATTCAGATTTTCAAGGGACCAAAAGTGTAAATCTGACAATCTCTCACAAGGACCAATCTTGTAAAGCTCAAATAATCCAAGGGTGCATTCAGAATTTCAAACTTCGTGGATCAAATCACAAAAGTTGAAAGTACAGTGGACCTGATCTTGTCATTTCTTCAAACTTTGCTGAAACTTCCAAAATCATCTTCTGAGAATAAAATCTTCCAAAATACATAATCTTGACCTTCCAAATGGCTAAAACTCTCTTGATCTCTCTCGTGTCGATTTACATCCGATGGATCCTTTTTATGTTTTTTGCATATCCGTACCTGCACAAGCACAAACTCAAGAAAACCACAAATATAAGCAATAAACGGCTTTTCCTTGGTTGTTTTGGGTCTATATTGATAAAGAAAAGGTATGTGTTTAGCACATATCAGCTTATTGTATCATCTCACACTTTAAATGTATTAATCTTTTTTCAAATATAACTTGTGTATAATGTATTACCAGTAGTTTTGCAATTTAATTATGGATCATCACTTTGTTTGTAACCAAATCTTTGTTGGCTTATCAATTTTTTATTGAAATTGATGTGCCTGGCATGTATTGGATTTTTAAAACAGTAGGCGCTTCCTTTTTTTAACTATTATGTTTTCTGTTAGTTAATGTTGCAACATACACAAAGTATATGTTTCTTCACAGATTGGTATTCACTTTTTTGAAATCATGTTTCCGAAAGCTGCAGATGCATTTATGGAACTTCGCAAGTGAGTGAATACATTAAACTCTCGCCCATTATCACATACTTATGTTTATATCAATATGTATATTTGTCATGTCATATTCTTATCTTTCTCAGATTTATTCAATCGATACGTAGTATTAAATTTGGTGTTGTGATAACATCTTTGAACAAGATGAAGAAGCTCAAATATCTAAGATATCAAGTGGTGGCCGATGATGACCCCAAGGGTTTCAAGCTTGAGTTCTTTTTTGATACCAATCCATTTTTTAAGAACTCAGTTTTAACTTAAGTGTATCATATGATTAATGACGATGAGCCAATTCTTGAGAAGGAAATAGGGTAAGTAAGTAATACACAACAATAACAACAATACCAACTCCTGCCGGAGCGGGGTATTTTTTCACATGTTTTAACATAAATCCTTAAAATCTTTTGCTATGCTTTGAATGTTTCAGAACAACCATTGAATGGTTACCGGGGAAATGTTTACTAAAGATCTTAAAGAAGAAGCCAAAGAATGCTAAATGAGGATTTTTAAAGCTTCTTTAACTTCTTCAGCCCTCCACAAGTGCCTGGAGATGAGGGCGATATTGACGAAGGGGGGGTAATATTTTGTTTCTATACAAATATTGAGGCCAAGGCCGAACATGTTGTAAATCCATCTTGAATCGTTAATGGCAGTTTAAGAACTTCATAATCAAATGAAGCAAGACTATGACATTGGGTTAGTGATATAATATGATTTTAAATTTTGTGATGATGTTCAAATGTCTCTTAACATGCCATGTTTGTTTTATCATAATGTAGTTCAACCATACGAGACAAAATTATCCCATGTTGTTTCTGGTTTACGGGTGAGGCCGCCGAGGAGGATGAGTTTGATGGATTATAAGAGGAAGACGACTCCATTTATGATGATGATGATGATGATGAAAAATGGATGATGAAGACTTAAGATGACGATGAGGATGATGACAATGATGAGGCGGAAGATGAAGAGGAAGGAAAGAGCATGAGGATAACAAAGGTATAATCTCATTTCTTTTTTAATTGTCTTATTTTCCAATGTTGTGTTTCAAGGTTTACATTCTAGGATATATACTAACACATTTTTTTTTCATGTATTCTTGCAGCCTTCAATTCTGCATGAAAGGTAAGAATATGAACATTTCTATAGACGTTAATTTCAACTCATTCTACTAAAATGTACCGATTTATGCTTATGTTATACCCAGAGGGTCAAGTGTAATGAGTGTTCCAAACACCTTGAAAGTCACTCAAAGGGTATTTTAGATTAACTAAAGACACTCAAAGAGTATTCAAATGCTTTAAAAACCATATAGATTGCATTTTAGATTTATTTGTTGTGATATTTCAAAGAAATGAATCATATTTAGCAAGTAACATTAATTATTAAAAATCCAATTGATCGGCTTTATTGACCCGCCGAGTTTGCCACCTTTGATTTTTCTACAATCTTCGAATTTGTTTTAGGATTCTTTTACAAGTTAGTTACTGTATCTGTACTGTAGAAGGGTGGTGTCCCAAGCACTGGCGCTGGCGAAGAAGAGCAAACTTCTCCGAAACAACAAGAGTTTTGGAGGCTTCAAACAAATGCCATGTGTTTGAATAAAAGTACTTATTTTCTTACATTACTCTAAATGGTATCTCTGCTTATATACACGCATTAAACATTTTAAAATATGTAACCATAGACACTCTCTTTAAGTAATATCGTAAAACGTTGTAGAGTCACCCACACTCTACACTAAATCCTAATATTACGGTTATCCGTTGTACTTATGGTTTCCATTGCTCCTAATATTACTCCTAAATCCTAATAATATTAAGGAGAAGTTAGTGTGCAGCACAACGGGTCAAAACACGCTTCATAATAATTCTTTTTGGTGCAAAAGTCAATATAGAGTGGGTTGAGGCGACAGTAACTCTAGTTGGCCTAAAAGATAACATGAATACATTTCTCTGGTGAAGAAGAGCTTACACTATTTTTTTCTATATTGTCCTTGCAAAACTTAGTGGTGATAGTTTCCTGACTTCTTTACATTTTTGAAAAATAACAATGTTGCAGGATCTCTTGACAACATTAAAAAATTTCTCATACAAGAGTTTTAATGCTCATCACACCTTCCCTAGTAGAGTATGATAACCAATGGAGTCTCGAAAGTTTTATTAACCTTACTTTTTGCATATGTATATGTGTATAGTCGGTCACACTGAATAGGGGACTTGATAATAAAAGCTACATGCAAGCAATATTAATCCTCAAAAATATATATATTAATATCGTAAGATAAATCTATAATAATAGTCTTAATTATTGAATAAAACACTATGAGAGATTGTATCACTTGTGTGCATTAAACATAGACTATGTGTACCCATTTTCCCTGCTTGGACCCGTTCACTTTAAAGCTAATATTTTTAAGAGTTTCTAATGACCTTCTATTAATGGGTTAATGGCCGATATCAAGTTGTATCGTAGTTCGCATTCTACCATTTTGTGGAGGGCCAAGAATATGTGTACAGACCGCTGCACTAATAATCAAAAATAACATTAGCATGTTTTTATACAATATAATATAGAGCTTAAAAGGATCTTCTCGACTCAGGAGCTCACACAAAAGCAACCATTAATGCAAAGAATGGACTTTTTCCAAACTAAATAAAAGATTAAATATTCATTGACTTTCTTTTTGTAACAAATTAAAATTATAGAAGAGGAACATTTTTATGTGAATAGAAAATACTGGATACTTATCTCTAACATGTCTTTGCCGCTTAAATTACGCATCTAAAATCAACTGTATAGGCATAATGGAGCAAATAGAGCATATACAATTGCAGCTATGATGGGTGATCGTAGGCGCAAGTGTACCTCAACCAATCACAATCTAGAACATACATTACGTACGATGCAAAAAATGTCTCTCATGTATGTGTATCGGCTCATCTCTTATTTAAGTTTGGTAGTAGTCTATGGTATCATTTAAATATGGCAATTGTGATCCATTGGCTTATGGATGCCAAATTATAGCATATCTCTAATTGGCCATTATGATAACTTATTTTTTGGGAGTTGATTTGTACACTCTAAAAAAGTGATTGACACACTCTCAAAATAATTGTGTTTTGATTATTTATACCCTCACAAGTGAAAATGTAAGTGTAAATGTAGGATATAAATGTCCAAATATAATTAATTTGAGTGTACCAATAACTTTTGAGAGTGTACAAATCATTTCCCCTTATTTTGTAGGAAGTAGTTTAAAATGAAAATAGGTTATACACATCTTGAAAATTGTATAATGTATGATCTTGATGCATCGTACCACCTAAATCTTTTTCCTTAAAACATTGTACTATTTATCAAAATAGAATAAATTCTTTTTATATAAAAAGTAGTTTAAAGTGTTGCATTTGAATATTTTTTTATTAATCATTTTCAGGTTAAGTATGCCATAGAATTTGTAAGAGCTTTAGCTTCTATGCCAGGATTCTATCGAGTTGATTTAGTCACTATACAACTAGCTTGTCCTGATGTCGATTTGAGTTACTACGAACCAACATAAATGCTATCTCCAGAATTTGATGGTATGGTATGATGTACAAGAGATAGAAAGAGTTGTGGTGCTTACATAATTGTGAGATAACATTCGGTCCTAAGACATTTATTTTTCATTTGAGTTTACAATGTATACTTTGTTTGCGTACACCTTATTAACTTTATTTTCTCATATTGGATGAACAATACATTAGTTTTTTTCTTTTCTTAATACATATAATAAATATGTTGTTATGTTTGTAGCTTATGTTTCAAGAACTTATTTTTTTCAACGAGTTCGTATATTCGGCCTCAAATAGTTCCATGGTACTATTTGTGCAATACCTCATATGGTCCTTAGCCCTTTGGAATTGTGATACTAAGATGCCTTTTAAACTTAACCGTAAGCAATTAAAGTTGCCGTATGTTTTGAAATGACTATTAATAAAAATTCAATGTCAAACATTGTCACAAGTTAGGTTGTTTCTCTAGAGGTCGGTTTTCACCAATGGCTTGAATTACAATCATAAACTTTCTTCTTAAGAATAAATTGGTACATTTTAATTGTTCAATAATTAATAACGGTCAATTAATTTCCATTTATATATTCTAAATAATAACTTCATTTAAAACTATTGAAAATAAAACCTTATATAAGTACTAACTACGCATCAAAAAAAAAAATAAAACACGTAACACACCGTAATATAATTATAATGTAAACTAACAAAATAACTAAATCCATTTAAACAATAAAATTTAAGAACTCAACAAAACATTAACACGCTTCTAACTCAATAAATGTTAATTGGAGCCTCCTTAAAGAAGCCACCCTTTGAAAACCACCGTGAAGGATTCTACCATCATTATCAAAATCATATAACCACAACATTTTTCCCCTCATCATAAAACACACAAACATCACCACTTAACAAACAAAGGGTATCAACAACAAAAATGCACTTGTCACCTAACAATACATACATATTCTTATCACAACGAACATCAAACCAAACCATAAATCCATTCACAAATATTTCAAATTGCCAACATCATCTAAATTTTGTAAAAAATACCGAAGCACCTATATACAATAAGTAAATAAACATAATTAACAAAAACAAAATCATAATAATAAATGTTAATAATATTATCAAAATGTAAAAAAGTTCATTATTAATATTGTTTAGAACAAAATGTTAGAAAGTATACCTATTTTAGTCATTATAGATTATGGTAACATCAATTATAGTTCTTAACCGCTTAATTCAACTTTTAATAACTTTTAAATATATTTGTTCTACTAAATCAAAAAAATAAAACCAAAAAATCAAAATGTTTACCTGTCTTAGCCGCTTATGGACTATGGTAACATCAATTATAGATTTAACAAGCTTCATTTTAACTTAATTACTTTTGTATATATTTTGTTCTACTAAGTCCAAAAATAAAAACCATTAGTCATACCTACCCATCGGACGGGAGTTTTACACTAGTATATATATATATATATATATATATATATATATATATATATATATATATATATATATATATATATATATATATATAGGCTCTAAATACAGCATCTATATTAGATACAATACTTACTACATCTCATTTTGAACCAATAAAATTATATTATTAAATCCTTTTAATTAATTCAAAAGTGTAATTGTAAAACATATTTCATTTTTGAATTTCTTTTTTAATTAAAAAATGTTTTTCTAAGCCCCTTAATTTGTGAATTTAAAAAATTTTTTTAACGTTATTTTTATGCTTTTGCATATGTGTTTTGTCAAACTTATTTTGCTTAAAATGGTAATTGCATATATGTTTCTAAAGTACAATTTTTAATCTTTAAATTTCATGACCAAAAACAAAAACATATACATGTAACCTAAAAATAATAGCAACCAACAACATAAATATTATATAAACAAAATCGATATCAAATAAAATACAATTCAAGTACAAGTATCTAGTAAATATATGCGACGCTTCAATTTTAAAAACATGCACTCTTCACTTTTCTCATAAAATTCATTAGAACAACATCTCAAGACGCCTTTCCAAGAACATAGATGCACAGGCTTTCATCGTGATTTATTAGAATATATAGCACGCTTTTCAAAAACATGTGTTCGATGACCACATAAACTTCATAACTAAAGTACAAAACACGATTCCGCCAAAACAAAACTCAAAGTTAGATAGTTAATCATGTTAGCTAAAAAAATAAATGAACAAAGCTTTTTAAAAAATGGATATAATTCATATAGTGACCATGGACTTTTAAGCAACTTTTAAAAAAATGGATATAATTGATACATGTATTGAAGCAATTTTAAAGCACTTTGATCCAAAGGAGAGGTAAAAAACTTTCACACGCTAAGGTCGGCCTCAACCATCCCCTAATCAACCAAAACAAACTCCGCAGATTTAAAGCCAATTTTAGTCTCAACCATCCCTGAATTATTTTATCGCCCACAACCCCACCACTTACCAATATAATATGGGTCATCCTCAAATGAATCCACAACACTACAACATCACTACTACAAGCTTGAAGTTCTCCCCGTTCAAAAACATTGGTGAAGACGAGAGTAATTACCTCAAAACACAAACCACTACCAAACTAAGAAGACGAAGATGAGGAAGTTCAAGTTTCGATCCGTGGAAGAAAAAGCTACCGAGGAGGCCTCATGAAGTTTACCAAGACAAGAGAGGCTTGCATGAAAAACATGGGTTCAAATCTCCTAATGTGGTGTTGTCGGTAATGAAAAAAGTCCGACCGTTTTGGAAACGGATTCTAGCATTATAGTGAGACAACTTTGGGTTCGGAGTTCACGAACATTTCGCGCGTTGAATACCGTGTAGAGCAATGAACACGCCATGAGTATTTTCAACGGCACTACCTCCAAGCGGTACAATTACATAATCTATATACTTATATTTACAATTACATTATTTTGTTTTAGCTACACTTTTATTTTACATAATCTCAGATTTTTTATTTACATTACATTATTTTGTATATATGTAGAAACGGCTAAGGCTAGTGGTGCAACGACTTGGACGTGGTGAGGTAAGTCGAGTGAATTACTATACGTAAAAAAAGACAATTTACTCTACTGTATGGGAGATTGTCGAGGTCATGACAAATGGACTGAGTAAGAATGTTTTCAAGATATTGCCGCGTCGCAACCAATTCTGAGGTCGGAGAGCGTATGCAAGCAACAATACCTCCGACATGAATGAAGACCCCACCCCTCCAATTGAATCAAGAAAAATGAAAAGAAGCAATGCGATCCTCCTCGCTTTTCGATCTCAAGCGCTATGATGAAATCAACGCCACACTAAAAGAAGACACAATATTTGAAAGAAAAACGCGAGATGATCGAAACAATTGTTGGCTACACAACCTCGAAAATAAGTTCAAGAATACACAACGGAGATGAAGTTTTTTTGGAGCCGCGATGATCACATTCTCATGACCTTATGTTGGAATTAGTTCTACCCAAAAACGGAAACTTAAGTACAAAACACGATGAGCTTGCAATTTTTAAATTGTAGTTTCAACTTATGTAATGTTTTTTTTTTTTAAGTTGTAGTTTCAATTTTTAAGTTGTAGTTTTTAAAGTATTATGTATGTTTTTTAATGAAATGGTATGTTTTTATTTTAAATATTGTATGTGATTTTATGTATTTAAACAAAAAAAATTGGAATCTGCATTCATGTTACCACCTCCACTTAGGTAGTGTTAGGTAGAATCGGCGTAGCTTGGTTGAAGCCGCTTTTACGGATAGAGGTGATGTGACACTCCCAAAGTATTAGGGTACTAGGGTACCACTCCCTCATACCTTAGGGGTGTTGCTAAATACAACTTCATATATAGTACATAATTTAATAATTTTATAACCTGCTAACTTATAAACAATAATTCACACAAATCGTTCATGTGGTTTTGTTATAGGTTCCTAATTTCATTTGTTGATTTTTTACTTTTGTCCCGTCTAATTTGTTTCACTTTTGGTCTTTCAAGTACACATGTAATTAGCAAATATAACTTTCATCAAATAGCATACATCAATGTTCTTAACATCTACCCTACTGATCTCGTTACAGTCCTATTACCAAAAGGTTAGAAAGCATAGATGTAAGAGGTTAGAAATGCATACCTGAAAACAACATATGCTAACCCAATAAAAACATAAATAAACTAATAAATTGCAACAAGATAAGGTATTAAGGTTACCATTCAACCATTTTTGGTTGCGTTCATCACGTATCCATCACGTCCCATTCACAAAATTTGAGGAAATTAAACGTATCGAATAATTTTGGAGTAAATGATGAAAACTGAACACGATCTGGTTTTTTGACAACTATATAGACAAAGTTTTTCTTTTGGTGTATAAACTCTTACCTATTCACCAACAACTATGACGATCCGAGACCACAACCCATCTAATTCATCTCGAAAATCCGGGCTTACAATCCTGCGCCATATCTAAAATTCCGCACTATTTCCGCTTGAACCGAAACACAACATGACCATCGACTAACAAAACAAATCAAATCTTGACAATCCTACCAAAAGACACTCCAATAAATTTAAATAACGATTTAAAAGAGATACAAGTAATCACCAAAGTCAAAAGCTAATAGGTTAACGCAGTATTAGAATTCAGAATAAATAAAAGTTTATTTATCTAACATTACAATAAATTTAAAGTTAGTTTTATTTATTTCATATATGTTCCAACATCTATTTTTATATTCATGTTAAATATAAGTCCATTTTACTATTTGAATCGAACTTTAACCCTAAATATTTTTGTTTAAATTATATAACACTTGATGAAAATTATATCAAATAAAAATACATTAAAACATATTCCATTTATATATTTTCAGATCAAAACATTATATATTACAAATAAAACATTTGGCCAAAAGTTCGATTCAAAAAAGCTCAAATATTTACTTATATTTGGACGGAGAGAGTATTATTATTTTTTCGACAAAATATTCAATCAATTTTAGAATTTCTTGATTTACCGTGGGTGTTTAAAATATTTCAGATCCGATATCTCAAAATTTGATCACAATTTATTAAAGTTGGCTTTTATGAAATGTCAATTTGAGATCATATAAAGTTTTTCCAAAATTATAGATATTTAAAAATTTTGATATATAAAACCGTTATCCGAAATTTCTAATATCCAAATTGAAAAACTTAACTAAAACAATGTTTCTGTGCCAGCCTAAAATCAGGTGCTTTGTAATTACTTTTGAGAATTCTACTCTTCATTTTTTTATGTGCCCTTTTAAGTTCCCATCGAAGTTTAAACAATATGTCTTTGTCTTGTAACTTCTTCTTAAGATACCTCATCTTCTTTCGTGGTAAGAGTATTAGATGTGGCTCAAATCATAGAATAATAAGTTGCTCTTTTAGTGATATTAGTGATATATTAAACATGCAACTGTATAAGATAAGGTTTATGGGGGTACCTCAATACAGTTGTTGACAAATTATAAGTTGCCAACATTATTGGGGATAATTTAAGATTACCTTGTGGTTCTAAATACGGAGTAACTAATAGCTAATATTTACATTAGGATACTGCTTCCTGTATATCGAATTTGATATTTACATGCAAGCTTATGTCAACATCTACCAACTTTAGATTAGCTGCACCAAATATAGGCCATAGCTTTTTAATTAACGTTGGGTCCCTGCACCAAAAAATAAAGAAAGTCTAAGTATATTATACTCTCGTGCATGTACAACATAATCGTATTCTTTAATGTATAACGTTGTATACGCACAAACTCAAGGTTTATATTTCACGTTACTTGTCAAAAATTGTAACTATGAACGTATAAGAAGCACATACGATATGACTTATATCTTCAATTTATGTTTCACGTTACTTGTCTAAAATTGTAATTATGAACGTACAAAATGCAAGATATGGCTTATATCTAAAAATAGATCAACTTATGGTGATATTTATGCATAGCCAAATGAAGTTCATGTAACATTTCTTGAGTGCATTGCATGAAATTACAAAGATGAATATAACATATACAAATTAGCTAGAGTGTGTATAGAAATATGATTTTTTTTTTCTCAAAATAAATGGACTAATAAGTTTAATAGTCATTTGATAAATTATGTTGTGCTTGCGATTATGATATTCAAATGTATGTAAAGAATGATCAGACAATGTTAAAGAAAAATAGTTCGAAAGAAGAATAAAATAACTAAATTATAAAAATTAAGGTTTTATTATTGACATGTAGCATTATTTCAAGTATGAAGGTGTCAAACATATATCAAGTAAGGTTAAAGTTCTTGGTCTTCTTATGATATTTAATGATAAACTTTTTCTACCAAACACAAGAACATAATCAAATAAAAAAAACACAATACTAAACTTTAGCGATAGAGAGTGTGATACGTACCATTATCGATATTGAATATGTAAGCACCTAGATTAACCTTGATTTGTTTAGCTCAATTCAACACCAATGTATATATAAGCACCTTAGACTCTTACATAGATAGGTATCAAGTTGAACGTACGCATATATACAAACTACGGAGTAATACGTGTGAAGAAAAAAAGAGTTTTGATATGATGACTTCGTATAACGAAAAAATCAAACACATTCATGTCTCAAGTAAAGTAGAGTATTTATTGTTTTTCGTAACAAACATTTGAGCAAATAAAACTACTCGTAAGCAAATAGAGGCATAGTATAGAAACGCTCTTTATTGCTTGTCACCAAAGTCGTTTCTCAATCCAAAATTATAAGTTGTGTTTAAGTGTACCTTCATTTGATATCCATGTAAGATTTCTCATTTAGCAATGATGATGACAATTGTCTAAATAGATTAACTTCAGGTAGTTGCTTGAACTTTTACACTACACATCAAGAGTTCCAATCTCAAACCCAACATATATCTTTCATTTCATGGTTTTTCTCTTGGATTACTCTTTCATCCCTTAATTTAGGTTCGTTATATGCCATTTCTAATAAGTTTTTCATCCCTCAATTTGTAGGTTACAACTTCTGTATAAACAGTAAACTCAATTATTTTTGAGATGTTCTAACTTCTTAAGAGCACAAGGTATCCCAATAACTATAACACGCTATTGGTATAAAATCTAAAGACCACATCATTCACCTCCCAATAACACACCACAACTAAAACACCTCCCTCATAACATACCACTACTAACATGTGTTATTGGGTCCCAAAAAATACCCCACTAAAAATACTTACTCACAATTAAAGGTTTGAGCCATTTCACTAAATTTCATATGCTAAGTTGGGCCACCAATGACACAAAGTGATGGTACCATTTTGCTCATCAATGGCATGAAAATGAGACGAATGGCATGTTAAATATCATGCATACCGTGTGCTCTAAGGGTGTTACATGTTGCATCACCAAAATAACATTAGAGGTCTCTATTGCTTGATGGGGCCAAAAATTTCCGTACAATGCAATATAGTGCACCAAAAGTTTCATGAAATAACGATATAAAAATCACAAATTACTTGTTTGTGTTATACACTTCTGCTTGTTGTTTATGTCTATCTCAAGAGCTTAGATTTGGTCTCTTCTTGAATGCCATTTTGTTGAATACGTAATGAATATAATCACATATTAGAGATAAGCAAGAAATTATATATGTGGGTTCGTTGTTTGCTTCATGTTAAGAAAAACAAATGTGGCTTGCTAACATTAAAATAAAACAAAATGTGGCCTGTTAAACAAAAACACAAACATGGGCCTGTGACTTGTTAAACCGAAACCCAACCAGTAGGGTAAATCATAGGTTGGGTAACATCCAATAACCTAAACCTAACCTAATCGAAAATAACCGGTCCTAATCCAGAATCGGAATAAATATTCTGTTTACCGCCGTTAAGTATCAAACCCAAAACCGAATTCAAATAAATAGTGTTTTATATATTTATATTAAAATATATATATATAAAGCTCTTTAAACTGTGAAATATAACATTTTTTAAGCTTGAATTTTTTTTTTACTAAAATATATATAAATAAATGAATAAATAATTAAATTTATTTAATCGGGTTATTCGTTCGGTTATCGGTTATGAGTGTCTTGTCAATCAATTCAATTCTAAGCCGGGTTTCTTCGTTATACCTTAAAAAAAAATTAACCTAATCCAACCAACCGAACAAAACGAATAACCCGATAATCGAACCAATGAACACCCCTATGTACGAGGCAGAATCGCCATCGGGGCCTCCAACCGAATATGGAAAATGCTTACCACTAAGATAAGGTTTATTATTACATTTTGCACTCTAAGGTAATGGATAACTTGTGGGTAAACACATTTTCACAAATGATTAGACAATTCATTTACACAAAACCGAGTAATATGTAAGAAAAGAGTCCTTTGATAAGTCACTTCAAAAACTTTTATTATTTGATTTTGAGTAAGTTGATTACAAATCTGTTACAAAAATTAATAACCTATCTTGGTTTTGAATCGCCAATATTAGACGGAAACATTTGCCAACGTTTTCAATGAATACAGACAATACATTTTACAAATTAATATTGTGGTAATTCTTTGTGGCGGATAAATGAATAATCTTAATAAGATTTTATGCTTTTTCGTAACTAAAAGAATAAGAGAAAAAATCACGAGATTATATCAAAACAAAGACTTTTCCTGTAATTCATATAGATCCTTTCTTAACGATTGATGTTATTTCTAACAAAGACTTTTCTTTGAGTGTTTTTCATCTTATTTTTCTAACATTAAATTCATCAGATTATAATACTTAAAGCTTATCCCCCATAATTTAATGTGCAAGGGGGGTTGTGCACAACCAAAAGTACGCAGACATACATGTCTATGCATACCGAAATAACTACAAATGATTTCGTTTTAGGAGGCCCTCATATTCAATGCAAATTCAATTTGGTTTATGAAGAGGCTCGAGTTGAATGAAAGATATCCCTAGCTTGAATGCTCGGACGTTCACAATAAACACATATTCAATGCCGAAACACAAAAGGGTCGCGAATTTGCAACCTCAAAGAATATGAATCAATCTACAATTAAAACACTACTAAATGGAACCCGTGATAAATAAGGTTTCCAACCCCATTCCTCGTGATATTGTGGGTAGGCATACAAGTAAAAAAGTACCGTTATCTCTATAATTATGGTTGTAGAAATCGGAGGCCCAAATGCTGTATTGTTACCGACTAATTGAAATTGATGAGACCGGTACGATCGTAGTGATGATCTCAGAGGATGTGGGATATAAATGCTCCTTCGGCCATACTTGAGCACGATTTCTTGGTGTCCATGTTAAAGTATGTTGACATCCATGTGTGAAAAACCTAAATAATGCCAATATATAATAAAAAAGTTATCAAATGTCTGTGTTGTTTGTCAAATTCTTACATACTTTTTATGCGTGGAAATGTTATCCATTGTACCGCCAAGGCAACGGTAGCTCACAATTTCTTGAGGTTAAAAAAGGGTGCTATATATTCGGTTAAAAATTTTGTAGTCATGCAAAACAAAGAAGATTTTCGTATCAGGAAGGACGATACGTTCATGCTTTAGTTTAATGGATCAACAAGCATAAGGAAATCTTTGGTTATATCTAAGGGATTTGTTAGGTATCCGTTACAATTGGTTGATTTTGATCATATAAAGCCCACATAAAACAAATATCTCATTGGTAATGTGATGTTTGTTTATGTATCTTAAAATTATTTGTTTTAAATATTGTTACTATAAAAGCTTTTACCTTTCGTGATGTTGTAGGTTATGTGACAAATGTTGGTAGGATGAACTATACCAAAACAGAGCCAAAACCTTGATTTCTACCCGGCGAATCATAGGTTGAAATTTATATTTGTTGCAAAGGATGTTGTAAAAATGAAAATATTTTTGCCAATGTGTATTAGGAAACTTATTGTTCTCTTTATTTCGATTCCCTTTGTAATCAGGCCACCCATACGGGTGACCCTGTGGGGAGGGCTTTCGATGTGTTGATTGAGAAGAAGGCTAACGATGTAGGCATGTGTCCTGTTGTGGTGACTTCAACCTCTTCAAAGCAATATAACAAGAAGTGGCTTATGGACTATTTACCTTTTGCATGTTCAACACTTTTCTTTTACAAATTTAACCTTTAATATTACCTTCTAGATAAGCTCTATCTCTCCAGCAGTTCATCCACCCAAATTCCTAGATTCGCTGACATTCCCCGCATTAAAGAATTGAATTCAGATATTTGGTAAGAAACTAATTTTTATTATTGAATATATCCTAAAACCAACAAATTTTAACAAATCATTAAACTGTTTGTTAGCATCACTGATGCTTCAAAAGGAGTTTCGCAGACAAATCTGAACCAAGAGAACGATCTATCGAGAATCTGCTCATGTGGGCCCGAAATAAAAGGAATGATGTATGTATTATTTTGCAGCCGCCATCTCTATATTATCTTTATAGTGCATAACATTTATGAATCTAATTTATACACAGTCACGCTTTCATAATTAAGGCCAAGATTGATAATGTCCGTACTAGAAAGGGATGGAATTTCCCATCATGGGGGAGACAATCGCAGAAAGGGGCTACTAGAAAGAATGGGAGATTTTGGTGCGAGTCATGCAGCAGACCGCTTGAATACCCGTAATAAGGTAATGACATATTTATAACTTATATTTTGATTGTTTGAATGTGTTAAATAAAATTGCTCACCTTGACATTTACCATATATGTGAATGCTTCTTTCGTGTATCGCCTTGAACTTGGTATCTCTGATGGTACCGCAGCGCATGGTGGTCCTTTTGATGATGCATCCGCTCAATTGATCGGGTTCCCGGCCAAGTAGTGTCGATGAGGATGAGGTACGCTTATAAATCCCCGTCTACTTACACCCTATTACATCATTCCCATTACTCACGGCTACTCTCTACGGGTTTAGACGATCATGCAAACTTGTCATCACCTATAGCTGACCTAATTGGGACAACACACGTGTTTGAAATCAAATCTCACACATATTATGAATATGGAACATTTGAGAGTTTTACGTGTTGGCAAGTTGACCCGATAATCCATCACTAAACCCACAAGCGCAAGCACCGTTGATAATGAAACCGGTGTTACGGGCTCATCATCCAAGACACCCCGCCGCCGACCCTCACTACACCGCCCAAGCCTCAGAGGATAGGATAAGGAAAAGGTAGTCGAAACCAACAAAAAAACATGAGTACAACATGTATTTGTATAAAGTCACATACTGATGGAATTCCATTATTTGCAGGGTGGTTTTTGATGATTCATCGACAGAACATGAACTGCTGCCGGTTAATGATGTACAAGGTGATGAGTCTGATATTGCAAGTAATAATACATCTTCAACATCCAACCCATCATTCAAACGACCGATAAAGGCCAACCCCGCAAATGATAATAAAGACGAGAATCCTTAAAACATTTGGGTGATAGCAAAATATCTTTTACCCTATTTATCTTACTACTACAATACATTTAACGTAATAATCATGTTTCATTGTATGCAGTGTTGATATTGAGAATTCGGACGCTGATATTGAAATGATAATCGAGACATTGAGCGTGATGGTGATGATAGCACCCTACCCTTCAAGAAGAAACAAAGACGGTGAGCACATATTGATTGTCACTTTTTTTTCGCTAACCCTTTTACGCTTGACTCGCATAATAACACGCTCTCCTATATATTTTGTAAACAGTGTTTGTTGAAGAATCCGAATGACCCCAACCAAGTAGCTCCCCATCAAGACTTTATAAAACGAATGCTTATGACAATAATAATACATTTGATAAAAACTGCTCTTGGGATTTTGTTTTAATTGTTGTTTGGAAGACACAAGACTCAACCGTTCTGTTACATTTGGTTTTATTTTTGTTTGACAATATATTTTGGTTTGCCATCAAACGAAATATTGTTTCTTTTTGTGCTAAACTCCATTTCAGGTACCTCCAAGATGAACATACTGTGGCTTTGGACAATTGCTACATGAGATCAAATAGATATGTGTGTTAGTAATGCCAGATGACCATGAAAGCAATTATGGTTCTTTTGATTTCTCCATCGCACATTGTTACCAAATGTAATGTCTAATGTACAAGATATTTGTTTAGGTATCTTAAAATTATTTTATTTCTCCATCAGACATTGTTACCAAATGTAATGTCTCATGTAATAGTCGGCAAGGATTGTTTTTTTTCGATTTCTCCATCGACATGGTTACCAGTGTAATGTCTCATGAACAAAATAAATATGTGAATGAAGCAAATGTTTATATATGTATATTGTTTCATGTGATACCCGTGTAACCAAACATCTAATTAATGAAACTAATTTCTATGTAATTTACTAATTTTCCTGTTGTATCCCCTTTTTTATTCACTCCTATAACCCTTTCATGTGATAAACATGTAACCAAACATCTAATTAATGAAGCCTATTTCTCAGATAATTCTCTAATTCTCTTGTAGTATCCCCTATTTTCATTCACTCATATAACCCTTTAAATAATTGATCGACTTAAAGTACATAAAGGGTCATCTAAATTCATGAACACATGTGATTGATTCATTGTGAATACCTAATAAAAGTTTTTCAAAACTTGCGAAAATTACCCAAAGGTTAGGACGGTGTTGTTTTAAATCTCAAATGATAAAGATATTGAAGATGGTTATACGCTTAATGCAATCACCAAGATTGCCTAAAATCGACTTTATTATATACCTAATGAATTAAATAATGATCAGAAAATTATGTTTGATATGAATTATATGAGTTTGAAACCCTCCTTCTATTTATATGTATTTATACCATCCACTACATATGTTTAATTTACACATACATTATTATTTTATACATAACAAGTGTGATATAAACTTATCTTATAAGGCAATTTATAAAACACGTTTATTCCTACTTTACATTATAACAATTAAGAGTTTTTTACTTTCTCCATATGTTATATAGATGAACCATCATGAATTTGTGTGTTGTTATTGAAAAAATCACCTCATTATTAAATCAATAATAAGAATCATAAAAACCTGGAGATACTTACCATACAAGCATGTTCATTGTTCACTACACTTTTTGCATCAGTTCAACACTAGAATCCCAAGAGATGCTTTAATATACATCTTGCTTCTATATCTTTCCAAACTCAAGGTTATGTGTTGCAAAATTGATACATATCATCCAAATACTAAATGAATACACAGTACATCTCAATTTAACAAGTTGCTATACCTTCCAATTATGTATATGATTAAATCCATATTTGTTTTTCGCTACAGGTCGAAAATGATCATGCTCAGTTCCATCCCTGTCGACATGTTGCACAAATCTTCGTTATTGATTCGAAAAAATTATCACCAAAGTGGAATAACACAAAGCTATTGTGGTTTACGGCTAAATGAAATTGTCAAATCATTTACGTGTATACACCAGCTCCAAACATTCACTCTTGCTATTATAGTACAAAATTGTTGCAACAATTGATACCCGATTCGTGTTCACCGTAATTTGTTAGGACAAACATCACGCCTGGGCGATTTACCAGATATGACGGCTAATCAAATGGCTTCTCGCTTCAAAACAACCCTTTATGTATAAAAAAGAAAATCACAGTGTTTAACTAACCAAATTATATTTGGCAGACAATTGTTTCCGTAATAATGAATAATACCTTAATGTTATTCATACAAGGACACTCTCAGCGTAAGTACTAAAAAATCGCACACAAAGCCGCACATGCATCTGCAGGTAGTTTCATATTTTATAATTGATGCCTTATGTTATTTGATGGATAAAAATGTTGTTATTCCCAATTAAATTTACCTTTTTTGGCAAGGTGTTCCCGTTGTTTACCATAATATTGGCCATCCATCATTTGAGTGTCAAAATTGCAAAGCGATTATGTGGTATCGTGAGAAGCGATAAATCAAAGAGCTTACCAACCCAACTTTTTCCATTTGCTGTCAAGAGGGAAAACTTCTTAAAGAGTTTATGGACTATAATAATCCTGCAAGTTTAAGATTCAAAGACCGATCGTGGTATATAATGGCATGTTTTGTTACACATCCTTTGGAGCAAGAATAGACCATTCAATTAACACGGCAGGGTCCATATACCTTTAGAATAAATGGCCAAAGATATCATCGAATAGGTTCTCTTCTTCCAAAACAGGGCATTCAACCTAAATATGCACAGATATACTTTTTGACACCGAAATGAAGTGAAAACCGAATGAGAGCTTTTATAGACAAAGATGGGGATATGTGTGGATCCAAGTATAGTAGCGAGATTGATTAAAATGTTTGATCAATCAAATTCAATCACCAAGGCATTTCAATGGCTCGATTGTGCGAGAACCACAACTCAGCCACCTTTGAACTACGGCTGATAAGTGGACATAGTACATCTCGGCAATACAACGCACCAACCGTGGCCGAAATAGCAGCTCTAATTACTAATGACTTTGGTGATGGTATTCCTACAAGAGATATTATTGTAAGTAACAGGGATGAAGGTTTGAAACGTATTTCGAAGTTGCATTCGAATACATGTCACTTCAATATCCATTGTTATTCCCATATGGGGAGGAAGGATTTCATGAAAAGATACCATATTACAACAACATGGATGTACGCAAGACCAAAAGGGCTTTTGTCACAATGAAAGAATACTATTCATATATCATACAACAGCGAAATAACCAAGGTACTACATCGCTTAGAGGTGGCCGATTATTCCAACAATACTTGGTGGATTCATATGGCCGCTGGAAGAACAGAGGCTAAAATGGACCAGAAAAATCAAGATACGCTACGCTTGATCTATATCATAATGTTTGTGACGCTGTAATAAGGGGGATACAAGTGCAGCAGACTGGAAAACGAATCGTTCTGCCAAGGAGTTTTATAGGCGGTCCAAGGTATATGATGCAAAACTACCAGGATGCAATGGCTATATGTCGACGTATGGGAATCCGCACTGCT
This sequence comes from Chrysanthemum makinoi, assembly GCA_910596185.1. Lineage (NCBI taxonomy): Eukaryota > Viridiplantae > Streptophyta > Magnoliopsida > Asterales > Asteraceae > Chrysanthemum > Chrysanthemum makinoi. The sequence continues at coordinate 160,113,985 of OU343225.1, read as the reverse complement.
CATCACGCTTCATCGCTAATCCAAAATGGCCCGAGATTGCAGAAATGCTAAAGCACGCCCCGGCCAAAAAGTCCATGACCGTCCGTATGGCAACACGTGTTCAAGATTAAACTTACTGAAATGTTAAACGACCTTACAAAAGTTCATATTTTTGGCAAGTCACGAGGAGGTAAACAAAAATTAACCCATAATTTTAATCGTTTACTCTTATATATACATTGTGTATTATCTTATGTTTGTTTCCAATTATATTTCAATTGTGTATGTCATAGAATTTCAAAAACGTGGACTGCCACATGCTCATATCCTATCGTGCTAGAAGAAGAATTGAAATGCAAAACCCATCCCATAAATGATATAATTACGCTGAGATACCATGTCAATCAATGATCCGATGGGTATAAAGTAGTAACTGAGTTTATGTTACATGGACCTTGCGGTAAAGATGATAAAAACGCCCCATGTACAATTGAGGGTAAGTGCTCAAAACATTTTCCTAAACCTTTTGTGGTTGAAACAATTGTTGATAATGATGGTTATGCTATTTATTGCCGGAGGAATAATAACGCTCACCATATAAAAGGGAAATTCAAATACGATAACAGATATGTGGTGCCTCACAACCATTATCTCCTCATGAAATACCAGGCCCACATTAACGTGGAATGGTGCAACAGATCCAAAGCAATTAAGTACTTATTCAAGTACTTAAATAAAGGTCCCGATAGAGCCACAATTGTTATACAAGAGAATGTTAAAAATGATGGTGATTTAGCAAATGTACAAGTTTTGGAGGTGGACGAAATAAAGAACTATTTGAATTGTCGTTTTTAGCTCCATGTGAGGCGGTGTGGCGTTTTTTTTCATACGACATACATTACTCATATCCGCCTCATATGAAGTCAATTACCACTTGCCGAATCAGACGCAATCACACTACGTGACTCTGAGAGCTTACCCTAATTCAAAGAGAAGGTATCAAAATGACCATGTTCACTGATTGGTTTGAATTAAACAAACGTGATACGTACGAATCAAGATATCGTATGCTGAGATACCTACACATTACGCGGTGGCATGAGAAAGACAAACTGGAAAAAAAGCAAATTGCAAAATGCATCGGGCGGATTGTTTACTCGCACCCGACGCCCGAGACCGATATATCTTAGAATGTTGTTGAACATTGCAAGAGGTCCTGATTCTTGGGAAAAACTCATGACCGTTCACGACAAACTATGTTCCACTTTCAAGGAAGCATGTTTTGAATATGGCCTTTTAAATGATGACACGGAATGGACATATGCTATATCAGAAGCAAGTGTATGGATGTTTGGACCACGCATACGTGACATATTTGTAACAATTTTAATATTTTGCGATGTTAGCAGACCTTTAAAATTTTGGGAAGAAAATTGGAAGTTTCTATCAGAAGATCTTCTACACAAGAAAAGGAAAATGTTTAATTATCCTGACTTGGAGTTGATGGACGAGCAACTAAAGAACTATTGTTTGATAGAGATCCAAGAGTTGTTAAATAGAAATGGGAGATCTTTATCTGATTTCCAAGACCTACTAGTGCCTGACCCAAGGTTACTAACCAACATGGACAATCGCCTCATACGAAGTGTTGAATTATGATATGAAACGAGTAAGATTGAACATCAGCGACTTCATTCATTGTTAAATCCCGAACAACGTTTAATCTATGAAGAGGTGATTGAATCTGTCCATGGTAAAAAAGGGAACTTTTACTTCGCCTACGGTCCCAGCGAACTGAAAAGACGCTTTTATACAAGAGTATCATCTCAAGATTAAGATCAGAACGCATGATAGTGCTCGCTGTTGCATCTTCGGGTATAAATTTATACTAAATTTTAAACACCAACTATTTTAAAATGGATAAAAATTTGTTACTGATTAACACTTTCAATTTAGGTAGGAATAGCTTCATTGTTACTACCAGTGGGAGAACCGCCGATAGCCGCTTGTTATACCGCTTGAATTATTAGAGAACAAGACATGCATAAAACAAAATACACATATGGTCTGAACTCATACGAAGTTAAACTTATTATATGGGATGAAGCTCCGATGACTCAAAAATATGCTTTTGAATCATTGGATAAGATGCTCAAGGATATTTTAGGATATCATGATCCCGACAGAGGAATCGAATATTTGGAGGAGTGACGGTCTTGCTTGGAGGTGACTTTCGACAAGTGCACGCTATACCAAAAGGAAGCAGGGCAGAAATTGTTCAATCGTGCATAAATCAATCTGAACTATGGAAGCATTGCAAAGTATTTAGACTTACACGTAGCATGCGTGTCAATGAGTATACTGAAAATGGGGAGCTTGATACTCGAAAACAAGATTTCAATAGATGGGTTTTGGCTGTGGGGATGGAACGCGTCGGCAAAATGCAAAGAAGGGGAGGAAGACCAAGTTGGATTGAAATTCCGAAATATTCCTAATTAAATCGTGGGATTGTCCAATAAAACAGATTGTCACAGATACATACCCTGATTTTACAACGAGGCAAACCGACGATGTGTACCTCAAAGAAAGGGCAATACTAACTCCTCGGAATGATGACGCTGATGACATCAATGAGTACATGTTTAAACAGCATCGGGGAATCATACATACAACAAATGCAGATGAGATTTGCAAGGCATCTACAGATAGCCTAGAACAACACGAACACTATCCGATTGAATTTCTTAATTCCTTAAATTTCCCCGGGATGCCCCCACATGCTTTTCACTTAAAAAAGGAATTACCAATTATGTTATTGCGGAACATCAATCCAAGCAAAGGGTTGTGTAATGGAACAAGGTTGCTCATCACGATCTAGGCCAGTGTTATTCACGCTAAGGTGCTTACAGTTCAAATATAGGGGATAACGCTATTATACACGGATTATACTGACATCAACGCAATCCAAGTGGCCATTTATTCTAAAACGGCGACAACCCCTGTAAGACCATGTTATGCAATGACAATTAACAAAAGTCGTGGTCAATCACTTAATTACGTTGGCCTCTATATGCCTTCTCCGTATTCATGGTCGCCTTTATGTGGCGCTATCTAGAGTTACCAGCCCTGACGGCCTTAAGATACTAATGGTTGAAGACAAGGACCCGGAGCTTAAGAATTGCACGCGTAACATTGTTTTCAAAGAAACATTCAGAACCTAACGCAGACATATGTGATGTTCAAGCAACAGTTATTTATTATTACTTGGTTATTTGGCACGAACACTCATAATGTGCATGATATTGTTCCAACTCTTAACATGTATTCATAGTGCACCACGGTTACTCTATAATCAAATAACCACAAACTGTAGTAGGCACGACTTAACTATACACCTTAAAACAAAAAAAAAATTACTATGATACATTCGCACTAAGTCAAAGACACCAAACTATAGACAGAAAGCCAACCACCTTCAAACACAAATAACCACCAATAATCCAACACCAACTTTTCAATCCCTCAACCTACTCATCACGTAAACTAAGACAATAGCTAAACAACAACAATTAAGGATTAAACACACACCCAAGATTAACAAGACTCCGCCGAGAGAATTATTGGGTGTGAAAGTGTATTCACACCTCTCAAGGAGGCAGATCAAGAAGTTAGTCACACCGTTTGCACCCTCTCGACCAAAGAAAAGTTAATCTTAAAGGAAAGAACGAACTTACAGGCTATAAAGATAAATACGGAAACGAGTCACAACACTCTTATTTAAGAGATATTGATTAAAGAAGGTGCCAAATGAATAGCCTCCGACCGAATGGTCTCAAACACGCGTTTAATCACCACAACCCATCTAACCTGCATAACGATGACACCAACCACCACCATGATCACCACAACTGTTGGATCGATATACTTTAATCAAACTATCTTAACTAGCTTGTTAAGGTTTAATAACCTCGATAATCCTAAGTTATTAACAAAGAAATGATGAGCAATCTTTATTAAGTACGCAAAATTTACTTAACAAAGCTAAGAAGAATAACCTTTTATTATAAACTCTAAATCTGCTTATTATGAAGATACTCTAATACAACTCTAAGATAATCGAACTTCTCTCTAAAATACTAATTAACTTGTGAATTCATAAACTCTAAAACTCATAGACTCATAAGCAATCGTACATCTAATGCCAATCTAGGAGTCCTTTTATAGGCTCAAGGATATCCTAGTCTGTTTACAATTGATAACCTTGTACGACAAGTAATCTAAACATAGAATACAATACTTTCCATAAACGAATAATGCTTCTTTAGTTCTTTGCAAGACTTTGACTTTTTAGATGCAGTACTTTGACTTTGTCTTAGCAAGTACTTTGACTCTTTGACTTTTCCCAAGATTTCTTTACCTAAAGATACTTTCATATCTTCGTATTTCATGTCTTCAAAGACTTTCATATCCCAACAATCCTCCCCAACTTGAATTCTACTTTGCTTGACTTCGTTCCTAGAATATATCTTAACATGATTCATCTTTAAGATCGATTGTTTCTAGTCTTTTCAATATATCTCTGTAGTGTCCGTGCTTGTCAAAGTATCTCTTAGAATTGTTCTTCTCAAAGAAAGCACCAACAAGCTCCATCTTTTCAAAGAACATGCAACATATGACAATTTGTACATTAATTCGTGTTAAGTTGCATTATTCTCATCACTTCAAGGTGTGTTAACTCCTGTGAGAGGTGAATCATTGAAAATTTAATGGATTTAGATCTTTACCAAAGCCATTATCTTTGGAGTAGCCAAATGTTTTGGTGTGTAAGACCATGGTACATTGATAACCATATGATTTTTAGCAAATCATCACCTATCAACAGATTTGATTTGTCTTTACCAAAAGCTGACCCTTCCGACTAGTTAGTTCTTCTATCTAATGGTGAACTAATTACCAATAATGGTTTTTCCAATGCCTTTACCACAAGCCATTTTCTTGTGGGCTAGCCAACTCTTCACATTACCTGATATGGTGAGTTGATTACCATACAACTTATTAGCAAGTTGTCAACTAAAACGGATTTGATATATCTTTACCGTAGCCGCTGCTCATGGATTAGTCAATACTTTTGTAACCATGGTGGATTGATAACCTATTGATGTTATCATCACAAAACCCATTTATTGAACCTTTAGTTCAAAATATTTATAAATTAGCAAAAGGTTTCTTCTAAAATTCATTTAACTGGTTTATTTCTGCAAATAGTACTTTGATGAAAGTATCGTCTTGATCAGCAGTACTTTGAATAAAAGTACTGATATATCAAAAAGTATTTTATTCAAATAAAATTCATACCGCTTATTGATCATCTTCAGCAATAGTAGTCCAGTTGATAAATAAATTGATAACCATGCAAGCAGCTTCATTATCCTCTTCTACTTCCAATCCATGCTCTAGCATTCTTCTCATGAGCTCAAGTGTGAGAGGGTATCTTCTTTCTGCAAACATGTGTATCATCGCTCCATTTTCCAAATTAAAACATGAACTCCGGACTCTTCAAAGAATCTCCAGAAAACAATTTCCCAAATTTTCTTGATTCTTCCAAACATCATCACAGCTCTTCTTCAGTTTCTCATACAGTTATGAGATCACCATGTAAAACTAAACCAATCCCTTCTAATGGATTTTGTTCAAAGTAAGCTTTCACCACATGATATAAATAGAATAGATCTACTCTATCTATAATGTGCAAGTAAGTCTCATAGCCTTTTGAAAACTTTAAAGCTTTCACCTTCTTTATGAAAAATCATGTAATCTCCTTCCTTGGATTTTACAACTTCAAAAACACTAATCTTTGATCTGTTCATCTTCATGTCATTATCTTCTTTTTAATAATCAAAATCTACTATTCTCAGATAATTCCTTAATTCATCACTAGTCTCAGATCTTAATTCAACTTTTTCTTTCTTTGAGAACTAATATCTCAGAACTTCAGTTTTCTTTTTCTTTTCAAACTCTTCTTTCTTTTAGCTTCAGCCGGTAACTTCTTCTCTAAAATCTTTAATACCTGCAAATATTCTTCTTATAATCCTCTCTAGCAACATCATATAATCTTTTCATCTCAAAATAATTAAACTTCTGCAATCCTTTATACTCTTGACTTTTCAGATAAGCCATCATAGCATTTCTGTCTTTAGCTTAATTAAGTCTTCTTGGCATAAATCTAACAGGAATAGGTGACTGAATGGTTCAGCAGCCAAGAGATCTAATTCATCTTGTACCTTTTGAGTTGCTTCTCTATTCTGAGCTTCTTGAGCTTCCTGATCTTTTCTATCTTTAGCATTTAACTCTTCTTGAACTTTTCTAGTTGCAGCTTCATTCCTAGCAACTTCAATTTCTCTAAGTTCTGCCAAAGTTAGTTTCTTTTTCTTCAACTGCAACACCTTTATCCTTAGGATCAATTGCAGGTTGAGAAGTTCTTGTTGTTTCTTCTTCTTGTACATCTCTAATAGTAACACCACCTCTAGGTTGTGATAAATCTCCTAAAAATGTAGCAATGAATTCATCATCACTTGCAGAATAAATAGGTTTGAATGTAGCTTCCTCTCTCTTCTTATATAACAGTTGTAGAAGGACCAAGCTTCTCTCTTCAAAATTCAATAACTTTTGGTGTTATTACCTCTTAAAAAAGTATCTTTGAAAAGCAAACACTTTGATGTTCAAGACTTTGATCATC
>OU343225.1:160051934-160107170 GCA_910596185.1 Chrysanthemum makinoi | reverse complement strand
TTTGGGTTGTATGGATCGCTGTAATAATATTAGGCCGGATGCAGTAAGAGCACTCGATCGATAGAGGCGATCGATCCTTTTTCTGTGGGGAATCGATCGTGAAGCATCTTTCATCCCACATGGTCGTCTGGCCGATCGAGTGAAACAATACTACCCCGTTTAATTTTTTACTACCCCATTTAGTTTATATCATGGTTAAACTTACTGGGGGACACCCAATCGCCTGAAAATCGCTGAAGAGAAAAATGTGACGTGACAAAGAAAATAAGAGGAATTGAGTTGACTTACTAGGGGCAGCCTTAGATTTGATCTTACTTGAATCTGATTTGGGTTTATAAAACTATATATGTTTCTCTGTTTGGAACCTTCCTTGCTAAAAAAGGTACACTAGAAAAAAACTAGTCTCATTCATTTTGTTTGCCTAAACCAAAAGATCGAGATATATCATTTTCGTTTTTGGGTACTATGGAAACAAATGTGATATTCTTTTTTGGGTAAGATCAAGATATAATCATGTTAGATAATCATTACAAATAAAGATGATGTTGAATTTGATGGATTTTTTTATTTTTTATTTTTTTTGGTTTAGCATTAAAAATGATATAAATGTTAGTCAAGGAATTTAAAACGCTACCTATAAATAAGTAGTCGTATTGAAATAGGGAATAAGACGTGTTACTCCAACATTGGATATGAAAATGCAATTTATTTTGGTTTGACATAGCACACGTTGAGATGCATACGTTTAGTTAAGGGGAAGTGTCCTGTTATTTATTTTTAGAGACACTCTTTTTTTTTATGCTTCAAGTACTTTCCTTAAGCTTAACGCATTCTCATTTTGGAATGCAAAACTAGTTCTTTTAAAAACAATGTTTGTAGATCTAGGCGCTTTAACATTACTTTGCATAACTCGTTGAACTTTTATTAAGGAACTCCACTGCCTAAGGTGAAAGGAAACCAAAAGTATCAAACGTGAAAGGAATAAAAACATGTTGATTTTCAATGCATGCTTTCTTATGTTTTGTCACTTTGTACGACGCGACTTTCAAAGCATCCTGTTCCACTATAAAACCCTGGCCACTCAAACTCACGAGAGAAAAAACTTCGATTAGATTCACACACGCATGTTTCCCTCCAACCCATCCAAAAACCAAAACGTCTGCCGGTATGAGTGTAGATCTTCCATCCAACGGGTCATTCAAAAATTTACAGAGAAGTTCTTCAAGGGAGATCGATCATACCACATCTTGTTAAAACAATATAAATCTCGTAGGAGATATGTTTCATTCATACGATATTTATAGGGGTGGACATATAAAAACCCTGATGGACCCAACCCCACATACCGGGCTTGGGCCTACTAATCTATCATCTAATACTCCCCCGCAGTTCGAGCAGCGAAATCGCGAAAGCTCAAACTGAAGTAGAGAAGCGAATAAAGAATAAATTAAAGCAAATAAATAATTGTTGATGAAGACATCTTGACAGCAAGCGACTGCAAACCTTCAAGCATCAGCAACAAAACCGGGTAAACCAATATATCCATTGGCCCCGGATAAACCAAAAGCATAGATCTAAAATATAATTGATAATAATAACTATATAACCAAAACCAATTTTTTTTTTTTCAACTACTAAAAACATGAGTAACTTAATAAGAAAAAATAAAATAAAACAAAATAACTGTTTGTGTGCACAAACGAACAGTTACGATAAGAAAAAAAATTAAATAAATAACAATGGGATATAAGAAAAGAAAGTAATGAAGGACTACTACTTTTTCTTTTAGCACATAACAAACAAAGACTAGAGTTTGGGATTGAAGAGATTAGATGGGTTGGTTTAGAAGAGGCGGCTCAACATATCAGGTTTGAGCATACTAATCTATCATCTAATATAACTTTATTATTAACCATTATTTATAAAGAGTTAATTGCATTTTTGGTCGATGTGGTATGACCAAATTGCAGTTTTGGTCTCTAAAACATTGAAAGTGCAATGATAGTCCTCATTTTGAAGTTTGGATTGCATTTTTGGTCCCCGATCGGTGTGAAATGACCAAATTACCCTTGTTTGAATAAGACAAAGGGTATTTTAGTCATTTCACTTTATCCAAAGACCAAAATTGCAATCCAAACTTCAAAATAAAGACTATCATTGCACTTTCAAAGTTTTAAAGACGAAACCTACAATTTAACCATGCCACAAGAACAAAAAATGCAATTAACTCTATATTAAAATACTCAAATGTCACATACTCATGGGACATAAACCTACTCTCAACAATTATTTAATCGTATGGCCATCTAGAGGGATTATATATTTATTTTTGTACTTATAAGATATGTTGAATCTTCATGAACAACTGAAGATAGTGGTGGTCAGTAGATACTAATAAAAAGGCTGGCCAAATTGTATTTTAACAACTTAAATTTGGTAAATTGAAATCTAATAAAGGTTACTTAGTACAGTACCATGACTCAATCATGTAAGTAACATGTGGTTTTTACCGTGACATTAGATATCATACAAAGATAATGAGCATCAGATATCTTCTAGTCTATTTTTTTATTAAAAATACAAAATTATACCTAGATAACATAACTTGTGGTTTCGACACCATCTGATCATCCATTTCAACGACGGATATGAATTTACGTACTTTTGGAAACTTAAAGAATTTTGTTACCGACATTCAATTTCTTTATCAAAATAATCTATATGATAGTAAAAGTAGCAGATTATTAAATTTTGGATAACAAATACATTTTGGCTTAAAGAAAATTAAACAAAATGTTAGGGTTGTTGTTGGGTCTGTAGCATGGACCAAGATGTACTTAAATGATGTTGGGCCTGGATTTACCAGTGAACTAGTGAAGCCATCAAATAACAGTTTTATACGGTAATTTACTATGCCTTTATTATATTAACTAACCTGATGTTCAGAAAAATAAGATTAGAAAAACACTCGAAAGTAAAAGTCTTTGTTAGAAATAACATTAATCGTTTAACAGGCCACATTTTTGTTATTAAGGTTAACAAGCCACTTTTGTTTTTCATAACATGAAGCAACAACCCACATGTATAATTTCTTGCTTATCCTCTAAGCTCTCAAGATAGAAGTGTATATGAAAAACAAGTAAATTGTGATTTCATATCGTAATATACAAATTATTTCATAAAACTTTTGGTACACGTGCAATGTAAGGAAAGTTTTGGCCCCAACAAGCAATAGAGACCTCTAATGTTATTTTGGTGATGCAATATGTAACACCCTTAGAAGTAGAACATCTACACAAATTGAGGGATGAAAACTTATTAGAAATGGCATATAACGAACCTAAATTAAGGGATGAAAGAGTAATCCAAGAGAAAAACCATGAAATGAAAGATATATGTTGGGTTTGAGATTGGAACTCTTGATGTGTAGTGTAAAATTCAAGCAACTACCTGAAGTTAATCTATCTAAACAATTGTCATCATCTTTGCTAAATGAGAAATGTTACATAGATATCAATTTTTCAAAGCATCTTTGCACCTTATAAGACACGATTGCTTTGTGTGCAACTTCATTAAACATTCTTCTCTTAAAACCGCATGGATGGCAAATGAAGGTACACTTAAACACAACTTATAATTTTGGATTGAGAAACAACTTTGGTGACAAGCAAAAAGAGTGTTTCTATACTATGCCTCTATTTGCTTACGAGTAGTTTATTTGCTCAAATGTTTGTTACTTGCAGACATGAATGTGTTTGATTTTTCACGTTATACGAAGTGATCATATCAAATCTCTTTTTCTTCTACATATTACTCCCTAGTTCGTGTAAAACTATACGTAGTCGTACGTTCAACTTGATATCTTTTTATGTAAGAACCTAGGTGTAGGTGCTTATATGGTGTTGAACTAAACAAAACTATACGTACGTTCAACTTGATATCACATTATCTCTTTCTCATATCCAATGTCGATAATGGTGCGTATCACACTCTCTATAGCTAAAGTTTTAATTGATTATGTTTTTGTGTTTTCTCTTTATTTTTCTGGTGCAGAGACCCAACGTTGAATTAAAGAAGCTATGGCGTATATTCGTCGGAATATTTACCATCATCATACTTGGTTGTATTCTACTCCTTTTTATAAATTACTATAGTATTATGAGTACAGCTAATCCAAACTTGGTAAATGTTGACATGAAGCATGTAGATATTAACTTGATACACATAAGGAAGCAGTATTCCCTAATGTAAATATTAGCGTACTAGTTAATCTTGAACCACAAAGTAATCTTAAATTATCCCCAATGTCGGCAACTTTTAATTTGTCAACAAATGCTATTGAGGGGTACTCATACAAGCCTTATCTTATCTATAGTCCGTTTAAATAAATGTAACTTTGACTTTTGCGATCTTTTATGTTCGTTGACCTAAATAATTTTTGTTTGCGTTATATAATAGTTGATGAAAGTTATACCAATAAATATACATTTAAAATCAATTTTCATATATTTTGCATCAGTATTATATAACAAAAAAAAAGATATTTAAGGTCAAAGTTGACAAAAAGAACATAAAAATCAAAGTGGGCATTTATTTAGGGACGGAGGGAGTAGCATGTTTAATATATCACTAAACGAGCAACTTATTATTCTACGATTTGAGCCACATCCAATACTTTTACCACCAAAGAAGATGAGGTATCTTAAGAAGAAGTTACAAGACAAAGTCATATGGTTTAACCTCGATGGGGACTTCAAATGGCACATAAAAAATGAAGAGTCGAGAATTCTCAAAAGTTATTACCAGCACACGCGTTTTAGGGGGTGTTTGGGATTGCTTATTGAAAATAGATTATTCGTTTTGAAAACGGATAATTAGATAATCAGCTGTTGCAAAACGTGGTTTTGAAATATGGTGTTTGGATTAGGTTATGTTGTATGATAACGCAATAATCAGATAATCAGTTTTTCAAGTGTTTGGCAAATAAGATTATTTACAACTTAATATGCAAAATGACTAAAAAAGACATTCGTCCATGTATGATGCAATTTTATAAAATTGAATATGTATAAAGTCTAACATACAACTCATAACATTTTGATAAAATATATTACGTCACTATATTTTTATGTTGATAAACACAAGTATTTTTACAATTTTACCTACCCTTCTTATTTTCATCCACATAAATCTACTTTCCACCTTTACCCACTTATCTTCCACAAACAAAACTCCATTCTTTAATAATATTACCATCGTTCTTCACCATTTTTATGGAGTCAACAACACACTTTGATCAAAGTTCGAATACATAACACGATCATCTGGCCATCTTGTCCACGACCCATGTTTACTCATCAAAATTTTAAAAAAAAAATATTGATGGAATCATCTTCCATTAATTCGTGAAGATGGATTCATCATCTAAACTATGTCATATTTATCATTTTCTCCCTAATTCGTTAGTTCAGTGGCTTGGTGAAAGAGGAAGAAGTATTTTTAAGGGGTAATATGGTAATATGCTTATTTGAGATATTCGTTTTAAAAAGTAAGTCATGACCTGCATCCAAAACCACTTTTGGATCTTCCAAAACGCTGAAAAGTGATTTTCCGATCACCATTTCCAAACACCATAAATCTGATTATTGCGTTTTCAGATCGTGATAATCAGATAATCTGATTCAAACCGCACTCCCAAACACCCTCTTAGCTGTACAAAATCCATTACTTTAGTTAAGTTTTTCAATTCGGATATCCGAAATTTTGAATAATAGTTTTATATATCAAAATTTTCAAATATCTATAATTTTCGGAAAACTTTTATATGATTTCCAAAATTGACATTTCATAAAAGCCAACTTTTTAATAAATTGTGATCAAAATTTCGGATATCCGAATACGAATATTTTTTGAACACCCACAATTGAGCCGAGCTCAAATATTCTAAAACTCGACTCGGCTCGGATGGTTAACCCCATATTTGAGAGTTTGTGCATCATAGATTCATTGGTAAATTTCAATAAATAAATTAAAAGAAATGAAAGAAAAAAATAAGTTAGAAATAATAATCAAATGTGCTACACCAAAAAAAATCTCTTTCTTTTTTTAAATTCGTCTTCTTCACCAATTAAAGGCACCCCCAACAACTATTCACCATCTTCAACACATATAAGAGATTCACAACATAAAAAAGAAATGAAAGAAAAAAATAAGTTGGAAAACTTTTATATGATTTCCAAAATTGACAAATAATTGACAGACCTCTTTGTTACATTTCAAAGTCAAACCAAGCTTGTTCATTACTTCTATATCAAGATCAATATCGTAAAAAAGTTAATAATATCATCTTCAACACTAGCTTCCCACTCGCAGATGGCAAACACATATGTTTCATATGATATTACCAGCTATGTGGCAAATTTAAATTCCAACAATGCCAATGCCTATGTAAGTTATACGTCCTTACTTCTTATTAAATTTCATGCAAATTAGAGCACATGTTAGCTTATACAATAAGATTTGTGCACTTCATGTTTAGATGTACTCATGCAGATTGTTAAAAAAAAACTATGGATACTTCACTCATTTACTTAAATATCTAATACTTTTGTTTCATTTCTGTTGGGTACAGACTGCCATCAAACGGAATGTAATCACCATCATTATCGTGGTTCTTTTATCCTTGTTGTTATTCTACCTATTTATAATCACCGTTCTTGTGGCTAAATGTGATCTGCCTGCAAAACAACTTGACATGGATCATATGTATGTGAGAGTTGAAACAAATGAGTTGGATTCTACTTTTCGTATGTAACCTGCGGGTTACTTTTGAAAAAAAGGGTAATCTTAAGATGTCCCCAAAGTTGGCTACTTTTAACTTAAGTTCAAATGTTGTTAACCATCACCTCAACAGTGCCGTGTGTACTAGCACCTTCAAGATTACTGAAGATGAGCAACTGACGGTACTCTGGTTTAAGCATCAAACACATTTAACCAAAGAGGAAATGCCGGTTTTCCAAAAGAAGTTACACGAGGGAAGTTTATGGATAAAACTAAGTGGGGATTTCAAGTGGCATGTCAAGGACGCAAGGTCACTACTGGTTTTTGAAAATAGTTACAGGCATACAAACTTTGGTTGTGATATAATGTATGTAGATTTGCTGAAAAATGCCATACACTTGGTTGTGTGTGATCGTAACTTGGATGCGTGTGATCGTAACTTGGATGGATGCGTGTGATCGTAACTTGGATGCGTGTGATCGTAAGCAGTGAAGATCATTAGCTTGTTACTTATCTTTATTTATAATGTTTGTAATGTTAACGGAGTAGAGCTGATTTAATTTCGTGGATGTTGCTAATGGGTTATTGTCAATCAAACCTGCCGTTTAATTTTTATTTTTTTTTTCTTTCTTTTGAACTTGTGTTATAGTGGGATTGTTAAAATCACACTGAACAAGTGAACATAGTAAGAAAATGCGTGTATGGTGAATATACAAAAGTTGGTGCGACGTAATTCAATAAAATCAAAAAGTTATAAAATTGAGTAACCAACAAGAAGTAATAAATGTACCTTGTAGTTATTATATGGGTCGTATTGTTATTGTCTCTACAAGTTACTGGTGTTATTTGGTAGTATTGATAAATTTGAAAAGCAAAGGATAAAATGTAATAACACAACATTTTGAAATCGAACCTCAGACCTAGCACTTGAAGGCCAGATCAAAATTAAGTCGATACTCCGTATCACTTTTTAAGAATGTTACTAGCTAGTACCTCATCCTACTCTTTTACTTTCTGAATCCAAATCCATACATATTTAGTGATATCGTGAGGATAGAAGCTAGCAAGGGATAAGGACTTTTTTGTTTTTTTATTTCCGTCACTCGGATTAGGAAAAATCACCATACAGCTCGAACTAATTTTGTGCTTGTGGAATCACGAGGTATTGCACCCCGCGGGTTGCGGCGGGTTTTTGCAATTTTACTTGGTTCCGCTTGTTCATCGTCAATGTTAAGGCCAATGGAAAAGTCCCTAGTAAGTTGCGTTGCCTATTTCTATAAATTTATTTTTTTTTGTTGTGCGATCGGGTTATCTTTACGGTTTTTATTTTGTTAATAGTATACCTAACAGTTTCAAGAATACTACAAAACCATAATTGGATCCACATCTAACTGTCAGACCAGTAGCGTTGAGACCAGTATCGGAAATCTCCATTGCTAAGTGCCATAAATAAAATTCATATCAGTGTCTTAAGGGTGTTTCGATTAAGCCTGCATTTAATAAGTCAACAGGCTTACATTATAAGCACCCCGAACAGCCCGTAAATACAGAAGTGGGCAACACAAAATAAATATAGCAGAACAGTACGAAAACTGACAAAATAGACATCAGTGCGTGTTGTTGGACTCGCCCTAACTAAACCCAGAAGTGATCAAAGCGGTCTTAAAAAAAAAAAAAAAAAACAGCCGATGGTCGAATTTTTTAAAGCTTGTGCCCTCCTAATTCTTTCCATGTTGGCAGTCCATGCGCAGCATAATGTTTTACCTGAAAAGTTGAGGGAAGAAATTATATATGACAATATAACAAACGAAATACACTAATTGAGGCGATACATAGTTCAGGTAAAACTTTTTATTAAGTTACATATATTCATCGCTCGACAGTATAACAGTGATGGGATAAGTACTTTTCTGAAATTTAAAAGAGAAGGCAGATATTCATAGGTCTATAGAAGTTTAATAGTGATAGGAACAGTATATTCATCACTTGATATGTTGAGGCTAATAGGTCTATAGAAGTTTTAGCATATAGCTTACATATGTGGATTAATAATTTAACTCAAAGGCTTGCTTCACATTACAATAATTACGGTATCACACAATTCGTAACAAAATTTGCTATTTCAAGCAACTGGTTAAAAGTCAGGCCCTCTTAGACCTATTAGCCTCAAGATATCAAGTGGGTACTACTGAAATACTTCTGAATATAATCCACTTTAGCATAATAGAAGAAAACCAAGGATGGGTGTGTGATGTCAAAAGTGGGATCCTAAGGCATATAGCTCAGGTAGTAAATCCTGTACTTCTCCGCAGAAATAATGATAGAAGTTTTAATCAATCTAAGTAACTGATCTAGGGGCCCAAGGTCCTAGTCTCTTATAACTGTGGTTGACTGTTAACCATCGAAAAAAATGACCTGGAACTACACATGTTTAGTGTTCCCACACAACCGGCCAGAGCAACATGTGTATTATTTTACTCGCCAATATATCAAATGCATGAAAAAACATAGAGCAACAAAGAGAAAAAATATATATATGCAGAGATTATAAAATTGAAGCTTACACAGTTTATGAAAGAATCTTCTTCGGTGAGTTGGGCAAGCAACGAATAATGCATTTTGAGGATTGAATATAGCTTGGCATACCAGCAAGAACCATTCACGTAATACACCAGGGCCGGTAGCTTCCTCGTTTATAAACCCTATATGCATTGGACCATGCAATGCAACAATCTCTGCTTCTGTGACGGATTCAAACAATTCCGCCAACAGATTTGATCTATTGATAAGCATCTCGTGGAGGTCGTTATAGTCATGTGTCACCTCCGGAAGCAACAACACAAACAAATGCCTCTTCGATTTAAGGCATATTAACAAAAAATTCAACGACCACTAATAAAGTATTAGGATAGAAGATACAGAGGAATCTCGGCTCAAAAGATGGGTCCATGATGCCATTTCCTGGCTGAAAGCTCTTTTAAGTTTACTGTAATTCACGTAAGTAGCAAAGATACAAAGTTAGTTATAGATTTCCATTATTTATAAAAATGTGTACAGAAGTTTGAAATTGCAGTTTTCAAAAGAAGAATTCCAATAACATAACTTTCTTTCCGTTATCAGGATAGAGGAACATACGGAGCTGTCTCCAAGGGAGAAATCACTCCCCTACGATAAGCATTAACATTTTATCTTTTCTTTACTTTCGATTCATGTATTTCGCAACTTTGAATATAGAATCGATTTGTATGGTTAATATGAGCATTTCATACCTCGTGTGGCTAGTTATGATTCCTTAATTGTTTTGTTTTGTGTTTTTACTTTATAATTATTTCTAAGTGTATGCATGCATAGTTTATTGGTAGCCCATTGTTTGGTAGTTTTGAATGGTGGTAGAGGCCAATTGCCTAGGAGATATGACCAACTGACCTAGGTCATTGGTGAACGAGGAAAGGTAAGATATGACCAATGACGACCCTTTCTACTTGTGCGTTGATAACTGATCACCTACCGTTTGGATGAACTTAAAATTAGGGGGTGAGTGTTTGGTTCTAGCGCAGGGCACTGTATTATAAATCTAGCATATAGCGGTACTTAGTGACTTGGCAGGGGACCCGGGAGCAACCCGGAACATGAGGGGACACGCTGCTTCTCCTGTGATGGCATCTTTGTGATAGGTTAGAGCGAATTCACTAAATGTTGTCCTCTCGACTTTGACCTTGAAGTAATTGGAAGTAAGTAGCGTCGACATTACTTAGCTAGGAGAATAACTAGGTTAGCACTTTCTCCTCTATGGTTAAACCTTTGCCCTTTATTTGCTTTAGTAGTTAATTAGTTAATTCCTTATCGAAATCAATATTAAATCTTTTGTGACACTTAGACTTAGTAATAATCCAACACACATAGCTCTTGGGACGACCTCGGTTTTATTGAATACTACACTACACCGACCGGGTACCTGCCGTTAGTGCATTAGGGTAGACCATAGGTATAACGAGACTTTATAAATATTAAAACCGAGTGATAAACCGCATCACTTGCCCCGCCATTATAAACGGCTATGATCGCATTTTTACTACACAGAGGTGTCTGCAACATTCCTGCACGTTTCAGGTTGATCTAGATGAGAGGTAAAGTACAATTATAAATGGATGATCCCAAAAATTGAAGCAAATACAAATCACACAAACGGGTTTGCAAAAACATGAACTGCTTACTGTTGGAAGATGACTGTGGATAAGAGTCACTGATAACGGATTCATTGCCCCGTACTGATTGATTGTCAAAACCAAATGACTGGAAAGCATGGTTTACTGTTCTGATGTTGCACAGTTCATGGGGAGATACACTACTATGGCCACATATTGTTACCCACCTATCCAGTCTTATTACAAAGCAACGTCTAGTAGCTCCCTGCATCATATCAATCAATATGTCAATTAAAAGAATAGTCGAATCCGCACCCCTGTGCACCGATTACAAACACCTAGAACCCCATAATATCAGACCTAAAGCCCCCATAATTTTATACCATACCCCCTGAACACGAATTACTGTAAGTAGCAACATGAGCAATAAGTTCAGCATGATTATGAAAATGGGCAAGAATTCGCGCCGATGCATCAAACATACCATTCCACTTACAAACATAAATCTTCTAGAATTAGTTCAGCTGAAAACAGTAATTATAAATAATGTAATATAGTAGTACCTCGCAGTCATTCTGATGCACTTATTCATTATAAAACTAAAGTATTTTTGACAAAAATCATTTTGCTTTAGTTATTTTCGTGACTCATATACCATAAATTTTAAGGTAATCTATTTTAATAAATTTTCCAATATTCAAAAGGATCATGAAAAGTATTTAAACATGCACCTTTATTTGACAACGAAAGAAACCTTGATATCCCTTATTTAAACATGTACCTTTATTTGACAACCAACATAGCGTACATGTTTAATAACAATACAGAAACCTTGATATCCCTGTGACACACTCCAATACTATTATTTGAAACCAAAGAACAAAAGAACAATACAGGCTGAATGTACACAAGTGCTCTATAGATGCCCTAAACCTACAAACTGGGCTTGGGCCTATTTATTCTCTAATACCTACGTCAAAGAGGACGTCCCTAACCATATTGTGCATGCACTTGAAGCCCGGGATCTATTCGCAATGAACCGCATATTCCTTAAAGGAATCTAAACATGTCTTGCGACAAATTAGGCATATCTCATCAACCGAAAATAAAAGAATCATGAGGCGGTACTTAAGGATAGTACGATATTTCACCAGTGATATATGTTGACTTAGCTCTTCTATGGGGATAGCTAGTAGAAGTTCTTGAGCATGTGGTGTTTGTAGACACTCAAAAACTGCTTTTTGTCTCATAGTTATGTCAAAGTGGACTCTCATATCCTTTACCATTTCACTAAAAAGTGCATTCGCCAATGTTTGTTTGGGTTTAGAGGGGTGATATCCTTATTAGTGAAACCATTAAAATCAAAGCTTGAAATGTGCACGAAAACAAGCCAAAGCACAAACATAATCATCATTTTTAATTGGTGAGTTTTAATAATAACAACAAATCTAATATGTATAATTTTGATTAAACAGAAATAAGTAAAATACTGTAACTTTTAACAATTGGGTTGGATGTTTTTATAGGCAATTAGGCACAATACTTTGATACTCCATATTTCCATTCTTTCAAATGAGGTTTTTTTTTTTTTTTTTTGCCTTGCAAAATAATACATAATTGTCATTATGTTCGACATGCAAAATCTAGCAATATGCGGTATTATTTACCTCCATAGTCTATACTCATTTGGATACAACAAAATGTTGTTAACCATTTATTTTGTGAAGAGAAAAGAATCAAGTTATGCAACCCCATTGTAGTTTTAATGCCCAATCGAATCGACTAAAATAAAACTTAGAATACTGTAATGTTCTGTTATAATTCTTAACTAAAAAAATCATTTATCTATTCATTATGTTGTCTTGAAATCTTACTGTAAGCACTTATATTAGGAATTGCAAATATCTGCATTAAAAACATAAACTTCATATTTTCCCATATCTGAGTTTTTTATTGCAGAAGTATGCAATCATTTTAAGCGTGTTTTGGGTATATATCTGAATATACAATTTTAGTGGTATATATAAGGTTACCCTATATTAAAATACTCAAATGTCACATACTCATGGGACATAAACCTACTCTCAACAATTATTTAATCGTATGCCCATCTAGAAGGATTATATATTTATTTTTGTACTTATAAGATATGTCGAATCTTCATGAACAACTGAAAATAGTGGCCAGTAGATACTAATAAAACGGGTGATACTCGCATCACATTTTTTGATGCTTATGCATTATATTATTCTATAGTACAAACTGTAATGCACAAATTGTAATGCATGAATTAAAATATGTAGTGTAAGTATCAATTCTCTTAATAAAAAGGAAGTGATTTGCACACTTTATAAAACGATTTGTACGTTCTAATTAATTGTGTTTAAAACATTTATACCCTCACCCATATGAAGGTATAAATGTTCAAAGTAATTAATTAAAGTGTCTCAATAATTTGATTAGGTGTACAAATCATCTCCTCTAATAAAAGGCTTGCCAAATTGTATTTTAACAACTTAAATTTGGTAAATTTGTATATAATACTAAAAGGCGTACAACTTTGTACCCAAAAACCTTGCATTAATTGCAAACTTTACCAACTTGGCAAAAAGCGATTGCAGTTAGTGGCTGAAAGTAAGTCCAAACATTTATGAAGTTTACAACTCGGCAAAAAATCCTTGAGGTTTAATCGTTAGTTGCAAAGTAAGTCCAAACATTAAATGCAAAGTTTCACAACTTGGCAAAAATAGTCCCTATGGTTTTGAAGTTAATCATTTGCAGAATTAAGTCCTTAAGCCCGGTCCATTGCATCCTTGGTTTTCTACGTTAGCTAAGGGTGCATTTGGTATGTTATTCGGAATCATTAAATGTATGGATTTGATTAGCGGAATGTATATGATTGGGGAAATCGATATCATTATTTATGTTTGGTATAAAATTTAGATATCGGTAACACAAAAGTGCTCCAATTTTATTACTTTTGTGGTGGAAATAATAAGATATGCGAGCCACACGAGAATAGTTTACAAAATCCATTTGTTTGCATTTATTATTGTTGAAAGTTGAAACCATACTTAAAATAAAAAGCAAATTACAAAAACAAACGGTATACATAGTGATTATACGAGAATAAACTCTTTTCGTATACTTTATCAAAGTGTAAAATCGTCAGTGTGACTCTCTACACCTCTCTCCATCTTCCATTCTCACCTTCTCTCCTGCTTCCATTTTATACAACAACTCACTCACACCTCACGGCCAATGCACAACCAATGGTCTTAAAACATCCGTGAACATGATGATCAAAGTTCTTAAAAACATCGCGTGAACATGATGATCAAGAACAAGAACAAGAACAACACCCAGAGCACCATTCAGTGCGCCATTTTGCACACTCATCAACTCCAGCGCAGGGGCGCCCGAACAACCTCCACCCTTGAGGCCCGCAGCGAAGCACTTACGCCAGGGCCGCCCACGTCCTCACACGCCAGGGCACGCCGAGGCACTTACGCCAGGGGCCCACGCCTAGGGCCAGCATGCCTTGGCCGGTGAAGACCACGCGCCCGGGCCGCATACGCTCGTATAATACCGTGTAGCGTTGGGATTTTTATGTTTAAGAGATCCAACGGATAACATTAAGAAAAGTTCATTTTAAGTAGCGGTCAGGGCGAGAACCATTTTGATAAACAGGTATCAATTATGGTTCATTTTCGTAAAAAGCTCTAAAATAAATCTTCAACCAAACATTTAGAATGGCTATGAATGTCATTGTGTAATTTTTAGTACAGTACCATGACTCAATCATCTAAGTAACATGTGGTTTTTAGTTTTTACCGTGAAATAGTATACAAAGATAATGAACATTAGATATCTTCTAGTCTATTTTTTATTAAAAATACAAAACTATACCTAGATAACGTAACTTGTGGGTTCGACATCATCTGATCATCCATTTCAACGACGCGGATATGAATTTACGTACTTTTGAAAACTTAAAGAATTTTGTTGCCGAAATTCGTTTTCTTTATCAAAATAGTCTGTACGGTAGTAAAAGTAGCAGATTACTGGATAATAAATACATTTAGGCCTAAAGAAAAGAATACAATGTTAGAGTTGTTGTTGGGTCTATACCATGGACCAAGATGTATTTAAATGTTGTTTGGGCTTGGATTTACCAGTGAATTACTGAAGCCAGCAAATAACAGTTTTATATCTGAGTCTTATCAATACGTGCGTTGTGATCTAGTGGTTGAGGGGTGATGTTTTTATCCATAATGTTGTATATGATGGTATTTAGATATCTATTAGATAAGTTGTATTGTATTTATTATTTAGATGGCTAATAATGTTATTATTACTTTAGTTTATATTATTTTTGTGGAATCTATATTTAGATGCCTAATAATGTTATAATTACTTTTGTATTTATATTACTTTATTTGCATTAAAAGTTTTTATTAACATAGTCTTTTCATATATAGTATTTTAATTTAAGTAAGTTACATAAGTGTTTTGTTTCTTATTTATTTGTAACTTTTGTTATTTGGAATTATATAACTATTTGTATTCTTCAATGGCAAATTTTGAGTTGTTAGAGAATTTGATGAATATTTGGGATCATCTAAATTGCATGATTGTGTATCGTTTGTGGTTTGTGCAACATGCATGTAGAAGATGATGCATTATCAAAAGTTGATTTTTAATTGTTGTCATCATTTGAAGTGTAATGGCCAAAAACAACCGCGATGATTTTGAACATGAGCGTTAGGTCATCGTAGTAGCTTTAGATTGATTGATGCTTTGAAGACTCAGAGAGGCATCGTGTATTGCGAAAAGTTAGTTAATTAGTTTAAGGAAGCTAAAGGCGGTGTTAGGTGAGGAAGAGTCAAATGCTAAAAATGAACGAGTTTAATTAGTAACTTTGATTTAAATATCTTTGATGGTATTTAAATTTTTAGTGTTTTTGCTTGTTTTTATGATTATGAAATTTTTAATTAACGAAGCTTTTTAAATTATAAGCATGTCTTTTAAGCTTAGGATGTTAATTGTAATGCATTGTGTATGTAGGGTTTGTTTTATATCAAATGTATAATTGAGGTTGTTATATTGCAATGTTGGACATCTTCTAAATCTTGCATTCCCCAATTTATGCATGGAAACTTCAAAGTCTCAGTAACACCAATTAAATGTTCAAAATGCCTCTTTGATGTCTTTGTGTTGTTTTTTTTTTGCAAATTCTTATTCTGAACCTTAATTATAGTTTATGTGTTGTTTTCTTTGCAAATTCATATCTACGAACCTTAATTATTATGACCACACAATTTTGTACATATATAATCCAAGAGCAATTACATCTAACCATAATTTTAACACACAACTCTATCCACCTTAACCCTAAAATGAATGTCACCACACCAAACCTCGATGAATTGAAATCTCTCGAAGCTGGAAAGCTTGTTGATGCTTCGAGGCTCTGATAACTCACGATAAAGCAGAGGAGGAAGGTTTCATTGCTCGAATCGGGGAGGAGAAGCGGTCGGTTAAGAGCGATGATTAACAAAAAGGAGCAAACGATCAATGAGGTATCTAGCACTTTTTCTCGTTTCAATGTCGTGGCATGGCAAGCGGTCATGATGCTATCTTTGAAACACAACCCGAAGGATCATGAGGAAACTTGATCTGTTGGCTCAACTTCTTGTTTTGTGTCGTCAAAGCTTGTTGGAGAAGGAGGAGCTTTTGGAGAAGCTGGATGAAAGTGAAAGTTCGATGATGAAGATTAGGACATGTTGGAGATTTTCTTTTGTCTTTTGATGTATGTAGTTGGGTTAATGTATGGTTTATGTGAATGATGATTATGTAGTTTGGTTTTATAACTTTTTCAATGGAAGAAGCGATCAACACTGATCAGTTATGTTTATGTTTTAATCATAGATTATGTTTAAGTATTTACATTATTATTTTTTTTATATATATTAAAAAGGGTAAAGTATCACCCGTTTGACTTTTTCTCCCACACCTCTCTCTCACACTTGGTAAAAAGACGATAGCAACAGCTTAAATAACATATTTAGGGTTTTAATGAAGGCAAAATTGATCAAGATAAATAGTAATCAATATAATTCTTTTGAGGGTTATGATAAAGGATCGATTATCGTCGAGTGATTCCAATATTTGGTATCGATTTCATTATGATCAAATTAAAGCGTGCATATTTAAATGTTTTAATTTATTGAGTGTTACTTGCTTTATGATGTTTATTGATTTAGAAAGGATATGGGATTATTTTTGTTTCGATTAAATTAAACAAATAATCATATGTTTTACTTATCGGTCTAAATTTGTAAGAGTTTGAAGTTTTTAATAGATAGTGTTTAGGATGATGATGGTGTCTTGAAACAAAAACAGGAATTTTTTTATGCTTATATCTAATTAATAATTACACTCCTTGCAGGTTAAATAATTTTTAGCTAAAGTTGGTTTATTGTTGATTTTAGGATTTTGTTGGCATTGTTGATTATTGGTAGAAGAAGGTCGCGGTTATGCTTATTTGAGATGGTATTATGGGGTAAAGCGTACTTTGGATTGTTGTTTTTAATGAATCTAATAATGTTCAAAACCATTTACAATTGATATTTTGAAAGTCCAATTATGTGTTAAGAATGAGTATGATTTTCTCAGGCTAAATTTTGGTTGTTTTAAGGTTTATAGTTAAGTTTTGGTTATTAGAATATTTGTTGACTTGATTTTAAGCTCCTTATGTGACAATTTTAATTGTAATATCACGAAAAAGCTGAAACTTAAAACGGTATATGTTTAGGTGATATCGAGATGGGAAAGTTACGTAGGAAAAACGGGATCTTTGGTTTTTGCCTCGATTCCATTATTTATCATCTGTCAATATTGGGTGTTGGAGTTTTGTATTGGTAGCCAATCGAAGGCATCTGAGGAAATGAGGATGATGGCGGGGTGTTTTAGTTTGGTTAGTGGTGTGCGTGGTGAATGATGGTGGGCGTGTGGTGGCGCGTTGGGGTGGATGAGAAGAAGAATATCTGGTAGCGATGGAATTATGGTGGTGATGAGGAGGGTTGTTGTTGGGATATGAAAGTCTTTGAACATGAAATCTTGAAGATATGAAAGAAATCTTGTAAGTACGCAAAATCTTGGGAAAAGTCAAAGAGTCAAAATCTTGCTAAAGACAAAGTCAAAGTCTGCATCTAAAAGTCAAAATCTTGCTGAAAGAACTAAGAAGCATTATTAGTTTATGGAAAGTATTGTATTCTATGTTTAGATTACTTGTCGTACAAGGTTATCAATTGTAAACCGACTAGGATATCCTTGAGCCTATAAAAGGACTCCTAGATTGGCATTAGATGTACGATTGCTTATGAGTCTATGAGTTTTAGAGTTTACTAATTCACAAGTTAATTAGTGTTTTAGAGAGAAGTTCGATTATCTAAGAGTTGTATTAGAGTATGCATAATAAGCGATTTAGAGTTTATAATAAAGGTTATTCTTCTTAGCTTTGTTAAGTAAATTCCGCGTACTTAATAAAGATTGCTCGGTGTTTCTTTGTTAATAACTTAGGATTTATCCGAGGTTATTAAACCTTAACAAGCTAGTTAAGATAGTTTGATTAAAGTATATCGATCCAACAAGTGGTATCTGAGCTTGTGTGGAAACTCTGACTAGGAAGAAACCCTACTTCAACAATATTCAAGATGTCGATTTGTTCCACCACCCTCAATCACCTCACTCGGAATTCCAATAATCAAGAAGGGAGAATATGATCTCTGGTGCATGAAGATGAGGCGATTACATTGCCATTCTGAGACCATGCTCTTTGGAATGTTATTGTGAATGGGAATGAAGTTGTAGCAGACCCCATTGATATTCTTGGCCAACCAAAGGCACCTAAACCCGGTATTACAGCTGACAACCTTAAGGAATCAAGAGAAGGCACTCAACATTCTCTTATCTGCCATTCCGGATGGTCATCTTCTCAAATTTCATGATGCTAAAGATGCTAAGCGACTCGGGTACGCTCTCAAGACCAGATTTGGAGGGAATGAAGCCTCTAAAAGATGCTGCAGAAATTTGCTAAAGCAACAGTTTGAAACTTTCACACGGATTGGTGAAAGAGAGTCTTGATCTTTGCATATGATAGGTTTCAGAATCTACTCAACATGTTGGAGCTATACAAAGGCGAAGTATCGGTTGAAGATGCTAATTTGAAGTTTCTAAGGAGTTTGCCATCTTCATGGCATGTGATTGCTACAATGATCAGAGGACAACAAGGTTTGGATGTCATGGACTTTGATGATCTATATCATCAACTTAAGGTGTATGAGCATGAGATGAGTGGTCAAACAAGTTCTAAGTCTCATAGTATTGCTTTTCTATCATGAAAAAGGCCGATACTTCCATTAAAAATCTTGCTTCTCCTCAAAGTACTGTTTCTCAAAGTACTGCTGTCTATACACCACCCTCATATGTTCAAGAGGCCCTACCAACTACCACTATGGCCTCAGATGAAGTTATGTGCTCCTTCTTTGCACAGCAAGCTAGTTTACATGTCACTTATGAAGAAGATCTAGCCGCAGATTGAAGAAGATGCACTTGAAGAAATTGATATCCGGTGGCAAGTTGCTATGATCACTGCAAGAATCAAAAAGTACATGAAGAAGACAGGCAAAAGCATTGATTTCAAACCAAAGCAGGGCATAACTTTTGACAAATCTAAAATTGAATGCTTCAATTGTCAAAAGTCTGGTCACTTTGCAAGGGAGTGCAGGTTTGCTAAGTATCAAGCAATCAGGACATCTGAAAAGCCAAAACTTGAGCTTAAGGAAATTCCATTCTTGAAACAAAGGCTTTGGTTGCTCAGAGAAGTTATCGAGTTATTTGGAGTGAAGAGTTTGATGATGAACGGTAACTTATTGCATGATAGATGGAAGAAGAAATTAAAGATTGATAGAAGCATTGGATTGGACCATTTTCTTTGAAGAACACGAACATCTTTGTTTGGAATCGATGATGGCTTTGGAGGATTTGGTGGAGCAAGGAAAGTGAAGATGATCATGTTCAACTAGCATTGGTGGCTACTTCACCAAATCAATCTCCTATCTACGGTATGCTCAAATTGCTATGATTTTTATCATAAATTGCTTAGCGGTTATGTGATTGAGAGAGATAATTGTGTTAAGGCTAGGTCGAGGTAGAGGTTATCAAATAACCTTAGAATCTATGGAAGCCAAAATTTTAGCACATGAAACTAATGAAGTAGCTTGGGGTGAAAAATATGCACAACAGGATTACCAGTTAAAGCTTAGTGAATGGAAATTAAAGCTGTAAAATTCTTTGAAATTGAGAAATTAACTAAGGAAAGAGATGATTTGTTAGCTAAGTTTCTTTGCTTGGGGT
Organism: Chrysanthemum makinoi; assembly: GCA_910596185.1. Taxonomy (NCBI): domain Eukaryota; kingdom Viridiplantae; phylum Streptophyta; class Magnoliopsida; order Asterales; family Asteraceae; genus Chrysanthemum; species Chrysanthemum makinoi. Next base: position 160,086,825 of record OU343225.1, on the reverse strand, counting down.
GAAGGCAGTGCATGCACATGTTTCTTATGTTCAAAACGACAAAGAGCCTACCTTAAAAGCTGGATTAGGTTTTGGAATGGATTTTAGTAAGATAGAAGAAAACCAATCTAGTAATCGGGATGAAGGTGAGTATGAGGATATAACCACTAGTGATGAAGAACTCATTAATTATGTAGATACATCTAGTAATGATGGTTCAATAAGTGACTCACCTCTTGAATATAAGAAAGCTAATGATTATCATCTTTGTTCCACATCTATTGGCATTCATCAACCCCTTAGGCATGATGTTTCTCGTTTTGGAGTAGACAGTCTAGAGTTTAGGAAAAAGATAGTTGCTAAATCTAGAGTGCGAAAAACCCAAAGAATCATTGAAAGCGATGTTCAAAATCAAGCGGTACCTTTAAATCAAAGTCTTGCTCCACAACGATACCTTCTTCAAAAGCGATCTTGCTAAACCTTTTTGGGATAATTTTGGTCAAAACAGGTTTAATCACTCACCAAGAAGGCAAAATAATTTTGGGCATAGACATAGAAGATGTCACTTTGGCAGTATGGGTCGAAAGCGTGTTTTGTGTGTTTTAGTCCTACTCATCTAATTAAGGATTGTGAACATCACTCAAAATACTTTAGAAAATTTCCAAAAGCAGGGTACTGACGAGAGAAACCTAGAGTACAAACCGGTTTGGAATAATTCAAATAGGGTCAATCACGAAATTTCTCACGGATCATAGATACCCACACCGGAAAACCTTTTCAAAACCTTGATTATCTCACGGTACTTTCCAAAAGTCTTTGTTAACTCTGACGATACTTTCTACAAAGTGCTCGGACAAAACAAGGTCTTGATCACAATACTTGGTATATAAATTCTAGATCTCACTATCAACCTAGAAGGTATTACAATTCACATAGGAGATTTAGATCGGAGGAACCAAGTGTTAAAACAGAATGGGTTAAGAGGGAAAGTCTTGCAGAGGACAAGCGATACTTTCAACCAAAAGTGAATCGGATGTTTTTGTGATGTGAGAAAAAGAGATTTGTGTTGAAAAACTAGAAAGTTTTGAAAATCCACATGCTAAAGATCAAAAGATAATTCCGGATCATCATTTGAAAGATAGTGGAAATTACATACTCAAAGAATTTGAGTTTGTAACTCCACAAGGGAACACAAGTCAGTAATGGCTTGGGTTCCTAAAAGTTCTAACTCTTTTCTTTATGTGCAGGGCAACCCGGAAGAGGAGCTTAAAGATCATCTTATTGTGGGATAGTGGTTGCTCTGGAAGTATACGAGGAGACAAAGAGATCTGCGATTTTAGGAAGATTAGTGGAGGAAGAGTTGCATTTGGGAATGATCCCAATGGAGGAAAGATTATTGGTAAAGGGACTATCAAAGCAGGGCTTATAGATTTTGAGAATGTTAGATATGTAAAGGAGGTAAAGTTCAATCTATTGTCATTATCACAAATGTGATAAAAAGCATCTGTGTTATTCACGACACGAATGTCTTATCCTTTCCTCGACTTTAAGCACATTGATGATGAATTAGTAGTTCTTAGAGTACCAAGGACAAATGATGTGTATAGTTTAGACATGAAGAGTCTACATTCCTATGGAAGAGCCACATGTTTGGTGGCTAAAGCAACATCTGAAGAGGCACATCAATGGCATAGAAGATTGGGTCATGTTAACTTCAAGAATATCAATAAAGTGGTGAAAGGCAATCTAGTTAGAGGTTTACCTTCAAAGACTTACAAGAATGATCAATCATGCTTGGCATGCAAGAAGGGTAAACAACACAAAGCTTTCTGCAAGAAGCTTGAGGAGAGAACTATTAGAGAACCTTTGGAGCTATTACATATGGATTTGTTTGGACCTGTTTTTGTGGCAAGTTTAAACAAGAAAAAGTATTGCTTAGTTGTTCAGGATGATTGTAGTAGATTCAGTTGGGTTTTCTTTTTGGGTTTTAAAGATGATACTTTTGATGCTATGATTATTGCTCTTGAAAACCAATTGAGACTCAAGGTTAGAGGTATTAGATGTGACAATGGGATTGAATTCAAGAACAAACTTATGGATGAATTTTGTGCAAACAAAGGCATAAAAAGGGAGTTTAGTATTGCAAGAACACCACAACAGAATGGTGTTGCAGAAAGGAAGAATAGGACTTTGATTGAGGTAGCAAGAACAATGTTAGCGATTCTCACCTACCTATTAGGTTGAAGGCGAAAATTTGTAAAGTCTTGCTTGTTATGTACTATGAGTCTCAATCACTAAACCACAGATGAAGACACCTATGAATTCTTGATGGGCACTAAACCCAACATTAGTTTTATGAAACCTTTTGGATGCCCTCTTACTATTTTAAACACTATTGATAATCTGGGGAAGTTTGATGGCAAGTCAGAAGAAGGATACTTATTGGGTTATTGCACTAACAATAAGGGCTTTAGAGTATACAACAAAGTTACTAAGAAGGTTCAAGATTGTCTTCATGTTGAGTTTTTAGAAGATCAAGACAATGAGAAAGGTAAAGGTCCCGATTGGATGTTTGATCTTGAGGTTTTAACTCCATCTATGAACTATGTACATTAGAGAGAAAATCAACCGATTGCAGATGGAAGATTTACAATATGTGGTTCATGGAGTTCATATTAGACACGATCTTTTTCTGATGAAGATCCTGTTAGTCCAAAACAAAGTCTGAAGTTCCAAAACAAAATCTTTGTTGCCTCACATAAAATCTTGCTGCTCGAGAATCTTCTTTATCTGCTGAGGATCAATCTATTCAAGAGGAAATTAATTAGATGCTTCTTCAAGATGTTTTAGCACATTCTTACAGCGATGAACAAGGAGAGCTTATGAAGAGGCAAAGAAGAAGAACAAGACTGCAGAGTACTCTCACGGTACTTTGGGCTGTACTTTTGAACAAAGTACTATTGCACCTGGTTAATGATACTTTAGGCGATCGGATGATCATACCATGCACGGATTAGAAGATCTTGATGATGAATTTGAAGATGAAGGTATTTTCCCAAATTCCAATGAAGGTGCTGATGTTACTAATTTAGAGGATAATTATGAAGTTCCACGGTCTCCAAACTTAAGAACTCATAAGGATCATCCTTCTGATCAAATCATTGGTCCTTACTTACGGAGTCTTGACTAGACACAGAGCTAAGACTTTTTCTTCACCTCACAATGCATTACTTAGCTTTGTGTATAAACAAAAATTTGAATCATAAGGACCATCAAAACTGTCTATTTACTTGTTTTATCTCTCAAGAAGAACCCAAGAATATTGCTCAAGCTTTGACTAAAGAAAGCTGGGTTGAAGCTATGCGGGAAGAACTTCTTCAATTTAAACTTCAAGAGGTTTGGGTTTTATGTGATCTTCTAGATGGTAAGAGAGTTATTGGAACGGATGGGTTTTAGGGTCAAAAGAGATGAAAGAGGTAATGTTATCAAGAATAAGGCAAGGTTAGTAGCACAAGGATATAGACAAGAAGAAGGAGTAGATTATGATGAAGTGTTTGCTTCTGTAGCAAGAATAGAAGCTATTAGAATATTTCTTGCTTTTGCTTCTTATATGGGCTTTCAAGTTTACGAGATGGATGTCAAAAGTGCCTTTTATATGGCAAGATTACAGAGGAAGTTTATGTCAAACAACCTCCTGGTTTTGAAGATCCTAAACATCCAAACAAAGTCTACAAGGTTGTTAAGGCTCTTTATGGCCTTCATCGGGCACCTAGAGCTTGGTATGAGAGACTCTCCACATTCTTATTGCAACATGGATATAGAAGGGGAGCTATTGACAAGACTTTGTTTATCAAGAGAGACAAGAAAGATATCATGTTAGTTCAAGTTTATGTTGATGATATCATTTTTGGGGCTACCAAACAGTTTATGGTTAAGGAGTTTGGCGGTGATGCGAGAAAGAATTTCAAATGAGTTCAATGGGAGAGTTGACTTTCTTTTTAGGACTTGAGGTTAAGCGATCAAAGGAAGGTATTTTTATCAGTCAAGACAAGTATGTTCCTGACATACTTAAGAAATTCAATTTTGATGATATGAAGGCTTTTACTACACCCATTAAATCTATCAATTCATTGGGCAAAGATGAAGATGGACACCTGTTGAAGTCAAGCTTTATAGATCAATGATTGGCTCTCTTATGTATCTCCTTGCATCATAACGATATATAATGTTTGCGAGTTTGTCTATGTGCTAGATATCAAGTCTCACCAAAGATATCTCACATGAATGTAGTAAAGAGAATCTTACATTATTTGAAGCAACAACCAAAGTTGAGGTTGTGGTATCCTAAAGAGTCACCTTTTCACTTGGAGGCTTTTGATAGTGATTATGCGGTGATAATTATGATAGAAGATCAACAACTGGGGGATGCCAATATCTTGGAAGAAGGTTAGTCTCACGGCAATGCAAGAAGCGGAGACAATTGCAGCAACATCATCTACTTGAATATGTAGGCTGCGCAAGTTTGTTGTGGACAAGTTTTGTGGATGCAAAATCAACTCTTGGACTATGGGTTCAATTTCAAAAATACTCCTATCAATATTGATAATGAGAGTACCATTTGTATTGTGAAGAATCCAGTTTATCATTCCAAGACCAAGCATATACAGATTAGGCATCACTTTATTAGAGATTGTTATGAGCATGAGACTCATTAATGTTGTTAAAGTTCACACGAGATGACAATGTAGGTGATTTACTCACCAAAGGCTTTGATGTTTCAAGATTCAATCACTTGGTGGTGAGTATTGGCATGATTAACTACTAAGCTATGTTTGAGGGAAGGACTATAAGGTGTTAGTATAGTCACTTGTATTGCTTGAGGGGGAGGATGCTTGTAGAATTTGGAAATCTTGTTTTTCACGAAAAGTCTTGCTTGGAAAGTCTTGCATGCGTGGAAAATCTTTTTTTAGTATTATTGATCTTGTTCCAACGGTTATATTGAGGGTAATTAATGCTACGGTTATTTTATTTTGGCGTGATTTTTCAAATCTCTCCTATAAATAACTACTTTCGATTTTCCTCTCATATTATTACATTAGCATCGTTTCCATCTTTCTCTCTTTCTTATTCAATTCCAATTTGTGCTTACATAATCACCAATGGCGAATCGACCTATTGTTTCAAAGCACAATATGGTAGCAAATTTAGACAAGACTGAAGATAATGCGGTGTTTCACGATATATTGATTTTTATTTGGGTTGAATCGGTTATGCTCTTTTAGTGGAGCGGATATTATTGAGCCTTGGATTCAAGAATTTTGGGCTTGCAAGAAAACATGGAGAATGAAGAATTTTATATTAGACTCTGAGTTGTTGGACACCTTTGTGAAGATTCTTGAAGCATCTATTAGAGAGGATTTATTTGTTTAATGATAATGATGGTGCTATTCGTTTTGCCAAGGAATTGATTTGGGAAACTTTTGGGCATATTGGTTATGAAGGTTCTTTAACGGAACAAACATTCAGAAAACAGTTGTTTTGTCCTCATTGGAAATTTTGGTTCATGAGTTGCTACATTGCATAAGTGCTAAGAGTACTTCTTGGGAGCAATTCGGGTCCAATATAGCATCTGCTATGGTTGGGTTAGCTTCTGGATCAGTTTTTAACTTCTCAAGGCTATCTTGGATGGGATGCTCTCGCATATTTCATGGGTCTACTTGGCTAATGTACCCACGGTTTATCGAGGTTTTCTTAAACAAGCAACTTTCGATGTGCCAAAACCTCTGACTTTATTACTGTTATTGTTCAACAATCCAAGATTTTTACTTTTATGGCAAAAGGAGTGTTTTATTCAAGGGTCAAGATACTCCTTTAACAACTTCCATGATGGATGTTGTTGGTACATTAGAGATGATGAAGGCGATGCGACTAGTGAAATGCATCTGAAGGGTCTTGAGATCTTGTTTACGCATGAAGTCTTGCATCTGCAAAATCTTGCATCACTGCTCTCCAGGCTACATCAAAAGAAGTCTTGCATCTCTACAGTCTGTTTTTGTCAAGCCACGAGGTTCAAGAAGAAGTTTTAAGATCACCATTCTCCATCTCCACAAGGATGCATTTCTGCTTCTCAATGGAGGAACATTCACCTATTCAAGGAGAGGCTTCACATACCATACCTCCTGATGATATCACATTGGATAACTATGTTTTGACAAGGGAGCTGGTAAAGTTAAAAAAGACTACTGAGTTTCAAGCCAAAACGATAAAGAAATTAAAGCTGAAGTTTGAAGGCTAAAGGTTTTGTGTGGCCATTAGTTCAAGAATTTCGTGTATGGGTCAAAAACAAAAAGAAGCGCAAAATCTAGGAAACACAAGAAGAGGTTCATCAACCATCTTACGTCAATTGGGGAGGAATTTAGAAAAAGAAAATTTGAAAGAAGATGTTACAAAGAAGAAAGAACACGAAGATGCTTGAAGAAAAGATTATTCAGATCTTGAGGAACAACAAGAACAAGTTCAAGTTCAAGATACTTGATGTTCAAGTCGATGATCAAAGTGCTTGAACATCAAAGTGTTGCTTTTCAAGATACTTTTAGGCAAGAAGTAATAACACCAAGAGTATTGAATTTTGAAGAAGAAGCTTGGTCCTTCTACAAGCTGTTATATAAGAAGAGGAGGAAGCTACATTCAAACCTATTTATTACGCAAGTGATGATGAATTCATTGCTACAATTTTAGGAGATTTATCACAACCTAGAGGTGGTGTTACTATTAGAGATGTACAAGAAGAAGAACAACAAAGAACTTCTCAACCTGCAATTGATCCTAAGGATAAAGGGAAAGGTGTTTTGGTTGAAACTAAGAAAAAGAAACTAACTTTGGCGAACTTAGAAATTGAAGTTGCTAGGAATGAAGCTGCAGCTAGAAAAGTTCAAGAAGAGTTAAATGCTAAAGATAGAAAAGATCAAGAAGCTCAAGAAGCTCGAATAGAGAAGCGACTCAAAAGGTACAAGATGAATTAGATCTTTGAAGCTCTGAACCATTCAATCACCTATTCTGTTAGATTTATGCCAAGAAGACTTAATTAAGCTAAAGGACAGAAATGCTATGATGGCTTATCGAAAAGTCAAGGGTATAAAGGATTGCGAAGTTTAATTATTTTGAGATGAAAAGATTATATGATCTTTGCTAGGGAGGATTATAAGAAGAATGTTGCAGGTATCAAAGATTTTAGAGAAGAAGTTACACTGAAGCTAAAAAGAAAGAAGAGTTTGAAGAAAAAGAAAAGCTGAAGTTCAGATATTAGGTTCTCAAAGAAAGAAAAAGTTGAATTAAGATCTGAGACTAGTGATGAATTAAGGAATTATCTGAGAATAGTAGATTTTGATTATTCAAAAGAAGATAATGACATGAAGATGAACAGATCAAAGATTAGTGTTTTTGAAGTTGTAAAATCCAAGGAAGGAGATTACATGATTTTTCATAAAGAAGATGAAAGCTTTAAAGTTTTCAAAAGGCTATGGAGACTTACGCACATTATAGATAGAGTAGATCTATTCTATTTATATCATGTGGTGAAAGCTTACTTTGAACAAAATCCATTAGAAGGTATTGGTTTAGTTTTACATGGTGATCTCATAACTGCAAAGCTGAAGAAGAAACAGCGATGATGTTTGGAAGAATCAAGAAAGCTGGGAAATTGTTTCTTTGGAGATTCTTTGAAGAAGTCGGAGTTCATGTTTTAGAACTGGAAAATGGAACGATGATACACATGTTTGCAGAAAGAAGATACCCTCTCACACTTGAGCTCATGAGAAGAATGCTAGAGCATGGATTGGAAGTAGAAGAGGATAATGAAGCCGCTTGCATGGTTATCAACTTATTTATCAAGCTGGACTACTATTCTGAAGATGATCAATAGCGGTATGAATTTTATTTGAATAAATACTTTTGATATATCGGTACTTTTATTCAAAAGTACTGCTGATCAAGAACGATACTTTCATCAAAGTACTATTCTGAGAAATAAACGAGTTAAATGAATTTTAGAAGAAACCTTTTGCTAATTAATAAATATCTTAAAATAAAGGTTCAATAAATGGGTTTTGTGATGATAACATCAATAGGTTATCAATCCACCATGGTTACAAAAGGATTGACTAATCCATGAGCAAGCGGCTCACGGTAAAGATATATCAAATCCGTTTTTAGTTGACAACTTGCTAATAAGTTGGATGGTAATCAACTCACCATATCAATAATGTGAAGAGTTGGCTAGCCCACAAGAAAATGGCTTGTGGTAAAGGCATTGGAAAAACCATTATTGGTAATTAGTTCACCATTAGATAGAAGAACTAACTAGTCGAAGGGTACAGACTTTTGGTAAAGACAAATCAAATCTGTTGATAGATGATGATTTGCTAAAAATCATATGGTTATCAATGTACCATGGTCTTACACACCAAAACATTTGGCTACTCCAAAGATAATGGCTTTGGTAAAGAGATCTAAATCCATTAAATTTTCAATGATTCACCTCTCACAAGAGTTAACACACCTAGAAGTGATGAGAATAGTATGCAACTTAACACGAATTAATGTACAAATTGTCATATGTTCTTTGTGTTCTTTGAAAAGATGGAGCTTGTTGGTCTTTGCTGAGAAAGAACAATTCTAAGAGATACTTTGACAAGCACAGACACTGCAGAGATATATTGAAAAGACTAAGAAACAATCTGATCTTAAAGATGAATCTGTTAAAGATATATTCACAAAGGAACTTGAAGTCAAGCAAGTAGAATTCAAGTTAGGGGAGGATTATTGGGATATGAAAGTCTTTGAAGACATGAAAGTCTTGAAGATATGAAAGTCTTGTAAGTTGCAAAGTACTCTTGGGAAAAGTCAAAGAGTCAAAGTCTTGCTAAAGACAAAGTCAAAGTCGCATCTAAAAGTCAAAATCTGCAAAGAACTAAAAGAACTGTTATTAGTTTATGGAAAGTATTGTATTCTATGTTTAGATTACTTGTCGTACAAGGTTATCAATTGTAAACCGACTAGGATATCCTTGAGCCTATAAAAGGACTCCTAGATTGGCATTAGATGTACGATTGCTTATGAGTTTATGAGTTTTAGAGTTTCACAATTCACAAGTTAATTAGTGTTTTAGAGAGAAGTTCGATTATCTTAGAGTTGTATTAGAGTATCTGCATAATAAGCAGATTTAGAGTAATTAATAAAAGTTATTCTTCTTAGCTTTGTTAAGTAAATTTTGCTTAATAAAGATTGCTCAGTGTTTCTTTGTTAATAACTTAGGATTTATCCGAGGTTATTAAACCTTAACAAGCTAGTTAAGATAGTTTGATTAAAGTATATCGATCCAACAGTTGTGGTGATCATGGTGGTGGTTGGTGTCATCGTTATGCAGGTTAGATGGGTTATTGGTGATTAGAATTTTGCTTGTGTTGAGACCACATTCGGATCGGAGGCTATTCATTTTGGCACCTTCTTTAATCAATATCTCTTAAATAAGAGTGTTGTACTTCGTTTCGCATTTATCTTTATAGCCTTTGTAAGTTTCACGTTCTTTCCTTTAAGATTAACTTTTCTTTGGTGAGAGGGTGCAAAGCGGTTGTGACTAACTTCTTGATCTGCCTCCTTGAGAGGTGTGAATACTGCTTTCTGGTCACACCCAATTCTCGGCTGAGAGTCTTGTTAATCTTGGGTGTGTGTTACGTTTAATCCTTAATTGTTGTTGTTTAGCTATTGTCTTAGTTTAAATGAGTAGGTTGAGGATTGAAAAGTTGGTGTTGGATTATTGGTGGTTATTTGTGTTTGAAGGTGGTTGGCTTTTTGTCTATAGTTTGGTGTCTTTGACTTCGAAGTCAGATGTATCATAGTAAATTTTTTTTTTGTTTTAAGGTGTATAGTTAAGTCGTGCCTACTACAGTTTGTGGTTATTTGATTATAGAGTAACCGTGGTGCACTATGAATACATGTTAAGAGTTGGAACAATATCATGCACATTATGAGTGTTCGTGCCAAATAACCAAGTAATAATAAATAACTGTTGCTTGAACATCACATATATGTCCTGCGTTAGGTTCTTTGAATGTTTCTTTGAAAACAATGTTCTGCGTGCAATTCTTAAGCTCACGGGTCCTTGTCTTCAACCATTAGTATCTTAAGGTCCGGGACTAGTAACTCTAGATAGCCACATAAAAGTCGACCATGGTGAATCTGACCCGGAGAAGGCATATAGAGGCCAACGTAATTAAGTGATTGACCACGACTTTTGTTAATTGTCATTGCATAACATGGTCTTCTGGGGAATTGTCGCCGTTTTAGAATAAATGGCCACTTGGATTGCGTTGATGTCAGTATAATCCTGTGTATAATACGTTATCCTATATTTGAACACATAAGCACCTTAGCGTGAATAACAAAGCTGGCCTAGATCGTGATGAGCAACCTTGTTCCATTACACAACCCTTTGCTTGGATTGATGTTCCGCAATAACATAATTGGTAATTCCTTTTTTAAGTGAAGAGCATGTGGGGGCATCCAGGGGAAATTTAAGGAATTAAGAAATTCAATAGGATAGTGTTAAGTCTTTGTTCTAGGCTATCTGTAGATGCCTTGCAAATCTCATCTTTGTTGTATGTAACAGATTCCCCGATAATGTTTAAACATGTACTCATTGGTGTCATGTCGCTCATCATTCCGAGGAGTTAGTATTGCCCTTTCTTTGAGGTACACATCGTCGGTTTGCCTCGTTGTAAAATCAGGGTATGTATCTGTGACAATCTGTTTTATTGGACAATCCCACGATTTAATTAGGAATATTTCAGGAATTTCAATCCAACTTGGGTCTTCCTCCCCTTCTTTGCATTTTGCCAGCGCGTTTCCATCCCCAGCCAAAACCCATCTATTGAAATCTTGTTTTCGAGTATCAAGCTCCCCATTTTCAGTATACTCATTGACACGCATGCTACGTGTAAGTCTAAATACTTTGCAATGCTTCCATAGTTGATTGATTTATGCGCGATTGAACAATTTACTGCCTGCTTCCTTTTGGTATAACTGGCAAGCAGTCGAAAGTCACCTCCAAGCAAGACCGTCACTCCTCCAAATATTCGATTCCTACTGTCAGGATCATGATATCCTAAAATATCCTTGAGCATCTTATCCAATGATTCAAAAGCATATTTTTGAGTCATCGGAGCTTCATCCCATATAATAAGTTTAACTTCCGTATGAGTTCACCATATGTGTATTTTGTTTTATGCCGCATGTATTGTTCTCTAATAATTCAAGCGGTATAACAAAAGCGGCTATGCTGTTCTCCCACCGTAGTAACAATGAAGCTATTCCTACCTAAATTGAAAGTGTTAATCATTAACAAATTTTATCCATTTTAAAATAGTTGTATGTTTAAAGTTTAGTATAAATTTATACACGAAGATGCAACACGAGCACTATCATGCGTTCCGATCTTAATCTTGAGATGATACTCTTGTATAAAAGCGTCTTTCCAGTTCGCTGGACCGTAGACAGTAAAAGTTCCCTTTTTACCATGGACGAGATTCAATCACCTCTTCATAGATTAAACGTTGTTCGGGATTTAACAATGAATGAAGTTGTTGATGTTCAATCTTACTCTGTTTCATATCATAATTCAACACTTCTCGTATGAGACGATTGTCCATGTAGGTTAGTAACCTTGGGATTGAGGCACTAGTAGGTCTTGGAAATCGATAAAGATCTCCATTTCTATTTAACAACTCTTGGATCTCTATCAAACAATAGTTCTTTAGTTGCTCGTCCATCAACTCCAAGTCAGGATAATTAAACATTTTCCTTTTCTTGTGTAGAAGATCTTCTGATAGAAACTTCCAATTTTCTTCCTAAAATTTTAAAGGTCGCTAACATCATAAAATATTAAAATTGTTACAAATATGTCCGTAATAGCGTGGTCCAAACATCCATACACTTGCTTCTGATATAGCATATGTCCATTCCGTGTCATCATTTAAAAGGCCAAATTCAAAACATGCTTCCTTGAAAGTGGAACATAGTTTGTCGTGAACAGTCATGAGTTTTTCCCAAGAATCAGGACCTCTTGCAATGTTCAACAACATTCTAAGATAATACCGGTCTCTGAGCGTCGGGTGCGAGTAAACAATCCGCCCGATGCATTTTGCAATTTGCTTTTTCCACAGTTTGTCTTTCTCATGCCACCGCACGTGTGTAGGTATCTCAACGCATACGATATCTTGATTCGCTTTAAGTATCCGCGTTTGTTTAATTCAAACCAATCGGTGAACATGGTCATGTCGATACCTTCTCTTTGAATTAGAGTGGGTAAGCTCTCTCGAGTCACGTAGTGTGATTGCGTGCTGATTCGGCAAGTGGTAATTCAAACTTCATAACAGGACGGATATGAGTAATGTATGTCGTATGAAAACAAGCATCACACTTCATGGAGCTAAAAAGCGACAATTCAAATAGTTCTTTATTTTGTCCACCTCCAAAACTTGTACATTTGCTAAATCACCATCATTTTTAACATTCTCTTGTATAACAATTGTGGCTCTATCGGGACCTTTATTTAAGTACTTGAATAAGTACTTAATTGCTTTGGATCTGTTGCACCATTACACGTTAATGTGGGCACGGTATTTCATGAGGAGATAACGGTTGTGAGGCACCACATATCTGTTATCGTATTTGAATTTCCCTTTTATATGGTGAGCGTTATTATTCCTCCGGCAATAAATAGCATAACCATCATTATCAACAATTGTTTCAACCACAAAAGGTTTAGGAAAATGTTTTGAGCACTTACCCTCAATTGTACATGGGGCGTTTTTATCATCTTTACCGCAAGGTCCATGTAACATAAATTCAGTTACTACTTTATACCCATCCGGATCATTGATTCGACATGGTATCTCAGTCAATAATTATATCATTTATGGGATGGGGTTTTGCATTTCAATTCTTCTTCTAGCCACGGTAGGATATGAGCATGTGGCGGTCACGTTTTTGAAATTCTATGACATACACAATTGAAATATAATTGGAAACAAACATAAGATAATACACAATGTATATATAAAGAGTAAACGATTAAAATTATGGGTTAATTTTTGTTTACCTCCTCGTGACTTGCCAAAAATATGAACTTTTGTAAGGTCGTTTAACATTTCAGTAAGTTTAATCTTTAACACACGTGTTGCCATACGGGCGGTCATGGACTTTTTTTGGCGGGGCGTGCTTTAGCATTTCACGCAATCTCGGGCCATTTTGGATTAGCGATGAGCGTGATGAGCAGTGCGGATTCCCATACGTCCAGCATATAGCCATTGCATCCTGGTAGTTTTGCATCATATACCTTGGACCGCCTATAAAACTCCTTGGCAGAGCGATTGTTTTCATCTAGCTGCACTTGTATCCCCCCTTGTTCAGCGTCACAAACATTATGATATAGATCACGCGTAGCGTATCTTGATTTTTCTGGTCCATTTTAGCCTCTGTTCTTCAACGGTACGGCGCATATGAATCCACCAAGTATTGTTGGAATAATCGGCCACCTCTAAGTAATGTAGTACCTTGGTTATTTATTTGTTGTATGATATATGAATAGTATTCTTTCATTGTGACAAAAGCCCTTTTGGTCTTGCGTACATCCATGTTGTTGTAATATGGTATCTTTTCATGAAATCCTTCCTCCCCATATAGGAATAACAATGGATATTGAAGTGACATGTATTGAGTGCAACTTCGAAATACGTTCAAACCTTCATCCCTGTTACTTACAATAATATCTCTTGTAGGAATACCATCACCAAAGTCATTAGTAATTAGAGCTGCTATTTCGGCCACGGTTGGTGCGTTGTATTGTCGAGATGTACTATGTCCACTTATCAGCCGTAGTTCAAAGGTGGTTGAATTGTGGTTCTCGACCAATCTTCGAGCCATTCGAAATGCCTTGGTGATTGAATTTGATTGATCAAACATTTTAATCAATCTCGCTACTATACTTGGATCAACACATATCCCCATCTTTGTCTATAAAAGCGTCATTCGGTTTTCACTTCATTTCCAGTGTCAAAAAGTATATCGTGCATATTTAGGTTGAATTCCCTGTTTTGGAAGAAGAGAACCTATTCGATGATAGCTTTGGCCATTTATTCTAAAGGTATATGGACCCTGCCGTGTTAATTGAATGGTCTATTCTTGGTCCAAAAGATGTGTAACAAAACATGCCATTATATACCACGATCCGGTCTTTGAATCTTAAACTTGCAGGATTATTATAGTCCATAAACTCTTTAAGAAGTTTTCCCTCTTGACGACAAATGGAAAAGTTGGGTTGGTAGCGCTCTTTGATTTATCGCTTCTCTCCTGATACCACATAATCGCTTTGCAATTTTGACACTCAAATGATGGATGGCCAATATTATGGTAAACAACGGGAACACCTTGCCAAAAAAGGTAAATTTAATTGGGAATAACAACATTTTTATCCATCAAATAACATAAGGCATCAATTATAAAATATGAAACTACCTGCAGATGCATGTGCGGCTTTGTGTGCGATTTTTTTTAGTACATTTGAGAGAGTGTCCACTGTATTAATAACATTAAGGTATTATTCATTATTACGGAAACAATTGTGCGCCAAATACAATTTGGTTAGTTAAACACCTGCTGATTTTCTTTTTTTATACATAAAGGGTTGTTTTGAAGCAGAAGCCATTTGATTTAGCCGTCATATATCCAGGTAAATCGCCCTTGTGATGTTTGTCCTAACAAATTACGATGAACACGCGAATCAGGTATCAATTGTTGCAACAATTTTGTACTATAATAGCATAAGTGAATGTTTGGAGCTGGTGTATACACGTAAATGATTTGACAATTTCATTTAGTAGTAAACCACAATAGCTTTGTGTTATTCCACTTTGGTGATAATTTTTTTGAATCAATACGAAAGATTTGTGCAACATGTGCGGCTACGGGGATGGAAACGAGCATGATCATTTTGACCCATAACGAAAAAACAAATATGGATTTAATCATATACATAATTGGAAGGTATAGTAACTTGTTAAATTGAGATGTACATGTATTCATTTAGTATTTGGATGATATGTATCAATTTTGCAACACATAACCTTGCAGGTTTGGAAAGATATAGAAGCAAGATGTATATTAAAGCATCTTTTGGGATTCTAGTGTTGAGCTGATGCAAAAGTGTAGTGAACAATGAACATGCTTGTATGGTAAGTATCTCCAGGTTTTTATGATTCTTATTATTGATTTAATAATGAGACTGATTTTTTTCCAATAACAACACACAAATTCATGATGGTTCATCTATATAACATATGGAGAAAGTAAAAAACTCTTAATTGTTATAATGTAAAGTAGGAATAAACGTGTTTTATAAATTGCCTTATAAGATAAGTTTATATCACACTTGTTATGTATAAAATAATAATGTATGTGTAAATTAAACATATGTAGTGGATGGTATAAATACATATAAATAGAAGGAGGGTTTCAAACTCATATAATTCATATCAAACATAATTTTACAGTCATTATTTAATTCATTAGGTATATAATAAAGTCAATTTTAGGCAATCTTGGTGATTGCATTAAGCAGCATAACCATCTTCAATATCTTTATCATTTGAGATTTAAAACAACACCGTCCTAACCTTTGGGTAATTTTCGCAAGTTTTGAAAAACTTTTTATTAGGTATTCACAATGAATCAATCACATGTGTTCATGAATTTAGATGACCCTTTATGTACTTTAAGTCGATCAATTATTTAAAGGGTTATATGAGTGAATGAAAATAGGGGATACTATAGGAGAATTAGAGAATTATACAGAAATAGGCTTCATTAATTAGATGTTTGGTTACATGTTTATCACATGAAAGGGTTATAGGAGTGAATAAAAAAGGGGATACAACAGGAAAATTAGTAAATTACATAGAAATTAGTTTCATTAATTAGATGTTTGGTTACACGGCTATCACATGAAACAGTATACATATATAAACATTTGCTTCATTCACATATTTATTTTGTTCATGAGACATTACACCTGGTAACCATGTCTGATGGAGAAATCGAAAAAAAAAACAATCCTTGCCGACTATTACATGAGACATTACATTTGGTAACAATGTCTGATGGAGAAATAAAATAATTTTTAAGATACCTAAACAAATATCTTGTACATTAGACATTACATTTGGTAACAATGTCTGATGGAGAAATCAAAAGAACCATAATTGCTTTCATGGTCATCTGGCATTACTAACACACATATCTATTTGATCTCATGTAGCTATTGTCCAAAGCGGAGTATGTTCATCTTGGAGGTACACGAAATGGAGTTTAGCACAAAGAAAAATATTTCGTTTGATGGCAAACCAAAATATATTGTCAAACAAAAATAAAACCAAATGTAACTTGAGCGGTTGAGTCTTGTGTCTTCCAAACAACAATTAAAACAAAATCCCAAGAAGCGGAGTTTTTATCAAATGTATTATTATTGTCATAAGCATTCGTTTTATAAAGTCTTGATGGGGCGCTACTTGGTTGGGGTCATTCGGATTCTTCAACCACAAACTGTTTACAAAATATATAGGAGAAAGCGTGTTATTATGCGATCAAACGTAAAAGGGTTAGCGAAAAAAAGTGACAATCAATATGTGCTCCCTTTGTCTTTGTTTCTTCTTGAAGGGTAGGGTGCTATCATCACCATCTGCTCAATGTCTCACTGATTATCAGTTCAATATCCGCGTCCGAATTCTCAATATCAACACTGCATACAATGAAACATGATTATTACGTTAAATGTATTGTAGTAGTAAGATAAATAGGGTAAAAGATATTTTGCTATCACCCAAATGTTTTAAGGTCGCTAACCTATCGTCTTTATTATCATTTGCAGGGTTGGCCTTTATCAGTCGTTTGAATGATGGGCTGGATGTTGAAGATGTATTATTACTTGCAATATCAGACTCATCACCTTGTACATCATTTAGAAGCGTGAGTTCATGTTACGTAGATGAATCATCAAAACCACCACCAAATAATGGAATTCCATCGATATGTGACTTTATACAAATACATGTTGTACTCATGTTTTTTTGTTGGTTTCGACTACCTTTTCCTTATCCTATCCTCTGAGGCTTGGGCGGTGTAGTGAGGGTGGCGGCGTGGAGTGTCTTGGATGATGAGCACTGTAACACCGGTTTCATTATCAACGGTGCTTGCGCTTGCAATGGGTTTTGATGGATTATGCGGGTCAACTTGCCAACACGTAAAACTCTCAAATGTTCCATATTCATAATATGTGTGAGATTTGATTTCAAACACGTGTGTTGTCCCAATTAGGTCAGCTATAGGTGATGACAAGTTTGCATGATCGTCTAAACCCGTAAGAGTAAGCCGTGAGTAATGGGAATGATGTAATAGGGTGTAAGTAGGCGGGGATTTATAAATTGTACCTCATCCTCATCCGACACTAACTTGCCGGGAACCCGATCAATTGAACGGATGCATCATCAAAAGGACCACCGGTACGATGCTGCTTCGGTACCATCAGAGATACCAAGTTCAAGACGATACCGAAAGAAGCATTCAAGATATGGTAAATGTCAAGGTGAGCAATTTTATTTAACACATTCAAACAATCAAAATATAAGTTATAAATATGTCATTACCTTATTACCGGGGTATTCAAGTCTGCTGCATGACTCGCACCAAAATCTCCCATTCTTTCTAGTAGCCCCTTTCCTGCAGTTGTCTCCCCCACATGATGGGAAATTCCATCCCTTTCTAGTACGTACATTATCAATCTTGGCCTTAATTATGAAAGCGGCGATTTGTGTATAAATTAGATTCATAAATGTTATGCACTATAAAGATAATATAGAGATGGCGGCTGCAAAATAATACATACATCATTCCTTTTATTTCGGGCCACATGAGCGGATTCTCGATAGATCCTTCTCTTGGTTGAGTCTGTCTACATGAAACTCCTTTTGAAGCATCGATGATGCTAACAAGCAGATTTAATGATTTGTTAAAATTTGTTGGTTTTAGGATATATTCAATAATAAAATTAGTTTCTTACCAAATCTCTGAATTCAATTCTTTAATTGCGGGGAATGTCAACGGAATCTAGGAGCTGGGTGGATGAAGCTGCGAGAGATAGAGCTTATCTAGAAGGTAATATTAAAGGTTAAATTTGTAAAAGAAAAGTGTTGAACATGCAAAAGGTAAATAGTCCATAAGCCACTTTTGTTATATTGCTTTGAAGAGGTTGAAGTCACCACAACAGGACACATGCCTACATCATTGCCTTCTTCTCAATCAACACATCGACAAATAGCCCTCCCCACGGGTCACCGTATGGGCATTTTGGCCACGATTACAAAGGGAATCGAAATAAAGAGAAACGATAAGTTTCCTAATACACATTGGCAAAAATATTTTCATTTTTACAACATCCTTTGCAACAAATATAAATTTCAACATATGATTCGCCAGGTAGAAATCAAGGTTTTGGCTCTGTTTTGGTATAGTTCATCCTACCAACATTTGTCACATAACCTACAACATCTGAAAGGTAAAAGCTTTTATAGTAACAATATTTAAAAACATATAATTTTAAGATACATAAACAAACATCACATTACCAATGAGATATTTGTTTTATGTGGGCTTTATATGATCAAAATCAACCAATTGTAACGGATACCTAACAAATCCCTTAGATATAACCAAAGATTTCCTTATGCTTGTTGATCCATTAAACTAAAGCATGAACGTATCGTCCTTCACGATCACGAAAATCTTCTTTGTTTTGCATGACTACAAAATTTTTAACCGAATATATAGCACCCTTTTTTAACCTCAAGAAATTGTGAGCTACCGTTGCCTTGGCGGTACAATGGATAACATTTCCTTGCATAAAAAGTATGTAAGAAAAAATTGACAAACAACACAGACATTTGATAACTTTTTATATATATTGGCATTATTTAGGTTTTTCACACATGGATGTCAACATACTTTAACATCGGACACCAAGAAATCAGTGCTCAAGTATCGGCCAGAAGGAGCATTTATATCCCACATCCTACAGATCATCACTCACGATCGTATTACCGGTCTCATCCAATTTCAATTCGTCCGGTAACAATACAAAGCATTTGGGCCTCCGATTTCTACAACCATAATTATAGAGATAACGGTACTTTTTTACTTGTATGCCTACCCACAATATGCAGGCGGATAATGGGTTGGAAACCTTATTTATCACAGGTTCCATTTAGTAGTGTTTTAATTGTAGATTGATTCATATTCTTTGAGGTTGCAAATTAGCGCCTTTTGTGTTTCGGCATTGAATATGTGTTTATTGTGAACGTCCGAGCATTCAAGCTAGGGATATCTTTCATTCAACTCGAGCCTCTTCATAAACCAAATTGAATTTGCATTGAATATGAGGGCCTCCTAAAACGAAATCATTTGTAGTTATTTCGGTATGCATAGACATGTATGTACCGTACTTTTGGTTGTGCACAACCCCCCTTGCACATTAAATTAAGGAGGATAAGCTTTAAGTATTATAAATACGGTAATTTAATGTTCAGAAAAATAAGATTAGAAAAACACTCCAAAGAAAAGTCTTTGTTAGAAATAACATCAATCGTTAAGAAAGGATCTATATGAATTACAGGAAAAGTCTTTGTTTTGATATAATCTCGTGATTTTTTCTCTTATTCTTTTAGTTACGAAAAAGCATAAAATCTTATAAGATTATTCATTTATCCGCCACAAAGAATTACCACAATATTAATTTGTAAAATGTATTGTCTGTATTCATTGAGAAAACGTTGGCCGTGTTTCCGTCCTAATATTGGCGGATTCAAAACCAAAGATAGGTTATCTAATTTTTGTAACAGATTTGTAATCAACTTACTCAAAATCAAATAATAAAAGTTTTTGAAGCGACTTATCAAAGGACTCTTTTCTTACATATTACTCGGTTTTGTGTAAATGAATTGTCTAATCATTTGTGAAAATGTGTTTACCCACAAGTTATCCATTACCTTAGAGTGCAAAATTAAGCAATAATAAACCTTATCTTAGTGGTAAGCATTTTCCATATTCGGTTGGAGGCCCCGATGGCGATTCTGCCTCGTACATAGGGGTGTTCATTGGTTCGATTATCGGGTTATTCGTTTTGTTCGGTTCGGTTAGTTCGGTTAATTTTTTTTTCTGGGTATAACCAAGAACCGAACCGAACCGAATTCAAATTGATTCAACCGAACCCTCATAACCGATAACCGAACCGAATAACCCGAATTAAATAAATTTAATTATTTATTCATTTATTTATATATATTTTAGTAAAAAAAAAAATTCAAGCTTAAAAAATGTTATATTTACAGTTTAAAAGAGCTTTAATATATATATATTTTTAATATAAATATATAAAAAACTATATATTTATTTGAATTCGGTTTTCGGTTTGAATTGCTAAAACCGTAACCGAATCGTAAACCGAATATTTAATTCGGTTCGGTTACGAGTTCGGTTCGGTTATTTTCGATTCGGTTCGGTTTCCGATTTATTCGGATGTTACCCAACCTATGAACACCCCTACTCGGTTCGGTTTCCGGTTTAACAAGTCACAGGCCCATGTTTGTGTTTTTGTTTAACAGGCCACAGGGCACATTTTTGTTTTTATTTTTAATGTTAGCAAGCCACATTTGTTTTTCTTAACATGAAGCAAACAACGAACCCACATATATAATTTCTTGCTTATCTCTAATATGTGATTATATTCATTACGTATTCAACAAAATGGCATTCAAGAAGAGACCAAATCTAAGCTCTTGAGATAGACATAAACAACAAGCAGAAGTGTATAACACAAACAAGTAATTTGTGATTTTTATATCGTTATTTCATGAAACTTTTGGTGCACTATATTGCATTGTACGGAAATTTTTGGCCCCATCAAGCAATAGAGACCTCTAATGTTATTTTGGTGATGCAACATGTAACACCCTTAGAGCACACGGTATGCATGATATTTAACGTCTTGAATTCGATACCATTTTCATGCCATTGATGAAGCAAAATGGTTTTGGTCAATCACTTAATGCGTTGGTGGCCAAAACAGCATATGTAATTTAGTGAAATGGCTCAAACCTTTTTTTTTTTTTTTTTTAATTGTGAGTAGTAATTTTTTAGTGGGGTATTTTGTGGGACCCAATAACATGTTAGTGGTGTGTTATGAGGGAGGTTGTTTTAGTTATTGGTGTGTTATTGGGAGGTGAATGATGTGGTGCTAAGATTTTATACCAATAACGTGTTATCAGTTATTGGGATACCGTGTGCTCTTAGAAGTAGAACATCTAAAAAAAATAATTGAGTTTACTGTTGCTTAGAAGTGTAACCTACACAAATTGAGGGATGAAAACTTATTAGAAATGGCATATAACGAACCTAAATTAAGGGATGAAAGAGTAATCCAAGAGAAAAACCATGAAATGAAAGATATATGTTGGGTTTGAGATTGGAACTCTTGATGTGTAGTGTAAAAGTTCAAGCAACTACCTGAAGTTAATCTATCTAAACAATTGTCATCATCATTGCTAAATGAGAAATCTTACATGGATATCAAATGAAGGTACACTTAAACACAACTTATAGTTTTGGATTGAGAAACGACTTTGGTGACAAGCAATAAAGAGCGTTTCTATACTATGCCTCTATTTGCTTACGAGTAGTTTTATTTGCTCAAATGTTTGTTACGAAAAACAATAAATACTCTACTTTACTTGAGACATGAATGTGTTTGATTTTTCACGTTATACGAAGTCATCATATCAAAACTCTTTTTCTTCTACGTATTACTCCGTAGTTTGTGTAAAACTATGCGTACGTTCAACTTGATACCTATCTATGTAAGAGTCTAAGGTGCTTATATATACATTGGTGTTGAATTGAGCTAAACAAATCAAGGTTAATCTAGGTGCTTACATATTCAATATCGATAATGGTACGTATCACACTCTCTATCGCTAAAGTTTAGTATTGTGTTTTTTTTATTTGATTATGTTCTTGTGTTTGGTAGAAAAAGTTTATCATTAAATATCATAAGAAGACCAAGAACTTTAACCTTACTTGATATATGTTTGACACCTTCATACTTGAAATAATGCCACATGTCAATAATAAAACCTTAAGTTTTATAAAATTTAGTTATTGTATTCTTCTTTCAAACTATTCTTCTTTAACTCGTCCGATCATTCTTTACATACATTTGTATATCATAATCGCAAGCACAACATAATTTATCAAATGGTTATTAAACTTATTAGTCCATTTATTTTGAGAAAAAAATAAAATCATATCTCTATACACACTCTAATTGTATATGTTATATTCATCTTTGTAATTTCATGCAATGCACTCAAGAAATGTTACATGAACTTCATTTGGCTATGCATAAATATCACCATAAGTTGATCTATTTTTAGATATAAGCCATATCTTGCATTTTGTACGTTCATAATTACAATTTTAGACAAGTAACGTGAAACATAAATTGAAGATATAAGTCATATCGGCATGTGCTTCTTATACGTTCATAGTTACAATTTTTGACAAGTAACGTGAAAAATATAAACCTTGTTGGGTTGTGCGTATGCACAACGTTATACATTAAAGAATACGATTATGTTGTACATGCACGAGAGTATAATATACTTAGACTTTCTTTATTTTTTGGTGCAGGGACCCAACGTTAAATTAAAGAAGCTATGGCCTATATTTGGTGCAGCTAATCTAAAGTTGGTAGATGTTGACATGAAGCATGTAAATATCAAATTCGATATACATAAGGAAGCAGTATCCCCTAATGTAAATATTAGCTTATTAGTTACTCCGTAATTTAGAACCACAAGGTAATCTTAAATTATCCCCAATAATGTTGGCAACTTATAATTTGTCAACAACTGTATTGAGGGGTACCCCCATAGAAGCCTTATCTTATACAGTTGCATGTTTAATATATCACTAATATCACTAAAAGAGCAACTTATTATTCTATGATTTGAGCCACATCTAATACTCTTACCACGAAAGAAGATGAGGTATCTTAAGAAGAAGTTACAAGACAAAGACATATTGTTTAAACTCGATGGGGACTTAAAAGGGCACATAAAAAATGAAGAGTCGAGAATTCTCAAAAGTAATTACAAGCACACACGTTTTAGCTGTACAAGAAACATTGTTTTAGTTAAGTTTTTCAATTTGGATATTCGAAATTTCATATAACAGTTTTATATATCAAAATTTTTAAATATCTATAATTTTTGGAAAACTTTTATATGATCTCCAAAATTGACATTTCATAAAAGCCAACTTTTTAATAAATTGTGATCAAATTTTCAGATATCCGGATACGAATAATTTTTAAACACCCACAGCATAAATCAAGAAATTCTAGAAATTCAGTTGAATATTTTGTCGAAAAATAATAATACTCTCTCCGTCCCAAAATATAAGTCATATTTGACTTTTTGAATCGAACTTTGACCTTAAATATTTTTATTTGTAATATATAATGTTTGATGCAAAATATATAAATGGAATATGTTTTAATGTATTTTTATTTGATATAATTTTCATCAAGTGTTATATAATTTAAACAAAAATATTTAGGGTTAAAGTTCGATTCAAATAGTAAAATTGGACTTATATTTAACATGAATATAAAAATGAGATGTGGAACATATATGAAATAAATAAAACTAACTTTACAAATTTATTGTAATGTTAGATAAATAAACATTTGTTACGAATTCTAATACACGTGCCTATTAGCTTTTTGACTTTGGTGATTACTTGTATCTCTTTTAAATCGTTATTTAAATTTATTGGAGTGTCTTTTGGTAGGATTGTCAAGATTTGATTTGTTTTGTTAGTCGATGGTCATGTTGTGTTTCGGTTCAAGCGGAAATGGTCGCCGGAATTTTAGATGGCGCAGGATTGTGGCCGCCGGATTTTCAGATGGTCGTCGGGTTGTGGTCTCCGGATCTGTCATAGTTGTTGGTGAATAGGTAAGAGTTTATACACCAAAAGAAAAACTTTGTCTATATAGTTGTCAAAAAACCAGATCGTGTTCAGTTTTCATCATTTACTCCAAAATTATTCGATACGTTTAATTTCCTCAAATTTTGTGAATGGGACGTGATGGATACGTGATGAACGCAACCAAAAATGGTTGAATGGTAACCTTAATACCTTATCTTGTTGCAATTTATTAGTTTATTTATGTTTTTATTGGGTTAGCATATGTGTTTTTCAGGTATGCATTTCTAACCTCTTACATCTATGCTTTCTAACCTTTTGGTAATAGGACTGTAACGAGATCAGTAGGGTAGATGTTAAGAACATTGATGTATGCTATTTGATGAAAGTTATATTTGCTAATTACATGTGTACTTGAAAGACCAAAAGTGAAACAAATTAGACGGGACAAAAGTAAAAAATCAACAAATGAAATTAGGAACCTATAGCAAACCACATGAACGATTTGTGTGAATTATTGTTTCCGTAATTATAAGTTAGCAGGTTATAAAATTATTAAATTATGTACTATATATGAAGTTGTATTTAGCAACACCCCTAAGGTATGAGGGTGAATGCTTACTGTCTTACTAATACTTTGGGAGTGTCACATCACCTCTATCCAATAAAAACCTTTCAACTTCAAAAACTACCCCAATTCTACCATAACACTACCCTAAGTGGAGGGAGTGGTACCCTAGTACCCGAATTCCATTTTTTTTTTGTTTAAATACATAAAATCACATACAATATTTAAAATAAAAACATACCATTTCATTAAAAAAAAACATTACATAATACTTTAAAAAACTACAACTTAAAAATTGAAACTACAACTTAAAAAAAAAAAACATTACATAAGTTGAAACTACAATTTAAAAATTGCAAGCTCATCCGTGTTTAGCCGCAAGTTCACGTTTTTGGGTAAGAACTAATTCCAACATAGCGGGATCGCGAATGTGATCATGCGGCTCCAAAAAAAACTTCATCTCCCGTTGTGTATTCTTGAACTTCGCCCCTTCGAGTTGTGTAGCCAACAATTGTTTCGATCATCTCGCGTTTTCTTTCAAATATTGTGTCTTCTTTTGCGTGTAGGCGTTGATTTCATCCGCAACGCTTGAGATCGACGAGGAGGATGCGGCTTGCTTCTTCTTCATTTTTCTTGATTCAATTGGAGGGGTGGGGTCTTCATTCATGCCTGAATGGTGTTGCTTGCCGATACATACTCTCCCGACCTCCTTTTTGAAGAATTGCTTGGAGCACCGGCAATATCTTGAAAACATTCTTACTCCGTCCATTTGTCATGACCTCTCGACAATCTCCCACCGGTATGAGTAAATTGTCTTTTTTTGTATAGTAATTCAACTCGGCTTACCTCACCACGCGTCAAGTCGTTGCACCCACTAGCCTTAGAACGTTTCTACATTATATACAAAATAATGTAATTGTAAATAAAAAGTACAGATTATGTAAAATAAAAAGTATAGCTAAAACAAAATAATGTAATTGTAAATAATAAAGTATAGATTATGTAATTGTACCGCTTGGAGGTAGTAGCCGTTGAAAATACTCATGGCCGTGTTCATTGCTCTCCACTTGGTATTCAACGCATGAAATGTTCGTGAATTCGAACCCAAAGTTGTCTAAATGCTCGAGAATCCGTTTCCAAAAACCGTCGGACTTTTGTTCATTACCGACAACACCACATTCGAAGATTTGAACCCATGTTTTTTCAAAGCCTCCTCTTGTGCGGGTCCAAACTTCATGGGGCCTCCTCGTGAAAGTTTTTCTTCCCTCTCGGATCGACTTCTTGAACTTCCTCATCTTCGCCTTCTTCGTTTGGTAGTGGTTGTGTTTGGAATTACGTACTCTCGTCTTCACCAATGTTTTGAACGGGGAGAACTCGCTTGTAGTAGTGATGTTGTAGTGTTGTGGATTCATTTGAGGATGACCCATATTATATTGGTAAAATTGTGGAGATTGGGGTTGTGGAACGTAAAATTGATTCGGGGATGGTTGAGACTAAAATTGGCTAAATCCTAACGGAGTTTGTTTTGGTTGATTCGGGGATGGTTGAGACCGACCTTGACGCGTGGTGAAAGTTTTTTTACCTCTCCTTGGATCAAGTGCTTTAAAATTGCTTCAATACATGTATCAATTATATCCATTTTTTTAAAAGTTGCTTAAAAGTCCATGGTCACTATATGAATTATATCCATTTTTTAAAAAGCTTTGTTCATTTATTTTTTTAGCTAACATGATTAACTATCTAACTTTGAGTTTTTGTTTCGAAACTGAGATCGTGTTTTTTGTACTTTAGTTATGAAGTTTATGTGGTCACTCCGAACATACATGTTTTTGAAAGGCGTGCACATATATTCTAATAAATCTGATGAGAAAGCCTCGCGTGCATCTATGTTCTTGGAAGGCGTCTTGAGATGTGTTCTAATGAATTTTATGAGAAAGTGAAGAGTGCACACATGTTTTTAAGTGGCGTCCGCATATATTTAACTAGATACTTGTACTTGAATTGTATTTTATTTGATATCTGATTTTGTGTATAATATTTATGTTGTTGGTTTGCTATTAATTTTTAAAGGTTACATGTATATGTTTTTGTTTTTGGTCATGAAATTTAAAGATTAAAGAATGTACACTAGAAACATATATGCAATTACCATTTTAAGCAAAATAAGTTTGACAAAACACATATGCAAAAGCATAAAAAATAAAACGTTAAAAAAACTTATTTTTTTAATTCTGGAAATTAAGGGGCTTAGAAAAACATTTTTTTAATTAAAGAAATTCAAAAAGAAAATAAAAATGTGTTTTACAATTTTACCCTTTTGAATTAATTAAAAGGATTTAATAATACTCAATTTTTATTGGTTCAAATGAGTACCGTAAAGTATTGTATCTAATATGGGTACTGTATTGACGCACCTATATATATATATATATATATATATATATATATATATATATATATATATATATATATATATATATATATATATATATATATATATATATATATATATATATACTAGTGGCAAAACCCGTCCGATGGACGGGTATGACTTGTGGTTTTTATTTTTAGGACTTAGTAGAACAAATATATACTAAAAAGTAATTAAAAGTTAAATGAAACGGTTAAGATCTATAATTGATGTTACCATAGTCCATAAAACGGCTAAAGACAGGTAAGTATTTTGATTTTTGGTTTTTATTTTTAGGATTTAGTAGAACAAATATATACTAAAAAGTTATTAAAAGTTGAATTAAACGGTTAAGAACTATAATTGATGTTACCATAATCTATAAAACGGCTAAAATGAGGTAACTACTTTCTAACATTTTGTTCTAAACAATATTAATAATGAACTTTTTTTACATTTGATAATATTATTAACATTTATTATTATGATTTTGTTTTTGTTAATTATGTTTATTTACTTATTGTATATAGGTGCTTCCAGCTGATTTTTTACAAAATTTAGATGATGTTGACGAATTTGAAATAACTGTGAATGGATTTATGGTTTGGTTTGATGTTCGTTGTGATGAGAATATGTATGTATTGTCGGGTGACAAGTGCATTTTTGTTGTTGATACCCTTTGTTTGTTAAGTGGTGATGTTTGTGTGTTTACCATGAATAGGGGAAAAATGTTGTGGTTATATGATTTTGATAATGATGGTAGAATCCTTACAGCTGTGGTTTTCAAAAGGGTGGCTTCTTTAAGGAGGCTCCAATTAACATTTATTGAGTTAGAGCAGTGTTAATGTTTTTGTTCAGAGTTCTTAAATTTTATTGTTTAAATTTGATTTAGTTATTTTGTTAGTTTACATTATAATTATATTCTGGTGTGTTACGTGTTTTATTTTTTTTGATGACGTAGTTAGTACTTATATAAGGTTTTATTTTCAATAAGTTTTTAAATGAAGTTATTATTTAGAATATATAAATGGAAATTAATTGACCGTTATTAATTATTGAACAATTAAAATGTACCAATTTATTCTTAAGAAGAAAGTTTATGATTGTAATTCAAGCCATTGGTGAAAACCGACCTCTAGAGAAACAACCTAACTTGTGACAATGTTTGACATTGAATTTTTATTAATAGTCATTTCAAAACATACGGCAACACACAATTGCCCACGGTTAAGTTTAAAAGGCATCTTAGTATCACAATTCCAAAGGGCTAAGGACCATATGAGGTATTGCACAAATAGTAGCATGGCCCACTCGATGGGCGGGCGAACCTTATGAATATCGTTGAAAAAAATAAGTTACTGAAACATAAGCTACAAACATAACAACATATTTATTATATGTATTAAGAAAGAAAAAAAAACTAATGTATGTGTTCATCCAATATGAGAAAATAAAGTTAATAAGGTGTCTGCAATAACAAAGTATACATTGTAAACTCAAATGAAAAATAAATGTCTTAGGACCGAATGTTATACGAATTATGTAAGCACCACAACTCTTTCTTATCTCTTGTATCATACCATACCATCAAAATTCCGTGGAGATAGCATTTATGTTGGTTCGTAGTAACTCAAATCGACATCAGGACAAGCTAGTTGTATAGTGACTAAATCAACTCGATAGAATCCTGGCATAGAAGCTAAAGCTCTTACAAATTCTATGGCATACTTAACCTGAAAATGATTAATAAAAAAATATTCAAATGCAACACTTTAAACTACTTTTTATATAAAAAGAATTTATTCTATTTTGATAAATAGTACAATGTTTTAAGGAAAAATATTTAGGTGGTACGATGCATCAAGATCATACATTATACAATTTTCAAGATGTGTATAACCTATTTTCATTTTAAACTACTTCCTACAAAATAAGGGAGATGATTTGTACACTCTCAAAAGTTATTGGTGCACTCAAATTAATAGTATTTGGACATTTATACCCTCACATTTACACTTACATTTTCACCCCTGTGAGGGTATAAATGTCAAAACACAATTATTTTGAGTGTGCCAATCACTTTTTAGAGTGTACAAATCAACTCCCAAAAAATAAGTTATCATAATGGCCAATTAGAGATATGCTATAATTTGGCATCCATAAGCCAATGGATCACAATTGCCATATTTAAATGATACCATAGACTACTACCAAACTTAAATAAGAGATGAGCCGATACACATACATGAGAGACATTTTTTTGCATCAGCGTAATGTATGTTCTAGATTGTGATTGGTTGAGGCTGCACGGCCTTACGATCACCCATCATAGCTGCAATTGTATATGCTCTATTTGCTCCATTAATGCCTATACCGTTGATTTTCGTCTGTAATTTGAAGCAGCAAAGACATGTTAGAGATAAGTATCTGAGTATTTTCTATTCCACATAAAAGAAATGTTCCTCTTCTATAATTTTAATTTGTTACAAAAAGAAAGTCAATGAATATTTAAT
This sequence comes from Chrysanthemum makinoi, assembly GCA_910596185.1. Taxonomy (NCBI): domain Eukaryota; kingdom Viridiplantae; phylum Streptophyta; class Magnoliopsida; order Asterales; family Asteraceae; genus Chrysanthemum; species Chrysanthemum makinoi. Next base: position 160,057,211 of record OU343225.1, on the reverse strand, counting down.
CTTTTATTTAGTTTGGAAAAAGTCCATTCTTTGCATTAATGGTTGCACCTGTGACGAGCTCCACCGAGTCTGAAGATCCTTTAAGCTCCATATTGTATTTCTGTAACAACATGGCTAATGTTATTTTTGATTATTAGTGCAAACTGGTCTCGTACACATATTCTTGGCCCTCCACAAAATGGTAAGAATGCGAACTCTGATACAACTTGATATCAGCAGCCATTAACCCATTAATAGAAGGTCATTAGAGAAAACTCTTAAAAAATATTAGCTTTAAGGTGAACGGGTCAAACAGGAAAAATGGGTACACATAGTCTATGTTTAATGCACACAAGTGATACAATCTCTCATAGTGTTTTATTCAATAATTCAGACTATTATTATAGATTTATACTGATATTAATATATATATTTTGAGGATTAATATTGCCTGCATGTAGCTTTTGGACTATTCCGTGTGACCGACTATACACATATACATATGCAAAAAGTAAAGGTTAATAAAACTTTCAGACTCCATTGCGTTATCATACTCTACTAAGGGAAGGTGTGATGAGCATTAAAAACTACTGTATGAGAAATTTTTTAATGTTGTCAAAGAGATCCCTGCAACATTGTTATTTTTCAAAAATGTAAAGAAGTCAGGAAACTATCACCACTAAGTTTTGCAAGGACAATATAGAAAAAAATAGTGTAAGCTCTTCTTCACCAGAGAAATGTATTCATGTTATCTTTTAGGCCAACTAGAGTTACACAAATCGCCTCAACCCACTCTATATTGACCTGCACCAAAAAAGAATTATTATGAAACGTGTTTTGACCCGTTGTGCTGCACCTAACTTTTCTCCTTAATATTAGGATTTAGGAGTAATATTAGGAGCAATGGAAACCCATAAGTACAACAGATAACCGTAATATTAGGATTTAGTGTAGAGTGTGGGCTGACTCTACACTGTTTTACGTATTACTTAAGAGAGTGTCTATGGTTACATATTTTAAAATGTTTAATCGCGTGTATATAAACAGATAACCATTTAGAGTAATGTAAGAAAATAAGTACTTTTATTCAAACACAACTGTTGTTTGAAGCCTCCAAGGCTACTGTTGTTTGCATTCGGGAGGCTGCTCTTCTTCGCCAGCGCCAGTGCTTGGGACACCACCCTTCTACAGTACAGATACAAAGAACTAACTTGTAAAAGAATCCTAAAACAAATTCGAAGATTGCAGAAAAATCAAAGGTGGCAAACTGGGCGGGTCAATAAAGCCAGTCAATTGGATTTTTAATAATTAATGTTGCTAAATATGATTACAGCTACTGAAATATCCACAACAAATAAATCTAAAATGCAATCTATATGGTTTTTAAAGCATTTGAATACTCTTTGAGTGTCTTTAGTTAATCTAAAATACCCTTTGAGTGACTTTCAAGGTGTTTGGAACATCCGGCTTACTTGACCCTACGGGTATAACATAACGCAAATCAGGCTGTTTTAGTAGAATGAGTTGAAATTAACGTCTATAGAAATGTTCATATTCTTACCTTTCATGCAGAATTGAAGGCTGCAAGAATACATGAAAAAAAAATGTGTTAGTATATATCCTAGAATGTAAACCTTGAAACACAACATTGGAAAATAAGACAATTAAAAAAGAAATGAGATTATACCTTTGTTATCCTCATGCTCTTTCCTTCCTCTTCATCTTCCGCCTCATCATTGTCATCATCCTCATCGTCATCTTCGTCTTCATCATCCATTTCATCATCATCATCATCATCATCGTCGTCGTCTTCCTCTTATAATCCATCAAACTCATCCTCCTCGACGGCCTCACCCGTAAACCAAGAAACAACATGGGGGATAATTTTGTCTCGTATGGTTGAACTACATTAACAGTAAAACAAACATGGCATGTTAAGAGACATTTCAGACATCATCACAAAATTTAAAATCATATTATATCACTAACCCAATGTCATAGTCTTGCTTCATTTGATTATGAAGTTCTTCAGCCTGCCATTAACAGATTCAAGATGGTTACAACATGTTTCAGCCGCGGCCTCAATATTTGTATAGAAACAAAATATTACCCCCCCTTCGTCAATATCGCCCTCATCTCCAGGCACTTGTGGAGGGCTGAAGAAGTTAAAGAAGCTTTAAAAATCCTCATTTAGCATTCTTTGGCTTCTTCTTTAAGATCTTTTGCGTCAAACATTTCCCCGGTAACCATTCAATGGTTGTTCTGAAACATTCAAAGCATAGCAAAAGATTTTAAGGATTTATGTTAAAACATGTGAAAAATACCAGCTCCGGCAGGATATATTGTTGTTATTGTTATTATTGTTACTTACTTACCCTATTTCCTTCTCAAGAATTGGCTCATCGTCATTAATCATATGATACACTTAAGTTAAAACTGAGTTCTTAAAAAATGGATTGGTATCAAAAAAGAACTCAAGCTTGAAACCCTTGGGGTCATCCATCCAGCACCACTTGATATCTTTTAGATATTTGAGAGCTTCTTCATCTTGTTCAAAGATGTTATCACAACACCAAATTTAATACTACGTATCAGTGAATAACAGATACAGAAAGATAAAGAATATGACATATGACAAATATACATATTGATATAAACATAAGTATGTGATAATGAGGCGAGTTTAAATGTATTCACTCACTTTCCAGAAGTTCCATAAATGCATCTTGCAGCTCAGAAACATGATTTCCAAAAAAAGTGAATACCAATCTGTGAAGAAACATATACTTTGTGTATGCGGCAACATTAACTAACAGAAAACATAATAGTTAAAAAAAAGGAAACGCCTACTGTTTAAAAAAAATCCAAATACATGTAGGCATATCAATTTCAATAAAAAAATTGATACGCCAACAAAGATTTGGTTACAAACAAAGTGATGATCCATAATTAAATTGCAAAACTACAGTAATACATTATACACAAGTTATATTTGAAAAAAGATTAATACATTTAAAGTGTGAGATGATACAATAACTGATATGTGCTTAAACACATACCTTTTCTTTATCAATATAGACCCAAAACAACCAAGGAAAAGCCGTTTATTGCTTATATTTGTGGTTTTCTTGAGTTTGTGCTTGTGCAGGTACGGATATGCAAAAACACGCAAAAAGGATCCAAATCAGATGTAAATCCGAGCACGAGAGATCAAGAGAGTTTTAGCTGAGCTGGAAGGTCAAGATTATGTATTTTGGAAGATTTTAATTTCAGAAGATGATTTTGAAGTTTCAAAAAGTTTGAAGAAAGTGACAAGATCAGTCCACTGTACTTTCAACTTTTGTCAGATTTGATCCCTGAAGTTTCAGAAATTACAGAATGCACCCTTGGATTATTTGAGCTTTACAAGATTGGTCCTTGTGTGAGATTGCCAGATTTACACTTGTGGTCCCTTGGAAATTCGAATTGTACAAGATTGGTCCCTTAAATATCACTTGGGTTCAAATTATATCCAAAGTCCAAAACTACTAAACCTTCGGCCCAAAATATATTACCCGAGCCCAATCCTATAATACTACTACCCGGTTGATATCCTAACCCGAAACCCAACTAAACCCGAGTAAATACCCGGGTCAACGAACCAATAAACCAGTCAAAAAAACCAAACAAATATAAAAAACCCCCTCGCGCCAATTTCCTCCCCAAATTTACCCAGATATAAACCCTAATTTACCCACCCGTGTGATTATTCAAAATTAACCACAATTAAGGGTACGTTGGTACTTTTCCCTGACACCCCACTGACAAAGGGAATGACACATCACCAATCCGTGTGCTAGAGGCTACTTGTCACTCTCTTATTGGCCGAAGCATGTCATCAGATTTGATCCTAAGGTTGTGATGAGAGGGGAAACGGTTATTATGATCCAAGGGTGATAACAAGCTGCAAAGAAGCACAAAGAGAAGAATTTCGAGAAGCTTCCAAGACCCTTAGCTCGACTATATATAGACCTTTCATTCATTCACAATGTATCTTAAATTCCGTATTTTTTTCTTCTCTCTAAGTTTTAGTTGTAGTGGTTATTCAAATTTTCAATGTTTTAATTCGTATTTGTAGCAAAAATTTCTATTATTAATATAAGTTGCATTTAAATTTCAATTGTTTGTGTTAAGTTTTTGTGATCTTAATCTGCTTATTTACCTTATTCTAGTGCTTATTTCAGTATTTGAAACATATTGTTAGCTTAACTTTTTAAAATTTCAAAAATACAAAAAAAAATCATTAAAAATCATTCAAAAATAAAAAAACATAGTAAATCTGTTTTGTGGAGCAATTCACACTGATCTTCTGTTTTGTTAAGGTTCATTTAAGCTTTCTATAGCTTATAGTGAGCTTGTACTTGTTTTCTCACCGAACACAAAATATCATGTTCACATCGGATGCTCAGTGATCTTTGTTGGTGTTACGATCTTCGTTTTGGATCCGGATCCGGTTTGGATTGGTGCGAGAGTTGGATTGGGTTCATGTTGATTTGGAATTGTTTAGGTTAGGGGTATAAGTAGGATAGAGTTCTTGTTTCTTCACTTGGCAAGCCATAGTGGCTAAGGCATCTTGTAAGTTCCTAAATTCTGTTTGATCATTTAATCATTGTTTTAAATCGTTCATTAGTGTTATTGTTACTGTTTAGATCTCGAGATTCATGTTTGTTTAGCTTGATTTTGTCATAAACTTTAGTTACTTAAATCATTAGCGACTTAACTAGTGTTTGGCATTGCTGATTTTAGTGTGCTAGAGGATTGTAGATCTGTGGTTAGTGTTTGATACTTGCTTAAGTAATTAATTGATAGTCTATTGAGGTCATAGTGCTAGCAGTTTTAGCTCATAAGTCAAATCAAGCTTGAATCTGTTCTAGACTCTGAATCTGTTGAATTCAGTAGGGATTATAAGCTGCAAGTTGGTTTGGATGTGTTAGATCTAGCTTTTAGTAATCATATCTAGTGTTAAAACATCAATATCAGTTCATTAGATTGAATTAAAACTGAGTTTGGTCAAACTTTCATGTGTTCTTAAAAGTCAACAAGTTGCTAAAAACAGTTTTTCACAAAACTTGTGAATCAAATCATTGCTTCATTTCTAAGATTCAGTGTTTGAAACTTTGGAATTTACAAGTTGAACTGGTCTAAATCTGATAAACACTTTTTGTCAAATCTGAGCTTGTCATTTTGAGCTTCAAATAAGCTCATCAACAAGCCACTATCTGCCCTGTTCACAAAACTTGTGAATCAGGCAGTCTTGAA
>OU343225.1:159912836-160051834 GCA_910596185.1 Chrysanthemum makinoi | reverse complement strand
GGAGGGGAGGACCCATTACCGACATCATTCAAGCTATCGATTTTAGCTTGAAACATCATATGATAGAACAAGTAAAAATATTGTCAATTTAAGGAGCCTTCGTGACTTATGCAAATAAGCATCTTGACAAGTTTTAACCGTCACCCACGATGAAACAAATGTATTCTCAACGATGACTCTTCACTCTATCTCTTCCCTATTCTATTGAACTCATCATGCCACCATGGTTTGATCGACTCAAGAATTGACCATACCGAGGAAATGGGTTTGAAGTTTTTCGAAAAGTACTTCCTTTCCACCATCGATGGTGACAAAGTCAGGAAATGATATCACATTTTCGACAAGATCCCGACGTAACCTTTTGTTTGAAGCTCGGGAACATTATAAGCTTCCTTGATCGATGTCCCAATCATAACATGTTGCTTGTCACTCAATTGATACGCTATAATGGTTTGACGCTGGAGACACCGCGGCCACTCCACCAATGTCAGCTGCAGTGGAACTTTCATGAAACGACGCCCGAAGAGGTGTTACGATCTTATCGGTATCATGACCGCTTCATCATATTATCGATTCTACCGCGGTGAATCATCTCGGTCAAATACGCTCTTCTTCCGAGATAGACGCCTAAATAGAAAAGTTCACGAAGCTTATACAAATAACTCGATGAATAATCGTAATCAACATCAACAAGTGAAAGCGGTAATAACCGACGGAGACTCATGGAGGTCAACATTCTTATTCGAAGTGTCCAAATGGCCGCTGGCTAACGCATTACGAGAATGTTTATGCCGCACGAAACTACAATCAACCGCAAGTGAGATCAAATCTTCTTAGCTACCTTTCAAACATTACTTCTGACCTCCCGATTTAACCAACCTCAACACCAAAACCATAATCAAACGCTTCAATGGTAAACCAATAAGAAGATCAAAAACCGAGGAGCTAACGTTAATCATGGTAATCAACACTACCAAGCTCCTCCACCTCAAGTTTACCAACAACCACCACCTCAACAACAATATCAACCAACCCCTCCTCAACAACAATATCAAGCACCTCATCAAGCTCCGGAACAACGAAGTTTCTAACTTACATGAAGAACTCCGATAACACCATTAAAAGTTTGCAAACTCAAATCACCAAAGATGAGAATGAATTCAAGAGGGAAATTGATGCTACGTAACAATGGATGAGTGAAATAAAGAATATGTTGGCTAGTTTCTTTCAAGCCAACCAACTACTTCTTATTCTTAACCCTCGGTTCCGGTTCTTCCAAGTAATACGATTCCCAACCCGAGAAGGTGACATGAAATCGATCACCAAGTGGTGTTGTTACATTTACGATGGACCCACGGCTCCTACCACTACTTCTTCTTCTCCCTCTCATGTGGTAGACCATGAGACCGGGGTGACAAAGGACCCGGTTCTTCCTAATAATAAGGGGAGTTGTTGGGAATTTTAGAAGTTCCTACTGATGAAGTTCTACTAACGTGTTCCTACGGCTATTGATGGTTTCACTGATGACATGGTTCCTACGATATAGTATTCCTACTAATATAGTTAATCAAGATATTAGTTTGTTAAGTTTTGCATGAGCTATTTTAGGTAGTAATATGCATTTATTTTATTATTATTGTCTATTTAGGGTTCCTTGTGTATAAGAGGAACATATGACTTTTGCATTGGACAACTTTTAAAACAAGCAGTCCAAGAAAAAACATCGTGAGAGAGAGTAATAGAGATCCATAGAGGATCATTGTTTTATCAGAAAAACCTTGTTGGTAACTTTGATTGTGTTCTTATTATTCCGCTGTGCATATTCAATCATTGTTATTATACCCTAGTTGAGTCCCAATCTTGATTCTGGTGGTGCATCGAGCCCGTGGCTCTTGATCTAGGGTTTATAAGGTTTTTCTCTAATTAGGGTTTATACCCTAATTCATGAATTGAAGAAGTTTTAATGAATAGGCAGATTTTATTTTAAGGTATCGATTATTCTTTGTTTGTCAATCGATTTTTAATTGGTCAAATTCATATGGGTATATTATTGAATTGGTTAGTGGCTTATGATTGGATTTTGACTGGCTAATATTATAAGTTTGGTGGCTTGTATTTTTATGACATTGGCTGATCTGGGCGGCATTTATTTGGGAATCATGGTTCATACGCACGGATTGTACAGATCTTTCCTTGGTAGGTCCCACGTTGAATACAAAGATTGATTGGTGGTCACGTGAATGATAATTGTGTTCGAATTCTGATTGTGATAGTATTTTTTATTTATTCGATTGATTCTATTTGGTGGTATTGTTTGATCCCTGGTCCCCACTTGTTTTTATTGGTTGGTATTATTGTGATCACGTGGGTGGGGTTAATTGGCTGTACTCTTTCGTTGAATTAATTTCCGCTGATATTCTTTTGTCATTACTGCTGATCACGTGAGTGGATTTCTCATTGATTGATCATGTGGGCCTGAATTTAATGTGGCATGGTGTATGATTGTTATGGTGGTCGCAACTTGTGATTGGTCTACGATTTATCAAGAACGGTGGATCAGTATTTGTGGGGGTACATTGGACGGCGCATTTAATGGTATTATTATGTTTTGATTCAACTGATTTCTTGGTTTCTTTATCACGTGGGGTCAATTGTACACGGTGATCTCATATTTGTATTACCAATCACAAGTATTACATTGATTGGTCAATTGTACTGGATGTTTTTCATATAAATTTGGGACCCACATCACGTGCTTGCCACTGGTTATTGGTATTTATTTCATTTGAATATTATTTGAAATGTGGTCATAATAATATAGAGATTTTTCAGATTCACGATACATTGGTAAACTCAATTTGTACTGATCATGTGACCAAGAGGGAGACACCGTTGGTTTTGTTTCCCTCTTGATGACGCCATTTATCAATTTGATAATAAAAGGGATGATGTTATGTTTCCTTATTTGATGAATGATGAGTATGAGGTGTGGGCTAAGAAGATGGAACACTGGATCATGAATAATGATATGAATATCTGGAAGGTGATCCAAAATGGCAACAGCTTGAAAAGGACTTGAAGAGATCACGATGGAAAAATCATTATTCTTCCTCAAACGACTGCAGATGAACACATTGATGTACAAAGAGGGACAAAGGCCAGAACTACCTTGCTTAAATCTATTCCCGCTGATCATGTAGCAGAGTTTCGTTATATGGATGATGCAAGTGCTATATCGAAATCCTTCCTTCGTGAAGTTATTGTTTTTATAAAAATCAAAAAAGTAAAAAATATTTTCTTTTTTCTGTTGTATATATATATATATAAAATATCAAAAATACAAAAAGATCTTCTCTTTTGTTTAAAAGCTTAAAAAAACAATACATCAATTATATAACATCTCTCAACTTGAGGTGTTATCATTAGTAAGTTCCCGAACTAAAGATAAAAAACTTGCCTTTGTGTCGCTTGTGAGTCGATTTATTTCTATCGGTTAAAAACCGTAGGTGACATTAAATTGCGGCTGAAAAGAGGTGTTTTAATAAGCTTCACGACCTAATAGCTTCCGCCTCCTTTGTGCGTTTGTCTTATAGAGGTAATCAATTCACTGGGATTATTCGCTTAAGTTCAATTTGTTGTTTTCGAATACCATTCTCATTTAATTTCCTTGGTTTTTAAAGTGCATGCGCACTCACTCTCGATCAAGACGACTTCAGAATCAGAATCTGTTGGAATCACTCCTAAACCTTAATTCAAGTGTTAGTCATTCATATGTAATAGTTAGCTTAATATGGCTTTTATGTTAGTAATCATGCCAAGGCTTATGTAGAAATCCCATGAGCGTTGGCCCAAGTCCAATAAGGAAAGGAAGGGACTAGGAGTGTTGCCCTAGCTCCCTCTCCTATAAATAGTCTTGTAATACCCTCACTTGAGGGTTGGTTGTTCAATACATTTCACTTCATACGCATAACCTTTCTTATTTCATACGCATAAGTGTTTGTCTTTGTTCAACCGATCCTTTCTCTTTCTATTTCTTATATTTGATGCTTGTATTACTAATATGGTGACCTAACAGTGGTATCATGAATAGTTGGGTGAACATATTTTGTTTTTGAAGTTTTTGGTCTTACGCGTAAACGAGCTTCAAACTTGGTCACGCTTAAAAGCGATTTTTACACTTTTTAATCCAAGATTCTTGTCCTCTCAACATTTTTAGGTGTTAAAATATCATGTTTTTGGCAAAAGTTTAAAACTTTACGTGTGGATCATTGGTTTTAAACTTGGTTTTGTACGTGGTAGTAGTTCTACGCATAACGTGTTTTAAAGCTTTGGATCATCAAGTTTCACACTTTTGGGTTATTTTGGTGATATTGAAGCTATTTCATCACAAAAATCTGGTTTGGAAACATCTGGTTTAGCGAAATCACTTTTGGCTATTTTTTACGCGTAAGTAAAACCCTAATCTTACGCGTAACTTTTCCTTGGTTTGATCTTCATTTTAGTAGATTACTCGTGTTTTCTTGCTTGGATAAGCCGAAAACACTTCGATCTTTGGATATCTTTTACTTTGTGATAGTGTAAAAGATCTTTTGGGTAAAACCCTAAATTTATGCATAAGCATAAGCTTACGCGTAGAACTCATTACGCATAAGATTCTTCTCTACGCCTAAGCTCATGTTTAAGCATAAGGTAATCCTACGCCTAAGTTTTCTACACTTAACTTTCTGTTTACGCATAACTTTAGTGTTTTCTCATTTCTTACGCGTAAGTTAATCCTACGCGTAACTATTGCTGTTACGCGTATCTTTGGTGTTTTTACGCATAAGTGGTACTTTGCTTTTATGTGATTTCTACGCCTAAGGATACTTCATCAACAACGGTTCATTCGACTACAAAGATCCATTTAACAACACAAGTTTTCAACATGTCATAACCACCATACTCTAGCTATTTCCCTTACACTTATAATCAACAACAACAACAACTAAGTCCACAACATCAACAATTTAATCATCAAAAACAAATTTATCAACAACAATTTAATCAACAACATACTCCACAACTTGCAGAAATTCCACAAACTCAAATGGTTCAACCACCACCAAGTCTTCAAGTACAACCTTACACAAACTTCTACAATCAACATCCATCCAGGAGTACTATGAAGGAACCATCATGGTTTGGCAAGATGTGTGAAGCCTTAAGTAGCCAACAATCAATTCATGAAGCTGGCTTACTTGATAGACCTCCAATGCCCACTCCCGGAAATTATGATGAATGGGTGATAAGGTTCTTTAGGTTTTGTGATCTAAAGAAGCCACATGGAAAGTTCTTAAAGAAGGTCATTATGGAAGGTCCATTTCAGATGCCTACTATTGTCACACCCGCAGATCCTAATGCCAATCCACCAAGAGATGTTTTCATCAACATTGCAACTATCTCACAACTCACTGGTGATGAACTTCTACATTTTGAAGCCGATGAACTAGCAATGCAATACATCCTTTTGGGACTACCCAATCCGATCCTTCGAAGTGTTGATGCACAAAAGACAGCTAAAGCAATGTGGGAACATATTCATATTCTAATGGAAGGCACAACACTCAATCAGGAAGACATGGAATCCAAAATATACTTGGCTTATGAACACTTCATGATTGAACCAGAAGAGACATTAGAGTCATATCATCATCGATTTTCAGACATCATAAATGATTTGGACAAACACAACATCATCATGCCACTAATTGTTTGCCAACACAAAGTTCCTAAGTAGTCTTGGTCCGGAATGGGAGAAGTATGTCATTTTCTCCGTCAAGCTAAGAATCTTCATCATGCTACAGACGGATTATTGTACGACTATCTGAAGCCTCACCAAAAAGAAGTTGACAAGGAAAGGGCTATCCGTGGACTCCTGGCTTCACAGTCAATTTCGGACAATCAACAACTTGCTTTATGGGCTCAAACTAGTTTTCCTCCTCAAACATCCTCAACACACTCCTCAACCAATCGCAACCATCACACCATATGATCCGTCACAGCAAGAACCTCAACAAACTCAATTGGTTCCTTACAACAACAACAATGTTCAAGCACTTTACGATGAAGCGATGAGGACTGATACTTTCGATGAATTGCAACAAGGATTTGTCATTATTGCTAAAGCCTTCGGCCGGTATACAAACAAATCTAACAATCGCATTCGTTCCTCATCAAACACAAGGAATCGGTACATGTGAACAATGGACGCGTTGAAGTTCAGAATCGTGGTTATGGTCGTCCGATGGGAGGTGGTCAAGGGTTTAATGCTATGGGAAGGAATAACATGGGTGCTCCGCAACAACAAAGGACTCAAGTGGTTGAACAGGGGAATGCTCAGAATGGGGTTAATGGTCTTCGTTGTTATAACTATAATGAGAAGGGTCATCTGGATAATGCATGCCCTAAGCCGAGGACAAGAGGCAGTGCTTATCACAAAGAGGCGTTTCGCTCTTGGCTCAAGGATGAAGTTTGGTGGGACTCTTACCAACAAGGAACGAGCTTTATGGCGGATGCATATTCTCGATGATGATATGGAGGACTTGCAGGGCTAATGCAAAGCGGTGATGTTGATGGCACAAATGCAAGATCTACACATGAGTGACACAGCCCGGTGTATGACACCTGAAGGCTTGTCTCGTGTACCAACAAAATACACTCATTTCTGATAAGATATCTCCGCCTATTTCTCCATCCGACAAGGATCAGAGTGTTCAAAATGAGCCATCCACATCTCATTCCGATGATTATCAAATAGATCCCGTAGTTATATTTGACGATCAAGATAATCTTATGGTTAATATTGATAATCAAGTTGACTCCGTGGTTATATTTGAGGATCTAAATAATGATCATGTTGAGACTCATGTTGAACAAGATGAGTTGTTGTCTAATAGAGAAATTGAGCTCTTAACCATAATTAAAGACCAAAATTCTCATTTAGAAATTTGCACGAAATTAAAAGATAAAAATGCACTATTAATTAGGGATAATGAATGCTTAATTCGACAAATCAACGTTTTTAAAACTCAAGAAAAACGTGAAAAAGTTTTTGAAGTCGCTTTTGCTAAATCTCATCAAAACGAACAATTATTAGAACGACAGATACGTGATCTAGCCGCATCCAAGGATGCTTTGTTGTCTCAAATAGAACAACTGAAACATGAACATAAACAACAAATTAACGCTCTTACTTTGGAAACTCAAAAGCCAAGGCTGAGTTGTTAACTTGTCAAAAACAGTTCTCTGAGTACAAAAAGCATTCCACGAAAGGAATAGATAACTATCTTGAAGAAATTGTCGACTTACAAACCAAAATCAAAGAGTTTCGAAATGTTGTTTATAAACATAGTGAGTCAATCACAACTATTCAAAAGTTTACTTTTAAACCAAATCCAAAATGGATATGGACCGATTCTTGCTGATTACCAACCTAAGTTTTCAAACAGAGCATTCAAACCAAATCCACGAAATTTACAAGGCAGAACATAGAATTGATGATTCAATTATGACTGTTGTTGAATATAATCGCATGGAGGATTTAGATGCAGATGACGAGAGTCGGTCAAAAATAGAAAATGTCGTTTATAACAAACCATTTAACTATTCAAAAGCCGTAACTTTTGTCACACAACAAGATACTTCTAACAAACCTTTGGTTATCACACCAGTTTCTGAAGTTAGTCCCCAACACAATGGTGCTCAAATTAATGGTCCTTTACCTTCACTTAGTGAAGTTAAAACAAAAGCCGAAAGTTGTCGAGTTATAAAATACTTTGACATTTTCTTATCTGACCTCAAAATTTTGGAACGTGAGATTGAATTTCATTCTGAAATAAAAGTTGAACATTTTCAATCGCCTCTAGCGCGAGAACAAAGAGATATTCTTCAGAAAAGAATTTTACCCCATGTCAAAAATTTGAAAACCTGTGCACTATATTGGGAAAGGGATTTTCACAAGGAACTTGGTCTCATGAAACCAGTTTTCGAGAAAACAGAAACATCGATTTCAAATACTAAACGTAAAAGAAATTATTGCGAAAAGATGTTGATCGACTCTTGGAAGATGTTATCTGTGTTGATATCAATAATCTTGTGTTATTACAATCTGTTGCATATGCATCCGATCATATCTCTGATTCGTTGATTCGTTGATAATACTTTGATAATGTGCCTCGATCGAGTCTTTAAAAGTTGAAAATGAACGATCGTTAAACGAGCTTTCAAATGCAAAACGTCGTCTTCAATGGTGTCAAAAAGATTGTCAAAATCGTAAACTTGCTTTGCAAAACAAAATCAACCAATTGTAATCCAAAACGTTTAATCCAAAATTTGAGCAACCGGATGATCAAAACGTGTCTTTGAAATGTCAAATCTCAAAATATGAACAAGAACTTGCAAAAGTTAAAAAGGAATATGGAGTCATATTTGATTTACTTAAACAGACTCGTGATGAAGCATCAAACGAACTTGATCATTTTCTTGCACACACTAAGGAAGTCATGAATTTTTCTGGAAATCTTCATTCTGAAAATCAAGAATTGGTGCACACTATCTTTAAGCTAAGAGAAATGCTAGGAAAGTATGAACAAGTTCAACCTAGCATCATTAAGAGAATTGCACCTGTAACACTTAGAAAACGTGAACCCAGATTGCCTACTGACAAAACACAAGTTACTAATGTGCTTCCCTCTACTGAAACATGACTAGTTGATTCTTTTCCAAACGTCCGCACTTCACAGCCTAGGAGCAATACAAGGAAGAATAGGAACTTGCGACCTAAGAAAAGAATAATAAGGAATGTCTTAAGTAGAAGAACACCCTAGGACTTTGAATAAGACTCACGTTGCACCTACTTTAGATATTGCGTCCGACAAATGTAATGGAAAAAGTGTTGTAACGAATGCTAAACCTTTAAGTACTTTTGATATTTCGATGCTTCTTGTGTTGATTGTCGTAAAAGTATGCTTTCTGATTGTCATGACAAATGTGTTGCTAGAGCTATCTTGTCTCGTTTAAGGAATCCTAAGAATCGGAATATCTCTAGGCCCACTAATGCTTCTAAGTCTGTGCTTCGTAAACCGCCCTCTTTAGATTCTAAGAAATACATTGATATCCCTGTAGCTCCAGTATTACCTCCAAGGAATGTAGTACCACGTAGTGCATTCACTAAGACTAAAGCTAAGACTAGTTGGAAATGGCAGAAATGGATACATAATACACTAGGATTTAAATGGATGCCTAAAATCATTGATGTGTGTATGTCTACTATAACTGCTTTGGAACCCTCTAACTCATTGGGTTCCACATCTACTTCTATTCCATCTGTGTCGTCTGTGTGTAATGCAGGTGATACAGATCATCCTCTGGATTGTTGATAGTGGATGTTCCCGACATATGACATGCAATCTTAAACTGTTATCAAACTTTATTGCAAAGTTCATTGGCACTGTCAGATTCGGGAATGATCACTTCGCAGCTATCATGGGCTACGGAGATTATATCAATGGCAATATCGAAATTAGCAGGGTTTATTACGTGGAAGGCCTCGGTCACAATCTCTTTTCAGTTTTTCAACTCTGTGATGGAGATTTAGAAGTTGCTTTTCGGGAGAAAACTTGTTTCATTCGTGATCTACAAGGAAACGATCTTATGTCTGGCTCTCGCAATTCTAGTTTGTACACAATCTCAATGCAAGACATGGTTGCTTCATCTCCGATCTGTCTACTCTCAAAGGCTACATCTACAAAATCTTGGCTATGGCACCGTCGTCTCTCACATCTAAACTTTCAAACCATCACCAACCTTGCTCGACACAAACTTGTTGAAGGTCTCCCGAGATTCTGGTATTCTAAAGATCACCTATGCTCAGCTAGTGAACAAGGGAAAAGCACTCGTGCTCATTTTCCTTCAAAGGTGGAACACAACTCTCAGCATGTGCTTCATCTTCTTCACATGGATTTGTGTGGCCCGATGCGCGTGCAAACAATTAATGGCAAACGCTACATTTTGGTAATTGTTGATGACTACTCACGATGGACTTGCGTCTACTTTCTTCGAAGCAAAGATCAAGCTCCACAGATGATCATCACCTTTCTCACGAAAATTCAAGTTCACCCGGAACCGTCCGCAAATCGAACAGACAAAGGGACTGAATTTGTGAACCAAACTCTTCGAGAATTTTATGAGAAAGTGGGAATCGAGCATCAGACATCTATTGCACGTATACCAGAACAAAACAGCATTGTTGAAAGACGAAACCGTACGTTAGTTGAAGCTGCAAGAACAATTTTAATAAATGCTAAACTTCCAGATTACTTGTGGGCAGAAGCTGTATCAACTGCATGCTATAATCAAAACCGATCCATGATTACAAAACGCCACAACAAAACACCTTTTGAGCTTATCCACAACAGAAAACCGAATCTCAAACACTTACATGTATTTGGATCCCTTTGCTACCTAAATAATGATCGTGATGACTTTGGAAAGATCAAAGCCAAAGCTGACATTGGAGTCTTCATTGGATACTGTGAAAATTCTAAAGGTTACCGGATCTGGAATCTTCGTACAAAGTAGGTTATGGAAACGATTCATGCTAATTTTGATGAGCTTACAGAGATGGCTTCTGAGCATAACAGCTTGGAACCCGGTCATAACCGTTTAAACTTCCTCAAACCCCATCATCAGCTGAACCAAGCCCCCAGCACTTACACTCAACAAATGGAAAGAATATTTGCTCCTCTGTTCAGTGATGATATTGATGAACATGCTCCAGGTGTATCCGATGTTTCCGCTGCTCAACCTGATACTACTCTAATACCTGATACACCTGCTACAACAACTACTATTGAAGAAGCACCACCAGTAGACTCTACAACAACAGTTGAACAAACTGCTTCCAACGACGTTGAACCAGCTGATGATGTTCTTAATGAAGTACCCCCACCCGCAGATTTTGATCCAAATGCGTTCTTTAACCCGTTTGCCAATGAAACTGCTGCACCTGATGTCGCGGAATCATCCACAAGCCATTTGAATCCTCAGAATCTGCACAATGTATACCAACATCAACCCTCTACATATCGTTGGACAAAAGACCATCCTCTAGAGAATATTGTTGGCAACCTGAATCAACCAGTCGTTACGAGACAACGTCTTCACATAGATGGTGAACATTGTATTTATGCACTCACTGTCTGCCAATTTGAACCTAAAAACATTAAAGACGCAATGACAAAAG
Source organism: Chrysanthemum makinoi (assembly GCA_910596185.1). Lineage (NCBI taxonomy): Eukaryota > Viridiplantae > Streptophyta > Magnoliopsida > Asterales > Asteraceae > Chrysanthemum > Chrysanthemum makinoi. The sequence goes on along the minus strand of OU343225.1, from coordinate 160,040,553 downwards.
ACAACTGGATTGAATCCATGCAAGAAGAACTCAACCAATTCAAAAGACTTGAAGTATGGGAACTGGTTAAAAGACCAACAAGGGTCTACGTCATTGGTCTCAAATGGATTTGGAAGAACAAATTGGATGCTGAAGGGAACGTAATCAGAACAAGTCACGTCTGGTGGCTAAGGGTTATAGATAGGAAGATGGTATTGACTTTGAAGAATCATTTGCTCCGGTTGCTCGTCTTGAGGCCGTTCGGATATTTCTCGCGTTCGCGGCTTATATGAATATAACGGTCTTTCAGATGGACGTTAAAACTGCTTTTCTGAATGGGCAACTGAAAGAAACAGTTTATGTCAGCCAACCAGAAGGATTCGTTGATCCCGAGTTCCCGAACCATGTCTACAAACTGAACAAAGCTCTGTATGGTCTCAAACAAGCTCCTCGGGCGTGGTATGATAAGCTATCATCTTTTCCTCATTGCCAATAATTTTACCAACGGTTCGGTCGACCCAACTCTTTTCATACAATATCACGGGGCACATATCTTAATTGTTCAAATATACGTGGATGACATCATTTTTGGGTCAACACATAAAAAGTACTCAATCGCTTTTGCAAAACTAATGAAGAAACATTTTGAAATGTCAATGATGGGTGAACTTACGTTCTTTCTAGGACTACAAGTTCATCAATCACCCCGTGGTATTTTCTTGAGTCAGTCCAAATATGCCCTTGAAATCCTTAACAAATTTGGAATGCAAACCTGTGACACCTATGCCACACCAATGACTCATACCAAGAAGCTAGAAGCTGATTTACATGGGAAATTGGTGGACCCTACCAAATACCGAAGTATTATTGGGTCTCCAATATATCTAACAGCTAGCAGGCCTGATATTGTTTTTGCCGTATATCTTTGCTCCCGTTATCAGTCGAGACCAACTGACACCCACCTCTCTGAGGCTAAAAGAATCCTCCGATACATCAAGGGAACCATTAATTTGGGGATCTGGTATCCGAAGGATTCTGGTTTTGAACTAATCGCTTTTTCAAACACTGACCACGCAGGATGCTTAGATTCACAGAAAAGTACTTCAGGAGCTTTACAATTTCTTGGTGATAAACTGGTGTCATGGCAATCGAAGAAGCAGGATTGTACATCTCTGTCCTCAACAGAAGCAAAATATGTAGCCATGTCGGCGTATTGTGCTCAAGTCATTTAGATAAGAACACAACTCAAAGACTATGGTTACGTATTTGACAAAATCCCGATGTACTGCGACAATCGGAGTGCTATTGCGATCTCATGCAACTCAGTTCAACATTCGAAATCAAAGCACATCGATCTTCGATATCATTTCATCAAGGACCACGTGGAACAGGGTACTGTTGAATTATACTTTGTGGGTACAGAATACCAATTCGCAGATCTCCTCACCAAAGCCTTAGCTCCTGCTAGGTTTAATGAGCTGGTCCACCGGATTGGTATGCGGTGTTTGACTCAAGAGGAACTGGATGAACTCTTAAAACATTCTTAAAAACCAGTCAAACACCAAAACCTCTTTTGTAAATATTTTTCAAAAACAAAATACAAAATTATAAAATCAGATAAAACAACAAAAATATTCTTCTATCTATATTTCTTTTAACATGGCAAGTACAAATCTTCCGTCAACTCTCTAATCTTTCAAAATTCAGTACTTTTTCGATCAAGTGTTGAGGGGGAGAAAACAAATATTTTTCAGTTTCATAAAACCTTGTACTTGCATGTTATCTTATCCCGGTTGTTTCTTTAATAATGGTGGTCACATTTCTGGTTTACTGACACTCCACGGACTAAAATTTATAAATTTTCATTATTTCTTAAGTCGAGGGGGAGTGTCATCAAAATTCTTTCCAAAATATCATTCGTTTGGTAACCAAAATGGAAGTTAAAGGCATTGGTTGTAAATAGCAAAGGTGGAAGGACTAAAACTGTCAAAAGCTTAAAGATATTTTTAATAAAACAACCCACCTAACATTTACTCTTCACATTTATTATTTCACCAAACCAAATCCTACGCCTAATATTAAAACTTCTAATCCGTGTTTTTGATCATCAAATTGTAAGTGTTTCTATGTTTGTTACAAGATTTTAAACAAAGGTTTTGATTTTCTTGAAAAACCAACGGTTAAATCTTCACTTTGATGCGATTTAGTGTTCTACGCATAAGAGCATGAACACCAAATCAAGTTTGAGTGTTTATGGTGAAAATGATTATGTCAAAACATTTCAATAACTTCACTGAAACCATTTTTATCATTTAACATCACCCAGATACACGGATTGATTGATTATATTTGGGGGTTTTCATATGTGAACGTTTTTGGTTAAAAAGAATGTTTTGTGATGTTTTTTACAAGATGAATTGATCATATCCATGTTTAGAATCAATCCAGAAACACTAATTGATTGATAATTAGAAATTAGGGTTTATGTTCTTATTATTTGGGTATTTTTGATTTGTTGGGAATTTGATGTTAAAACTTGGACATAACAACTCACTTGACTTCTTAGAACTACCAGAACGAGTTGTGTGCAATTCCTATGGCTAGATAACTTAGGCGTAATTCTTGAACTTTGGGGTTTTGGTTTTTCGCATAAGTCTTCCTACGCGTAACTGTTTGATGAGTATTCATGATTTGTTCTGAAAATAACTGAATGTATGTGTTAATATTGGTGCAATGATGAACTTATTTCAGGTTTAATACGCGTGAAAATTCAGAATCAAGGTTGTTTAACATCTACGCATAAGGATCACCTTACGCGTAGCATGTTATGCGTAAGAGAAATCTTACGCGTAACGTTTACGCGTAGGTTCTACATAAGGACTCACGCGTATCCTGTGAAAGATATGCGTAAACAGTGACCTCTACGCATAAGGTTGACTCTTACGAGTAAGCCTTACGCGTAAGGTTTCATATACGCTTACGCGTAAGCTCTACGCATAAGGTCCTCTTTTCCTACGCGTAATATTTCTTACGCGTAAGTCAAGAACCTACGCATAAGCTTGCGTTTACGCGTATACCATTCATGTTTATGCATAAGCTTGCCATTTCTACGCCTAAGCCTTGTTTAACCTTAATTATGAATTGTTACGCGTGCAAACTTGCAAATAAATAAATTATAACGCCACGAAACCAATAATGTCACTAATAAACTTAAACGTTTAATTTGTTGTGAAAAATAAGTGAAAACATGGACTTTAAAACTTAAAGTTAATCAACTCACGAAACTTATCACGACGTCATTGGACTATTGGACAAACAAGTGACATTGGACTCGTAACAATCATCGACATATCACATTCAATAATTAGACAATAAAACCATCTGTTGACTAACATAATGTCTTTCGATATGTTGGTTCTTTTGACTAAATATCTTTCAGATCATGACATGGACGCTCAAATGCAGAATGTGGATGCACTAAATGTTCTCACCATTGCTGATATCTTCCCGAATGGTTATCCGATGAAGATTGGAAAGAACAACCTTCGTGTTGATTTTGATACCCTCACATGCTCAGTCTTCTTGGTTGATAGCAGTGGACATTCTGAAGAACCATTCTTATCAGAATATGCTCACCAACTCTGCCATAGTTTCGGAGATCTATATACAGAATTTCGGCACACAATGAAGCAGATCAAAGGGCAAAATGCTGTGACTATGACTCTCAATCACAAGCAAGTCACCATCACCTTGCAGACTTGCAGGCTATTCTCCTCATTCCTGTCATTGAACCAACTTGGACAATGCTACACCTTCTGAAGAGGTCATTCTGTAATTCATGATCGACATCGGTTATGACGAAGCTACAGGGGTAATCACCAAGAACTCTTACGTTGATCTGAAGAATATCCCTCAGCCCTGGAGAACCCTCTTCATCATCATCACAAAATCTGTTTCTGGACGGGATAGTGGTTATGAGCATCCCAAGCTCATGGAACTACAAATTTTTTGGGCTTTGGTCAACATGAAACATATCGAAGTTGAAGCTCTTATATGGGATGACATGATGTCTTTCCTCAAAAAGCGAGGCACCAAGATCCCATACATCAGATACATAAAACTGCTGATCCAGAGAGCTCTTGGGTTAAATCCCGATATTCCCTTGAGACCTGACGACCCAAACAATCACTCCATGTTGTATGAACCTACTCTAACAGTCAGATTTAAGGAATCAACAACAAAGAAACAAGGTGATGTGTTGCCGGATCACGTTCTCTCTGATGCAATCAAACAGCTTTATTCATACAAAAGGTATCTAGTAGCAGTTGAAGAAGGCAAAGTTGGTTTTCTTGATGAAAAGTCTTCTGGCACACCTACTAGGAAAACCAGAAGAGGCAGTGCAGGAAGTGTTGCAAGCACTGAGAGTCAACAAAAGTTCCCTAAGAGGAAACCTCCACTCAAAAGGACAGTTCCCTTTAAGGAAGCTGTTCCCATTCCCATTCCCAAGTCTGAACCGCAAAGAAAGCTAGTGGATGAAAGCTCTGAGGAAACCGCATCAGACGAAGAGGTCACCTACTCTGAAACTGCAACCGATGTAACTCCAACAGTAGCTAAACCTCCCAGTCCAATAGCTGACAAAGGCAAAGGGAAGACTCCAGTACTTGAGGAAGAAGAAGAAAGTTCAGATGAAGAACCTCTGGATACTGACTACAGGAAGAAGTTCAAAATCATTAGACTCCAACACAAGGCAAAAGAGTTTGAACATGATCAAATGCGTGGCCCCGGAGGGTCAAGTGGTGGTGCCCTATCTACACCAATTCCTGATGCGGTTAATCAACCCGATAAGGGAATTGGTGCCACCACTCTTGAGCAACAACAAAAGCTCCTGGAGGATTCTATTGATTATGACATTGAGGAACCAGAAACAGAGAAGTCTGAGAAAGAAAAAGCTGATGAGGAAGCTCGGATTCAGGATGAAGAAAAGGCTAAATCTGGACAAGATGACGAAGTGAACTATGATGATTATCTTCTCAACAACCTAATTCATTCCAAGGAGAAAACTTCTGAACCTCCTAAGGACCCTGAACCTCCTCATGTCTCTTCATCATCAGATTCATCCTCTCACTCTTCACCACCACCATCCAGAAGAACAACCAAATCCACATCCAAATCTGTGAAGAAGCCAACGGACTCTTGGATTTCTCGGGCAAAGACAAGGATCGTCAAAGCTGTCAAGCAGGTCAGGAAGAAAGACGTGCTTTACAAAAAGCTGAATTTTCTCGTGACGGGTTCAAGATCTTCATGACGAGAATGACAAGATGTCAGCTGAAAGGGAGTACATCCAAAAGTTCATGCAACGTGATCTTCAAGGGGAAATGAACGAGATGATCAAAGGTTACACTCACAAGTTCCTTCTTGACATCGTTCCCTGGTGTGACAAGAGAAATGTACACCAGAAAACTCTATCCGAATCTATTGCATTTGGCCAAGCAAACTATGAGATCAACACCTATGACAGAAAACATCAATCCAACCTGATCCCATAATATTCTCAGATCCTGAATTGGTTTCCCGGCTAGTATCTCAAATGTCTAAACGATCTGCAACATTTACTTCTTACGAAGGTAAATTGTTTGAAGCATTGCTGGAATACCAACTTAAATCAGCATGCAGAGAAGAAGCTCAAAGGCCTAAACGTCCAAGAGACGTTGAAGACAAAGATAAGGATAAAAATGACAAGCCGACACATCCAAAGTAATCTGGAGAACCATCATCTATGCCACCACCACCCCGAATGACTTCACCAACAAGACGATCTCCTCCTCGCTCTTCTATTGACAAACCTCAGGACTCTAAGTTACCACCCCAGACTGAGAAAACCGGTGATCACTTTGAGTATACTGGTGGTGACGATGAGGATGTCCTTGAGCCCCAACAACAACCCACCTCTCCCGACACAGCTAAGAAACCAGAATCCTCCTCTAGGTCAAAGAAAAAGAAGAAGAAGACGCCAAAGACTGACATCGTATCATGGCTAGACGAGGATGACACTGAATACGACTGGTTCTCTAATCTTGTTGATTCTACTCCCTACCCACCGGAAGGTCAAGATGCGATAGACGATCGAACATTGGAGCATGCTAAAATACTTCAAGACAAGTTTCGAGTGAAGAAGATGACGAAATCAGAGTTGAAACGAATCAAGAATGAAGCCTTTCAACTACTCAAAGACAGCTCAGAAAGTGCTATTGAAGTTGAGTATCACCTTGAAAACATAGCACGAGCCATGTCTAACAACATTGATTGGCTCAACCCTGATGCAAACATCGACTTCTCCAGAAGAGACAAAGCTCCATACTACACCGACTGGTCTAAACCTCTACCAACGATTAGCCAACTGGATCAACCTCAGTTTCCATTTCGCTACTTCTTCAACAATGACTTGGAGTTTCTTCTACATGGTAGCGATGGTTCAAAGAAATGCGCTACATCACTTACACTTCCGTTCCCGGCAGCCATATACTCCAATTGCATAGCCATCGAAGAAAAGGCTACCCACATGTTTTCCAACAGTGTGGAACAGTATGACATTGATGCAATGTACGTGATTCACCATTGGCCGGAACGCCGACGAATCTACTACAAAAGCTGCCAGGTTCGAAAGTCTCAACATGAAGTGTACAGTACTAAAGGGATCGCTGCTATCCAGCATGTCTCTCTTTCATCTAAATGGGATTACACCTTTCTCAAAACTATCGTGGTCAAAAGACAAGACGAAAGGGACTATGAATTATGTGAAGCGGACTTTCAGACTTTGTCTCTCAACGACATTGAAGATCTGTATCTTGCCAAAGTACAGGGACGCATGAGACAATTCTCGACTGAAGTTCATGGTGAATACATCAAGTCCTTACTTATCTTCATCAGAAGCATCGTGATCCAGGAACGTGTAGAAGATTTACAACTTGCTGTTGAATCATATCAGACCCGTGTCAACTTCACCAGACCTTAGCTAGAACTTCTAGACATCAACCAGCTTCCACAATACACTCTCATCAGCAAACCATTCGGCGTAGTTTACCGTAGTGAACTACAACGCAACTGCTTGATGGCGTGTAGAGATCTTCACAAGTTTGGGGATCACACATTGAAGAAGGTTCGGGATGGCTTGGCTTATAGGTTGAAGGCGATATATGAAGGCATTGGTTCTAAAAAGCGATGGAACTCTCAGGAAAGACGGGATGTGCAGAGGATCATCACCAGGATTGATGAAAGGTTGTACAGAAGGGACCAATTCAGAACACTAGAGAGCTTTGTAGGTGGTCGTCCCAGGATTTCTCTCACCGGCTATCAACGCCCTGATCGCATTCCTGGAAAGATTGATGGACTTCCTGGTACCCCTTAATCTGTTTCAATTTCATATTAATTTGGATGTGTGATTTTATATTGACAATAGCTTGTGCACATATAACAGTGTACAACCCGTTCTTGTAATGAAAGGACCCTGTGGTACTCTTCAGTGCCACAATCCTTATAAAAGGAGCGAAAGCTTCTTACTTTTGAGTAAAACTTATCAAACCTTTCATTTTTTTCAAAGGTTTTGCTCAAAAGAACAAGTACTTCCTTTATGATTCTCAAAACCTCAACCGTTTATATCATTTGTTAAGGGGGAGTATTTGACTTAAAAATTATGTTCACAAATTTTTCTTTGTGTAATCTTCCCTCAAAACTCAAAATGGTCGTATTCATTCTCAACATTTCTTCAAAAATAACATTTATATGCCATTTTTTAGGGGGAGAAAAATTATGTGATAAGAAATATGTTGTGTTTTGCTATTGAATCCTCGTGTGAAAAGACTTCAACCCATGAATTGACGGGATCTGAACAGTCATACATTGAAAAGATTTGTTTTCCAAGACTTATCCAAGTAAATTCCCATTCGAGAAGCTCTTAATAGACATGAACTTTGACGGGTTTGACAGCCTTTCGGGGTTGTCCACATCTTCAAGTTAGTTATTAGAGCTAGTTGTCACCTAAAAGCTGACAATGTATCTCTTTAACTATACAACGTAATCGTGTCTCGCAAGGAATTGTCTATCTTGAGTCGATCAATTCAAAAAGTGAGCGCTCTTTCCTCATGGTGCAGATTTATGTCAAAACTCTTAAGCACATGTGAAGGGGGAGTATTTCTGAAAATCTAAAACTCTTGAAGTGTTCAAACATGTTTTTCATTCACAAACACTTCGAGAGATCTTCATGAAAAATGGTTTTATGGCAATGGAGTTATAAGGTGATTAAGGTTAGGAATAACCATCCTATGATCCGCCAGAGCTGGAAGGATCTACCCAAGGACAATACCAATAGTTAGAATTAGAAGTCCTTAGGTATGATTATAAAAGGGAGAAAATGAGGATCGGAGAAAAAAGGAGTTGAAGAATTAAAAAGAAATGCAAAGAAAAGGGTGAAAAGAAATAGCCCTCCAGATTATTCAACTTAGGAAAGACACCAGGTTCAATTCATATGCTACTGGTTGTCACTTGATGACGCCGGTATTGAAGATTAAAAGTCGTCATGGACCCAGTGACGCATGCACTAAACCCTCTTAGCCACTCAAGTTTCTCTCAACAGAAGCTTGTTTCATTCTCACAGGGAACCCTACGTAAACTATCGGCTTTCTCTTAGAGATTGCTGGTATTGAAGAAGGAGACCCTCTCCCTAGTCTCCGCTCAGGAAAACCAAAACGCACTATTGAGTCTAGAGCCATGAGATTCATCAAAAGATCTCATAGGTAAACTTGAAATTTCATCACTTGTTGTTTAGCAATAAGAACAACAGTGGTACGTTATCGAGTCCTACACAGATCCTAGCAATCGGTCGAGAACATTTATGAGAGGTTCATTATTGTGATCCTCAATGATTGACTGGAAACTCCTGCCAGGGTCAACATCAAACAGCCCTGACAGCAGGTCACTTCGGTAACTCCCCGTGGATTACTCTTAGTGTATCTCAAACGGTCTACAATCGTGAGGTGATGCTTTGGTGTAACTCAGCAACTCATCTGAACTGTAGGTGTACTTTGGTACATCACGTTATCTCACTTGTGGGACTCCAGTTCAGGAACGGCCTTTGTGAGAATTAGATTTGTGTTTTCAAACTATGCTGTTAACACTCTCGAAGTTCAAACTTGTAAGTGCTGGAATCCGCTTATTACTAACCTTTCTTATGTTTTCTTCTTATGGAAGCTCTGGAGCGGACTGATAGTGCAGATTCTTCACATGCTCATACCAACAACATCACTCATGGAAGTTCTATCAAAAGGCAACACAAAAGTCAGAATGATTCTTCATCAAGTCAAAGAATCTACAAAGTTAAAGACTAAGAGAACTTCATCAAGATCGTAATCCAACGTTAAAGAGCGTGTGAGCATGTTGAAGAATGACGTGGAGACACCGAGCAACGGTGAACTGATGAGACAACAACAACATACTATCACTACCATCACAAAGAACAAAGACCAAAGAACAAAGATGACGTCCAAAGCGAATACTTCAAAGGAAAATTTCTACACTAGGGAGATTGTTCGAATCAAGAAAATTATTCTCACAAGAAAGAAGAATGTCAGAAGACGTCAAAGCTACTATTAGATCAGCACCTACATCGTTTATTACTCTTTCATTCATCACTAACACTTAGGGGGAGATTGTTGGAATCACTCCTAAACCTTAATTCAAATGTTAGTGATTCATATGTAATAGTTAGCTTAATATGGCTTTTATGTTAGTAATCATGCCAAGGCTTATGTAGAAAGCCCATGAGCCTTGGCCCAAGTCCAATAAGGAAAGGAAAGAACTAGGAGTGTTGCCCTAGCTCCCTCTCCTATAAATAGTCTTGTAATACCCTCACTTGAGGGTTGGTTGTTCAATACGTTTCACTTCATACGCATAACCTTTCTAATTTCATACGCATAAGTGTTTGTCTTTGTTCAACCGATCCTTTCTCTTTCTATTTCTTCTATTTGATGCTTGTGTTACTAATATGGTGACCTAACAGAATCAGAACGTACCCGAGTTACGAAATATGGCTGCTAACAACGTACCACCCAACCCTGATCCCGATCCTCCTCCCGTCAATCAAAATGCAGCTCCCGATTTCCGAACGATGGAGGAGCTATGTCAACCTACAATGTACGGGAGGGGAGGACCCATTGCACCGACTAATATTCAAGCTATCGATTTTAGCTTGAAACATCATATGATAGAACAAGTAAAAACAGTTGTCAATTTCATGATTTACCGGGTGACGATGCAAATAAGCATCTTGACAAGTTTTTAACCGTCACCCATATTTTGAAACAAAATGGGGTCTCTGATGACGCCCTTCATCTCTATCTCTTCCCCTATTCTTTGACTCATCATGCCACCTCATGGTTTGATAGACTCCCGAAGAATTCGATTCATACCTTCGAGGAAATGGTTTTGAAGTTTCTGGAAAAGTACTTTCCACCATCGATGGTGACAAAGTTGAGAAATGATATCAGCAATTTCTGAAAAGATCCCGACGAATCTTTGTTTGAAGCTTGGGAACATTATAAACTTTCCATTGATCGATGTCCGAATCATAACATGTTGCTTGTCACTCAAATTGATACGTTTTATAATGGTTTAACGTTGAGACACCGTGACACGACCAATGCTGCTGCAGGTGGAACTTTCATGAAACGACGTCCTGGAGAGTGTTACGATCTTATCGAGAACATGACCGCCCATCACAATTATTAGGATTCTACCGACGAAAGGGGTGAATCATCTCGGTCAAATACGTCTTCTTCTTCCGAGATAGCCGCTCTGAATAGAAAGTTCGACGAGTTTATACGAATAACTCAGATGAATAATCAGAATCAACATCAACAAGTGAAAGCGGTACAACCGACTTGTGAGACTTGCGGAGGTCCACATTCTTATTCCGAGTGCCCAGCCGCCGGTGGCTACGCACATGAGAATGTTTATGCTGCTATGGGAAACTACAATCAACTACAAGGAGATCGAAATCTTCTTAGCTACCGTTCAAACAATTATCTCAGACCTCCCGGTTTCAACCAACCTCAACACCAAAACCATAATCAAAGCCGTTTCAATGGTAACCACAGTGTTAATCAAAACCGAGGAGCTAATGTTAATCATGGTAATCAACACTACCAAGCTCCTCCACCTCAAGTTTACCAACAACCACCACCTCCTCAAAAACAATATCAACCAACCCCTCCTCAACAACAATATCAAGCACCTCATCAAGTTGCTCTGAACAACGAGTTTCTAACTTACATGAAGAACTCCGATAACACCATTAAAAGTTTGCAAACTCAAATCACCAGCATGAGAAAGAATTCAAGAGGGAAATTGATACTACGAGTAACAAGCAGATGAGTGAAATAAAGAATATGTTGGCTAGTTTCTTTCAAGCCAATCAACCTTCTACTTCTTATTCTCAACCCTCGGGTTCCAGTTCTCTTCCAAGTAATACGATTCCCAACCCGAGAGGTGACATAAAATCGATCACTACCCGAAGTGGTGTTGCTTACGATGGATCCACGGCTCCTACCACCACTTCTTCTTCTCCCTCTCATGTGGTAGACCGTGAGACCGGGGTGACAAAGAACCCGGTTCTTCCTAATAATAAGGGGAGTTGTTGGGAATTTTAGAAGTTCCTACTGATGAAGTTCTACTGACAGGTTCCTACTGAAGCTATTGATGGTTTCCGCTGATGACATGGTTCCTGCTGATATAGTATTCCTACTAATATAGTTAATCAGTATTAGTTTGTTAAGTTTTGCATGAGCTATTTTAGGTAGTAATATGCATTTATTTTATTATTATTGTCTATTTAGGGTTCCTTGTGTATAAGAGGAACATATGACTTTTGCATTGGACAACTTTTAAAAACAAACAGTCCAGAAAAAAAAACATCGTGAGAGAGAGTAATAGAGATCCATAGAGGATCATTGTTTTATCAGAAAAACCTTGTTGGTAACTTTGATTGTGTTCTTATTATTCCGATGTGCATATTCAATCATTGTTATTATACCCTAGTTGAGTCCCGATCTTGGATTCTACAATTGGTATCAGAGCCTCGTGGCTCTTGATCTAGGGTTTATAAGGTTTTTCTCTAATTAGGGTTTATACCCTAATTCATGAATTGAAGCAGTTTCAATGAACAATCAGATTCTATTTTGAGGCATCGATTATTATTTGTTTGTCAATCGATTTTTAATTTGTCAAATTCATATTGGTATATTATTGAATTGGTTAGTGGCTTATGATTGGATTTTGATTGGCTAATATTATAAGTTTGGTGGCTTGTATTTTAATGACATTGGCTGATCAGGGCGGCATTTATTTGGGAATCATGGTTCATATGCACGGATTGTACTGATCTATCCTTGGTAGGTCCCACGTTGAATACCGAGATTGATTGGTGGTCACGTGAATGATAACTGTGTTCGAATTCTGATTGTGATAGTATTTTGTATTTATTCGATTGATTCTATTTGGTGGTATTGTTTGATCCCTAGTCCCACTTGTTTTTATTGGTTGGTATTATTGTAATCACGTGGGTGGGGTTAATTGGCTGATTGGCTGTACTCTTTCGTTGAATTCATTTCCGCTGATATTCTTTTGTCATTACTGCTGATCACGTGAGTGGGTTTCTCTTTGATTGATCATGTGGGCTCGAATTTAATGTGGTATGGTGTATGATTGTTATGGTGGTCGCAACTTGTGATTGGTCTATGATTTATCAAGAACGGTGGGTCAGTATTTGTGGGGGTACATTGGACTGTGCATTTAATGGTATTATTATGTTTTGATTCAACTGATTTCTTGGTTTCTTTATCACGTGGGGTCAATTGTACACGGTGATCTCATATTTGTATTACCAATCACAAGAATTACATTGATTGGTCAATTGTACTGGATGTTTTTCATATCGGCTGGGACCCACATCTGTTTGCCACTGGTGGTTATTGGTATTTATTTCATTTGCATATTGTCGAGCGTGTGGTCATAATAATATAGAGATTTTTCTGTATTCTGCTGATATATTGGTAAACTCAATTTGTACTGATCATGTGACCAAGAGGGAGACAACAGTTGGTTTTGTTTCCTACTGATGACGTCATTTACTGAATTTGATAATAAAAGGGATGATGTTATGTTTCCTTATTTGATGAATGATGAGTATGAGGTCTGGGCTAAGCAGATGGAACACTGGATCATGAATAATGATATGAATATCTGGAAGGTGATCAAAAATGGCAACAGCTTGAAAAGGACTAGAAGAGATCACGATGGAAAAATCATTATTCTTCCTCCAACGACTGCAGATGAACACATTGATGTACAAAGAGAGGCAAAGGCCATAACTACCTTGCTTAAATCTATTCCTGCTGATCATGTAGCAGAGTTTCGTTATATGGATGATGCAAGTGCTATATGGAATGCACTCAAAGCAAGGTATGGTGGAAAGGCTAAATTCAAGGAGTTGACCAAGGAAGCTTATACTATAGGTGATGCTGAAGACTTTGCAGTTATGGGCATCTCTCAGGTACGTAATTGTGTCTTTGGTTATGATGAAAAATATAATGCCTTTAAGGAGTCTTATGATGATTTGAAACCTAAATATAATGAATGTTATCTAGAGGTTCAGTCTTACAAAAACTATTTAAAAACCTTAGAAAAACAGAAAATTTGGTTTCAAAAGAATCAACTTGCTTATGAAGAAAAGATAAGAGTGTTAGAAACAGATCTAACTAATGCTAAAAATGAGTTAAAATATTTTGAGAAAGAAAGAGCTAAAGTTGAGTTAGAAAAACACGATGTGCAAGATAAGTTGGATAATGAAGTAGCTAGGCATAAAGAATGGCTAGTTTCTGGTGACAAGTTAGCTAGTCATCTCTATGGTAGTCAAGCTCCTAATTCTGGGATAGGTTTAGGTTTTAAGAAATATGTTGGTTTAGAGGCAAGGAATGATATGTCTAAATCTACACCAGCAGGATTAGCACATTATGTAAAAGAAGGAGAATTGCATGCTGTACCAGGACCAATTCGAGGAGAATATTTGCCCACCACCACTACCTCAGACTTTGATGGATCACACCATTTATATGGCAAAAAGTCAAGTGACTTGCGAGACCTTAGTAGCAAAACTAATAACTCTGTCTCTTGTTCTAAAAGTGACAAGTCGTCAGACCTAAAGTCCACTGACTATGCCTCATGTGATTCAAGTGAAAAGTCTGACTCACCTATGCACACACCCAAGTCCAAAGTAGCTGATGATGACCCAAAACAAAGACTGTTACTTATTCTGTTAAACACAATTTTGCTTCTAGTTCTGTTTCTGATAAGTTTATGTGTAATAAACAAAGTTGTGTTAAGAATGAGTCTTTTAAGAAGAAATATTATTTTGTGTGTGGTAGTAAACTCCATCTTATTAAATACTGTGATTATTACGAGAAAAGCATGGGTGTTTCCTATGGCCAACAGACCTTTAGACCCACATGGACTAATTTTGCTAGTATTCCTCCATTTGTTCCCAAAGCTGCACATGTGAGAGTAGGTAAACCAGTTCCTACTGGTAAGCCAAAGGTGTAGGCATCTTTTTCTGCTGATAAGCTTAATAGGCCTTTTCCAGTTACATCTGATGGAAGATATTCTTCGCCAGTTACTACTGGTTGGTGGACCAGTAATGCTAGACTTATGCCCTATAGACCTACAAGTTCTTATTTTCAGTCATATACACCTTATGTATCTCATATGAATATGGCACATGGTGGAGTAAGAGTGGCAACTGTTGTTAAGCCCTCAACAGGTTATTCTTGGAAAACTCAAAGGAAAGGTTCATTCTGGGTACCCAAGAACAATAATCTTTGTCAGGTGCGTTGATTGAGGGGAGGCATAAGCCTAAGGGGAGGCTTATTGTTGTATTTTTTTGTATTCTAAACCATTTTTGCAGCTGTTGGATCCTCACAAGCCTAAAGGGAGGCTTAGTGTTTCTGCTGGCACTACAAATTTCTTTGGTTTCTGTTGCTGCTTGATGGTATATTTTACATGTTTTGCATATTTTTATTCTTTCTTTATTTATATTTATTGAAGATAAAAAAAAAAAAAAAAAAAAAAAAAAAAACGTATTATTTTCTTTGTTTCTAGTTAAAAATAAATAAATAAATAATCTAACTTGTCTTTGTTTAGTTTCTACTCTTTCTTGTATGCAGGTTTTGGTGTTGGCTAATTACCACACAACTAATGGTTTTCATCTCACCATGTCTTACTGACACAAGAGTGACTAGCCACAAGATTATGGCTTGTGGTAAAGGCTGCGGAAATCCATAAATGGTAATCAACTCACCATGATGATGTCGACATTCCATCAAAGAGCTGGCTAGTCCAAAAGCAAATGGTTTTTGGTAAAGACATCTCAATTCCGTTGATAGCTGTAATGGTTTGCTCAAAACCATAGGGTACTCAACTCACCCATGCTTCATTGCTGAGAGTTGAAATGGTCATCAATTCACCATGGTTGCTCCCCTATTGGGTAACCAAAGGATTGGCTAGTCCCGAGCAAACGGCTACGGTAAAGAATGTCAAAACCGTTTATGGCTGTGATGATTTGCCAAAAATCATTAGGGTTATCCAACACACTAATGATTCATGTTCTAAGTGTTGGATCGGTTACTAGTTCACCAGAGTGATGTCATGATTCCACCAAAGGACTAGCTAGCCCAAGAGTGAGTAGCTACTTGGTAAAGGCTTCTCAAATCTACTCATGCTGCTGCTGATTCTGTTGTTGCTCAAAGATAGGAGTTGATGTGGAATCTTGTTCTTCAAAGATGGTTTCTAGTTGCCGATATATAGACTTGGTTGTCAGCCGTTACTTTATTTTGTTGCGTATTAAAGTATCAATCCTCATGCTTTGGAAGTTCCTCATCTAACTGGAAACTTGAAGTTAACCAAGTCAAATTCAAGTTTAGGGGAGGATTGTTGGGAATTTTAGAAGTTCCTACTGATGAAGTTCTACTGACAGGTTCCTTCTAAAGCTATTGATGGTTTTTGCTGATGACATGGTTCCTGCTGATATAGTATTCCTACTGATATAGTTAATCAGTATTAGTTTGTTAAGTTTTTCATGAGCTATTTTAGGTAGTAATATGCATTTATTTTATTATTATTGTCTATTTAGGGTTCCTTGTGTATAAGAGGAACAGATGACTTCTGCATTGGACAACATCTTGAGAGAGAGTAATAGAGATCCATAGAGGATCATTGTTTTATCAGAAAAACCTTGTTGCTAACTTTGATTGTGTTCTTATTATTCCGCTGTGCATATTCAATCATTGTTATTATACCATAGTTGAATCCCGATCTTGGATTCTACAGGAGTACCGAGAATGTCCAACCCACGGTTTTCTGTAGGATCGTAATATTATTGTGTTGATGATTCGGGTGGTCTTGGATGATGGAAATACATGTTAGCCATTTGAGAGAGAAAGAGATGAGAGGGTGTTTCTTGTTAGAGACTTGCTTTGGAAAAATTCAAAGTTTGATTATGAAAGAAGCACCACCCCTTCTATGAATGGAAGAGGTATTTATAGTTACAAAGCTAACGTCCTCCTGTCGGACTATGGATCACGCATGCAGTGGGTAAAGACCCGTCCTTCCTCCACGGTGTTACACTAAACTAAACTACGCTACTAATTAACTACAAAACAACGTAAATAACTACAAGTCTACGAGCTAACATATGCTAGACTATACTTGGGGTGACCGCCACTTTCACATGGAATTTCCAGTTCCTAACAATCTCCCCCTAAGGGAGGTCACCCGACGAAATACATTTTGTATCCTAGCATTCTATCTTTGTCTTTAGTTCTGAGCTCGTAGACTTCTATTCTTCAAGTTCCGCAATCTTTGTGCTTAGGTAGCGTTTCTTCAAAGTCCGCATTGATTTATACTTTTAGTGGAGGCCTTTAACTGATCCACATCTTTGATGATCTTCGAGCTTTCTTTGAGATCATCAGCCACAGTAAATCTCTGGTTCATCCTTTTGTTGTGTTGCCTTCATGTGATGTTGTGACTTTCAGACCGACATGCTCACACTTTCTGGATCATGACATCTTTTCATCAGAGTAGCGGAAGCTTTTACTGGTTCAAGATATTTGCAGCAGCGTTGCAGAATCATAGTATAAAAATTATCTAAGCCAGGCTATGTAGCTATGCACCAGTCATGATTTCTTCAATTAAGTGTGGATGCTGTGAGCATGAGGCTTTGGATTGGCTTCTCAATTCTGGTCAGCTGCAACCGTCCAAATGTACCTGCAAACAACTGTTAGCAATAAAATCCACAAAAGTGTCTTTGATCACTTTCATTGAATTGAGGTACACGGCCCACGGTTCCCTGATCAGCAAGTACGCTTTGATCGTATAATTCTGAAGAATTTCCTTGACAGGGTTTCGCAGCTGTTCTAGCTGTTCTCAAACTGAAACGTCTCAAAGAAGACAACACGAAGTGAGTGAACCAGCGAATTGAGATTCACTGATTGATGAAAAATTTATTTGAAAACAATCGTGTATTGCTTGAAGAAAGAGTTTTGCAATACGACGAAGGTTTTATGAGAAAGATCAACTTTCAATCAAAAATACCTTTTGTATTCGAAAAGAGTACACATTCGATGTGCTAGAGAAAAGAAAGATTCGCACATCAAACGGTTTTTCCAAAAGTATTTTTTTTTCAATCAGAGATACTTTTTGTGCTTGACAACATGAATACACATTCGACGTGCTAGAGAAAAGAAGGTTTGCACATCGAACGGTTTTTCCAAAAGTATTCGTCAATTCCAATCCTGGACCAAGGTTGATTCAAGAATGAATCGCCCCATTGTTTCTATCCTGTTGTCACAAGCTTGATCTTATGAGAAGATCTCATATGTCACCCACCAAGAGCTTATTTGATGTTGGCTCTAGAAGGATTTCCATCTTCATCGTGAATACTTTTACATATCACTCGGATGTTCTGGCAATTACCACAAGGATAATGCGTAGGACTCTTAAGATATTCTTACTTTCCACGTTGTGTGAAACAGCAAGTATTCATTAATTTAGTGTCCTAATGAGATTTTGTGGATGATCTCTTGGCTCTAGACTCAATTGTGCACATTTGGTTTCCCATGCCGGAGACTAGGGAGAGGGTCTCCTTCTTCTATATCAACAATCTCTAAGAGAAAGTTGATAGATCATGTAGGTTTCCCTTGAGAATGAAACAAGCCCTTTTAAGAGGAACTTGAGTGGCTTGGGAAGTTTAGTGCAGTGCGTCCCTGGGTCCATGACGTCTTGTCTTCAATACCAGTGTTACCTTAGTAACCACCAGTAGCATATGTATTGAACCCGGTTTCTGCCCTAAGGTTGAATTATTGGAGGGCTATTTCTTTTCACCCTTTTCACGTTCAGTTCTTTTTCATTCTTCAACCCCTTCAGTGCTTACCGAGACTTCATTACTAGAACTTTGTTGGGTTTGTTCCAGTACTAGCTCTGTCTCAGTCGGCACTCTTCCCATTTCTCACTTTTCTCCTTTTTTTTCAATATACCTAAGGACTTCTACACTATCTAGTGGATTGTCCCTGGGTAGATCCCTCCGGCTCTGGCGGGATCGTGGGAACGTATACCTAACCTAACCATCCTTATAACACCATGCATAAAGTAAATTGGTCGGTCTTTTGGTATTGTTCATTCTTCCATGAAACGAATTGAAAAATCATTTGGAAAAATAATCAAGGTACTTGTGATACGAGATCAAAGCATTTTGTACCTTAATAGTTTTTATCATTTAGAAATGCTCCCCCTCAACATGTGCATATGATCTTGAAATTATTTAGCACATGGAGGCAAGAGTTCTTTGGTAAATTCTCCCCCTCAGTATGTGCATAGGATATTTGAAATCATTTTATCACATAGAGGCAAGAGTTCTTTTGAAGTACATCCACGATCACAAAAGCCAATAAGAAACCATTAGAAAATCAATCAAGGTACTTTATGTTGAAACATAGAAATCTTAGTACCTTGAAATTTTGTTTTCTTTTAGAAATGCTCCCCCTCAATATGTGCTTCGAGATTCGAAAGCGTTTAGCACATATGGGAGAGCAGTATGCACAAATGAATCAAAATGATCACCTTTTATCAAATTTCATTATTAAATCACAAATTCTCCCCCGATCAAAAATATCAAGCCCTTTGAGATTTTGGATCCCAAGTGATTTAATAAAGTATGGAAAACATGGGAGAATATGTGCCTTGTTTAAATACTCATATGGTTTTTGGTTAAATGCTCCTCCACAATCATGTGCATAATGTATTTCAAAATCGTTTGGCACATGAAGGAAGGAGTGCTTTAGAAACAATCACCGTTTTTAAAACCGTTTTGAGATTTAAATTACGATCTCTCCCCCGATCAAAAATTTCAAACCAATTGAGATTTTGGATCCTGATTGATTTAAATCATTTAGAAAATTTTGGGGAAAGACGTGGCAAGATTTAACTTTTGAAATTGACCGAGATGGACCAATTATAGACATTAAAGATTGTTAGTGTCAGGTATGATAGTTTTTAAGAGATCCTTAAGTAAAATAAAACAATTTCACAATCAAACAAGAACAAAAAAAATTTCATTTTGAAAGATCTTTGAATTTCAAAGAGAATCATACCATGACATAACATTAAATCTTTAGATCGCCACTTTTTCTACAATCCGGACTTTTATGAAGAAATATTGTTTCAAAATACTTTATTTTAAATCACTCTCCCCCTCAATCAATGACCGTAGTCGTTGATGGAGTGACTTAGGTTTTGATAAAAATGAATTCCGGTGATTTCCAAAATTAAGTTCAATTTATTTTCAAAACCAATATTTTTTCATTTTCAAAACAATATTATTTAAAAATTGTTTTTAAAAAATGGTATTATTCACTACTTGTCCTGCACAAAGATACGTTAGGTGGTTGAGAAGCTTATATTGTTGCTGTAGGGCTTGGAAGAAAACCGCTCACGATGCGTTGAGACTTCATACGTTACATTTTAATGCCAACTGAGGTCAAATTAAGCTCCGTTTCTTCATTTGCTGATGAAGAAAACCATCTGCTAATGCAGTGAGACCTCTTACGTTGCATTTTTCCTTGCCAACTCTCCACAAAAGTCCAATTAAGCTCCGTTTCTTCATTTGTCAACCCAAGATATAGTTACCCTTTCCTTTCGGCATCCAATCATTTTCAATTGTGGGATCCGGATCGGGAACATTCTTATATACCAATATACCTGCATACGTTAGTGAACACACATATAGATATATCGTGGTCGACATCACCCAAACAACAATCGACTAATAAAAGTCAATTCAACATGTCAATCAGTTCATATAAAGCATGAGAATAATGTGTTTATCGAACTCTAATCATCTAATCCTAACAATCATATCCTAGGCACCTAGTCCTTCAACGTAGGTTAACATGTTTTACATTTAAGTATATCAGATAATTAGATGAGCTTGTTAGATGATATAGATTTGAAAACATTCTCCCCCTCAATCAATGACTTATTTTTCTGAAAAGTTTAAAAGCGCTGAAGTCATTGATTGAGTTTTCAATTATTACGAAAACTCTGAAACTGATTGATTTACAAGCAACTCATTTTACCACCATTTTTGAAAACAACAAATATTTTTCTGAAGAATTTATAGAAGGAAAAACATTTGTGTAGGAACAGCAGTCCTTTGACATACATTCCTCAATTAGTTTTAGGATAAGTGCACGAAATTTTAGAAAATTGGTTTAGTGCAGCACTTTCCTTCCTTGAAGAGCGGGTTGCTATCGGAAATAATAGCAAGCCATGGTTTAAGCACGGGTTATAGTCTGAAATAACTGTAAGCCATAGTTTAAGCACGGGTTACAATCTGAAATAACCGCAAGCCATTTTTTGAAGTGCGGGTTACAGTCTGAAATAACTGTAAGCCATATATTTAGCACGGGTTACAGTCTGAAATAACTGTAAGCCATCTTTTGAGACATGTTTAGAAAATAATATTTACACCTTCTGCTTGAACTTCATCTATTGTCCCGTGCCACTGTTGAATGACATTTCTAAGACCGCATATGTTATCGATACCAGAAGACATGTCTTTGAAAAACAATATTTTTGGTATTTTTCAAATTTTCTAATTTTTATGGGTTTTTTGTTGGTTTTATATTTTTGTATTTTTATTTTTGTTGGTTTTATATTTTTGTATTTTTCTTTTTGATAAATATATACACAGATAGAATAGATGATATAGTTTAAGAAGATGATGATACGAGTACCGAGATAAGGATATCGAGCAGCCCCGTTGTAGAAGATAGAAGTCATCATCTCTTAAACTTTCACCACCAAAGCTTCCAAGGCTCTTGAATCGAAGAGAGAAATTGAGCCACTTTAAAGTGAGACTTTGGTAGCTTCCCCCTAAACCGTAAATCTTCTTATTGAGCAGATTCTAAGCTTTCTTTCAAGCTTGCCTTAGCCAGATGCACAACGACGCACACCATATCATCGATCTTGCTGCTCCATATAAGAAGGATCATCGTAAGTCTCCGTTCGGGGTTATATCATCAAGTAGAACAGCAACGTATCATCCCACACATAAAAAATCTTCTCATATTTCTTTTCTACTGAAGTCTGAAGCGATCCATTCCAAAAGGTGTCAAGAGACCACTTCCGCCGAGTAGTTGAATTGATGCAGTCAATCTCTTAGACTAGAGCTCACGAACCCGAATACACATATACCCAAAGACAAAGAAACTTATACCATCGAAGTAGCAGATTAAGTCCAATAGCCAAAGAATAACTCCGATGTATACTTTTCTCTCCCCCTGAAGAAAGTGTATGAAGCTCAAGAACCCGAAGTACCCGAATGCCCAAAGAGAGAATAACCGATAACATTGAAGAAACAGGCCGAATCAATGATTATCTCTGCGGATGACAATCTCTGCGGATCTCCACACCGGAATAAGTGATTATATCTCTGAATCACTACTTAAGCCCTCAAGTAAAACAGCTGAGCATCCCCAATGTACACAATCTATCTCCCCTGATGATTGCGATAACATCAAATTCATCACACACTTGTGTACCTCTTTCATCTTCAGAAACTAACTCTTCCATCTCTTCCCCCACGAACTTGGAATAATAACACTAAAAGCCTTGATGAGTAAAACTTTGAGTTTCTATGCGGTCATGACATTTGTCTTCCCGGGATATCTTCAATCACTTAGAAGAATTAGGTTCATCAAGTTTACTCGCTTTGTGTTTAGATCTGAGTCTCCTTCCCCTTGTTGGTTTTGATACTTCAGAATCAGCAACACATTGTTAGCCCGTATACTCGAAACCTGTTGAGAAGAACACTTGAACTTATGTGAGAATCAACTTGCTAAAGAATGTGAGCAACTCTACTTGGGGATAAAATTCGGCATTTCACCCTCCCCCAATTAGTGCTCTCCCCTAAACCGACAATCTGTTTTATAAATGCCCAGATTAAGAAGAAGTCTTTAGATCGTTAAATGCAACTCGTCTTTAGTCTTCTAACATGTAGCAGAAAATGTAGAACCGACTGTAGACTCGACCTTCTTCAAGATTGTCCAGTTGGGGATTAGATAGTTAACATCTTAATCACACCAAAAAGCATCCCAATTAACTTACATCTTGCAAATCCCCTTAACTAAGATCCCTCCCAATCAAACAAGAACAGAAAGATGTTCATCAAGGAAATTAGCAATCAGCCCGCAACGAACACACTAAATTATAACACCAAACTACCAATCACATCAAACAAGAATAGAGAGATTGTTCAGAATCATCATGTTGATGTGTACGTGAAGCATTAACAGGAAGCACTTTGTCATTAATCATATCAGCCCGTGTGAAGATGTCAACCAACGGCTCTTAGAAGAAACTTCATGTAACGATGACCCGATAAGAAGAAGATTGGTTCTTACATGAGTTAGGAGCCGTATGACCATATATTCTCAAATATCGATCAACCATGCGGTAAATTCACACTTTTTCTCCCCCTCAAGAATTGCATACGGAGTTGCCATTCTTGATTGAATAAGTGAAATCATCCAAATGTAGTCTATTCACACTTCTCCCCCGCAAAATTAGCACATGATGTCACCATCTTCATTATATTGAGCAAGTGGAATAAGAAAAACAATCAACGGTAGTCCGGTTCACTTGATGTTTGAAAGCGCATGGAAAAAGCATGAAGCATGTTGATGAGAATGGTCATTAGTGAGAAGATTTGTCTTCTTCAGAAGATAAAGCGCACTGACACGTACACTTTTCGGTTCTTTGAGGAACGAGGCTTGAACTGTAGTGTTCAAAAGTCATTATCTCTCTCTTTTCATCATCTCTTGGCAAAACATGTAATCACCCCATTATCATTCAGTAGGCTCTTTGTAGTGACAGCTGATGGAGAAAACTCAATATGATGAATTTGACCCTGAAGTAAACTAACCCGAACTCGTGACTTAAACTTGCACATATGTAACAAAGAGTGGTGCCGAGACTTCATCCTCCATTGAATCTCTAAGTACTCTATACTCTTCAACCAACCAACCATCAAGTATAGACGTACATCACCTCTTGAAAATCCACAATTGAATGTGACATTGAGCACTGCAACGTAACTCCTTAAAGTGATAGTTATTTTGAGGTGATAAGAGCCCGATTCCCCCAAGTGGTAAAAGAAAAGGGAAAAGTCACCCAACAATAACTGGATTTCCAAGTCTTCATTTTTTATAATAATCTCGAACAAGGATCTTGAAGAATCTTCATCCAACCATCCCCGATACCCTCAGATACTAAGTACACTCGCCCGTGATATTTCACTTCAACCTCAAATAAATAATAGTGAATTAACCCCGTTGTCACATCTTCTGGTTAAAAGCTCAAATCTAACCTCCTTTGACGTATTAAAAGTGAACTCTGATAATGGTTTCCATCCCGACCATGGTTAAAGGCACATAACCCCGTAAAACCAAGTAATAACCAAACTGCCATGACGAAAATCCAAACACACATCCACTACATGAAGTACGCCCTTTTATCCCTTCTTCGGAGCAGAAACCGTATCACCAGCATCAGATAAGATCCAGAATTACACTTTCTCTTCTCCAGGATGGTCCATCAACACGGGATTTTACAAGTCTATGGTTTAAACCGAGAAATAGTTTCTTTCCCCGGAGGATTTCATTGTCACGGGATTTTACAAATCTATGATTTAAACCAAGAAATAGATTCTTTTGCGTTATTTTACAAAATCAAGACAAAACCGTAAACAATGTCAGCTTGAATGTGTTATGACAACTTTTGTTTCGGTGAATATCTGTTTAAGGGGAACATGCAGTGGTTCAACAACAGTTCATTCTCCATCATCAATAAATCTTTTCTCAAATATTAAGCTCAAGCCATGAATTTGTATCCTCCGTGAAATTTAGACCAACGTACCACTCTTAATAGAGAATTATCAAGTCTTATGTCTTCATATAATTTGAGATGTCACAATTTCGGAAAGTACAAAATTCATGGCAAATCTCACGACTAAACTCAACATGAGACCCACGACAAGCTTTATCATGATTGTCTCATGAAAACATTCCATACCCGGATAATAATCACCAATGTGATTCGGCCCATTACCAAGGGACACACTCGGCCCAAACAAAAGCAAACCCACCTGATCCATTTACACCCCATAACCCTACTTACTCGGGTTATATAAGTCACTAACCTCACACATAAATCCCTAATATCCCGTATCTAAACCTAACCCTAATTCCTAATGCGCCTCTCTCAACTCAGGTCTCATTTCATCCTCACAAAAATTAGATCGGATAATCAAATACATCTTAACAATCCATAATATCATTCATTCAAATAACCTGACTCTTTCAAATCAATAAGTCCGAGAAGCCACAGGGATGGCTACGAGGGTTTCGGACATGGGACGGCATCAAAAACCAACAAATGATTTCTTGTAAAACAATAACAACAACCGAATCACTGGTAAGTATTGTATTGAACGTGAAATTTCTTTTCAAAATCCGAACAAAAGAGATTAATGAAACGATTTTGTTTTGTTGATTTCTTTTAAATAGTTCAAAACGTAAAGAGAATCTTATGCCTCTAAAGATCTGTGATGATAAAGCTTAAGTGTTATTGGTTTTTCAACCAATCGAAGAACACACAAAGGCAAATCTGAGATCGATCCTTACTTTAGAAATTCCTTTTAAACCGAACAAGAATTTGAGGATGAGACCTATCATGGTTTTGATCTTGCTTTTAACGTTCGGATAATTTACGAACTTTTAAGATCATTGATGTTTATTCTTTAGTGTATAGATCTTTATAGATCTATGTGTTCTATGAACCGCTCACAAAGGATGTTACTAAGATCTATCATATATCATTTTTGAATTGATTATATGTTTGGAGTCGAGATGTAGAGACTGAATGGTTGATTTAGGATAGAATGGAGTTGGTGTTTGATTGTGATGAGTTTGGCTAGTATTGGATGTGGTTTGAAAACAGGCGAGATTTTCTTCTACTATTCCTGCTTGTTCATTTTCTTTTTTAGAATAGGCTTGGACTGATGATGTGGTAACACTGAGGTCGTGACGAGTCTTGTTGTTAAGGTTTTCATGGTCTAGTCTTAGTCTTCTTCTTCATCATTTCTGTCAAGTCGCTAACCTTTTGATTCAAGTCGCTAACCTTTTGAGTCAAGTCGCTAACCTATCCTTTTATGTCACAAGTTGCTAACCTCTTGTTGTCACAAGTCGCTAACCATTAAATCTTACAAGTCGCTATTGACTCAATAGTCAATAGTCAAGTCGCTACATCTTTTAACTCAACAAGTCGCTACTTGGTTTTGTCAAGTCGCTACGACTTGTAAAGACAAGTCGCTACATTATTTGTTATCACAACTCGCTGCTTGTACACCGAATCAGGACATAGTGACATGTTGCATTCAAAAATGCACCACAACTCGCTTCCAAAGTTAACCACAATTCGCTATTAAGAAAAGGACCACAAGTTGCTATAAACTTTTTGACATTTTGCTCCAGCAATTTTTCCGACCACGTTCATAACAAACCCAGAAAAATATCATAAAAAGATCATCCTTTTGACCCATTTAGACCATGAAACATGACAAGATTCATTTTACCCATAAAAAGTGATAAAAATGCTTCCTTATTGTGCCCAGTATGACCACGAAACTAACCAAATGATATCACATAATATTTCGGATAAAGACTGGTAACAAAAAGATGTCAAAATATTGTTTGGGCCAAAAAAATGACACAAGACATAAATCATGTATGGACCATATGACATCTTTTACCAAAAGGATACCAAAACAGTTTATAAACTGTTATCAATAAAAATAGGGAAAGAAAAATTTTCCGACCACAAAAGTACCAAAACAATTTTAAAAACATGTATCAAAACCACAAAAAATCATCAAAACACAAAAACCTTGGCTCTGGTACCATTTGTAGGATCGTAATATTATTGTGTTGATGATTCGGGTGGTCTTGGATGATGGAAATACATGTTAGCCATTTGAGAGAGAAAGAGATGAGAAGGTGTTTCTTGTTAGAGACTTGCTTCGGAAAAATGCAAAGTTAGATTATGAAAGAAGCACCACCCCTTCCATGGATGGAAGGGGTATTTACAATTAAAAAGCTAACATCCTCCTGTCGGACTGTGGATCAGGCATACAGTGGGTAAAGACCTGTCCTTCCTCCACGGTGTTACACTAAACTAAACTACGCTACTAATTAACTAATTAACTACAAAACAACGTAAATAACTACAAGTCTACAAGCTAACATATGCTAGACTATACTTGGGGTGACTCACACTTTCACATGGAATTTCCAATTCCTAACATTTTCCAAGATTCTGAGCATGAAGATACTCCCGTTAGTGCTGAAAAGACTAATCGGAAATCGACACTCCCATATCCGTCTCGTCTTAAAGATCATAATCTTCAAGAAAAGTCCAACCATCAAATGGAAAAGTTCTTCCAAATTTCCAAAGACTTGAATGTGGACATCAGTTTTGTGGATGCCCTTCTCTTGATGCGCAAACTTGCTTCTACGATTAAGGGATTGCTATCAAATAAGGAAAGGTTATATGAGCTTGCTACGACATCTTTAAATGAGAATTGTTCGGCGGTTATTCTCAAAAAACGTCACGAAAAGTTAGGTGATCCCGGCAAGTTCCTCATTCCGTGCGATTTTCAAGGAATTATTCAGTGCTCCGCCTTGGCCGATCTTGGCGCGAGTATCAATTTGATGCTGAAATCAATCTACGAAAAGCTTTCATTGCCCCCACTTACCCCAACATGTATTACCCTCGAGCTAGCCGACCGTACTACTACGAAACCAATTTGTATAGCCGAGGATGTTTTTGTTAAAGTGGGGGAGTTCGATTTCCCCGCTGATTTTGTTGTAGTCGATTTTGATGCCGATCCTCGAGTACCCTTTATTCTCGGAAGATGCTTCTTAAGGACCATGCGTTGATTGATGTGTATGAAGGAGAAATCACTTTAAGAGTTGGTAACCGATAAGGTTTTAAAATGTACCTTTTTTAGGGGCCGTTTAAGCCCTTATTTGATCACTTTTGTATCCGTTATTACTTATTATCGTTCCTTTTCACTTTTTAGGTATCTTGAAGGCAAAATGCTAGAATGACACTTATTCGGACGAAAAGGCGCGAATATATGAATAAAATGGCCAAAGTCAAGAATCGAGACACTCCGGCTGCTGGAACTGAAGGGGACGGCGTCAGGCACAACTAGTGACGCCGTTGGATAACTTTTGTGACGGCTCAGTAGCCAAATTGCCTATTTACAAGTGACGGCTTCAGGTTTTAAAAGAGTAGGGCGTCGCAGCTCAGACGGCCTAGATATGATCCAGACGGCGTCAGAGACTGAAGGCGACGGCGTCACGGGCATAAGGTGACGCCGTCACAAGCTGCAATATGTACGAGAAGTAGTTGATACTGTTTTGGCCATAACTTTTGCATACGAACTCGGATTTAGGTGATTCAAAAGCCCACGCGACCGGAACGAGAAAATCTACGGTTTGGTGAAAAAGTGGTCGTGACGCCATCACTCTTTAGGTGTGACACCGTCACTCTTTTCCGACAGAAAATCTGCCTATAAATAGAACATTATAACTTCACTTTTTGCAGGCTCTAAACCCTAACTCCGATTCCAGGGTTTAGATAGGTATTTTTCCAGAAACTTTGAAGGTTTCAATTACTCCAAAAACATCTTGTAATGGTTTGTTGATTATCTCATAATCCATATATTCAGTTTATCATTATGTCTATCCTATGTTTAATTGTTTGTGTGTATGCTTGCATGTTCTCCATGTCCGGCTAATTTACTTGTGTGTTTGCGTAGCGAATATGAAACTTAATTATTGAATATTGATTAGTTGTCTCTTATCTTAATTGTTAATGATCTAGTATTGCGATAGGTCATCCGTTCTGTAGTTAATGCTTGATTAATCTTTGTGAACCTTAGCTTATGGTACCTAGAGTCATTGTAGGCTAAACCATCCGAAGAGTACCTTAGTGTTAAGTTTATAAATCCTAGAGATTTTGTAGGCAATAACCTTTGGTAGTTTCAAATAGTTAGGGATGAACGCATACCCTACGACCTTAGAAGCACAACGCGTTAAGAATAAGGACGTGACAATTCAACCATAAATAGGAGATAACTATGGAGTAATAAAACCTAAGTAAACACATTTTTAATCATCATACGAGCACACAACAATAGACATAGACTACCCTTAGCTTAGTTAATTAGATAATTAGACAATTAGAGTAATCGGTATAAATACCAACCCCCAAATCCAAACCCCGAAATTCATACCTTTCCATTTCATAAAATATAAAAATACAAAAATAATCATCCCTCACCTTTAGACTTAAATCGACATACACTTCAGCCTAACGACACTATTCCCCTAGAGAACGATATCAATACCTGTGGCTTACCCTAATACTACACTACAATGATTAGGTTCACGGCCTAGGGTGTTGAAAAACTAGCTTGATAAAAAGGAAGTTCCTTTGACCCCGAACGACGCGTGTACCATTATCAAGTTTTTGGCGCCGCTGCCGGGAAATAGTTATTGCTTAGGCTTGATTTCTATCTTGTTTAGGTTCCCTTGCTTGATTCCTATCAAGTAAGCTTTTTTCTCATTTTTAGCTTCCTTGTAGTCTATCCCTCTTCTTTGTGTTTGTGTTCGTAAAATCCTTTTCATTTGTCGCTATGGCAAGTGAAGTTGCATTTAAATCATTAACAAATGAGGAACAATTGAATTTCGCAGATTGGATTGCTTTTTGTTGTTCTAATGAATTTGTGAGTGATCTTAGAGATATCCAAAAGGAGACGGGTGTAAGGTTGGATGGATTTGATAAATTTGGTGCTTGTGTGGCTTCTATTCAACGATCATTGTTAGAATCAACTCCTTTTAGTGAGACCCTCTGGAAAAATTTTGAGAAAAGCCTCCTAAGCATAAACCATCATTTGTCACAACTTGAGGAAATGGATAAGGAGGATTTATCCAACCTTAGGCATCATGATCAAAAAGACCTTGTTTTTAAGAACATGGAACCTAAACCCGAACAAGATTGTGAGATGGTTATAGTTGAACTACCTAGTTGCATGCGTGGGATAGATTTCACCAAAACATATGACACGCGTGAGGAATCCTTTAGGCAAATAGAACATAGTGATCAAATTTTGGAGAATGATTCTTATGAATCGGACCAAGAATTTGAAATGGCGAAAGAAGGATTTGAGATACTTAGGAGTGTATTTGGGTTAGATCATACTAAAACACATGATGAACATTTAGGAGATCTAGATATAATGGAGAATGAGGTGGAAACTCCAAGCCCACAAGCCCTACCATCACTTGAGGAACACACATCGCCTATAACTTACCCGGAAGAAGTAGAAGAGACTATAGGAACCCCGATTGTAGAACCTTTGGACCAAATGCCACTAGAGAATGTTGGTTTAGATGCTTGTTGTCATGACCTCTCTCTTAGTCCTAGGAAGTTCCTAATTTTGATGAACCGGAGCCTCAACCAAAAACCTTACCCAATTTTCCGTCTTTAGATGTAAATCTTGGAATTGAATTAGGCCCCAATCCACCCATCAAAATAAATAGTTCGGGTAGTTGCTTGATAAAGGTGGTAGACTCTAGGCCATGTAGAGTGGAAGCTAATATAGGAGTAACCCATGACCTTACACACTTATATCACCCATTAATGGTTGATAACAAGAAACATTATGGGTTTAAACCGGGTTTATTAGGTCAAGATGGATCCTTAACTAAGAATCTTTTGAAGTTGATAGAAGATGATTCATTTTTAGGAGAGATATTTGATTCACCCGCTACACCCATAAAATTAGGTAAGGTTAGAATGAATGGAGCACACCCTTTTGAGCATATAAATCACCCATCACCTTCACCTCACGTGGCAAATTTCCACCCTAAGGGTGTGTCTTGCTACTATCACCCGCACTTAAAGTTAAGTGTAGGGAAAACCTCCCCTTTATCCGTTAAATAACGGTAGAGTCAAGCTCGTGACTCGAACAAAAACAAGCGCTTCTTGGGAGGCAACCCATGTGTATTTGTTTTTCATTTTTATTTGTGTGCCATATATCTTTTCATTATTGTATGTTCTCATGTTTGAATTTGTGAAAATGCTTTATTTTTTTTAACCTCGTCTTAATTACATATAAAGGTATTTTACATAAGGGATAAGCGTAGGGAGGATTACACACGTTTTCAAAAGAAACATGAACATGAGAATTACAATTATTTAAAAGATATACATTTGTGTTTGTTCGAGTCAAATGCTTGTATCGAGTCATAATGGATGTTGTGCAGAAATTTTTTTCCAGATTTTGAAGATATAAATTTTCCATAATTTTTTCCAGAAAATAGCAGACCAGTTTCTGTCAGGATAACCTGACGGCGTCAGGAGGAGTAGAAACAGCTTCTAACTTTTTCTCGATTTCTGTGCTACTTATAAATGTTTTGGAATTTTCCAGGTCTTAATTTTCTAGAATATCTGCAAACATCCATTCCACAAGCATTATATCTTATTTAAGTCTGGAATTACATCTTGCTAAGAATTTTGTTTGTTCGGTTTGATGCGTTGGGTTGTCTGTTTTCTTAAAGTGTGCAAGTTTTATTTATCAAGAAGAAAATACGAAAGATTGGAAGAAACTTTTAACGCATACATTCTTCTTGAAGAAAGATTTAACCACTACTTCACACGGATCCTACCAAGCTAATTAGGGGAGTACTAGTTTCTTTCGTTTTTTATTACCTCCTATTATCATAACTTTGATACTTTCGAGGAACATTGGGGACAATGTTCAGTTTAAGTGTTGGGAGGGAAAATAAAACGGGAACTTTGAAACTATGCTTATCCTTGATTATTTGCTTTGTCTAAATGCATTTGTGTAATAAACCATGAGAAAATGTCAGTTAGGGTAATTTTGGCACCAAATTTAAAATTTTTCAAGACATATAGGAGTGGGCCATTAGTCTTAACAAAAGCGTCTCATGGATAGGAAGTTATATGACTAGCATAAAAAAAACCTTTACCACTTAAATTCCACCCAAAATGTAAGGATCGCCCTTAGATTAGTAGGAATTAAAGCATTCATCTTTAATGCATAGTTTGTGAACCGGTAGTATAATAGATTCTAGAACTTGTTTTGTGATGCATCCCGAGATCGCTAGTAAGACTACACTTGTGTAGTTAGGAATAACTAAATGATAAGAGGCATTAGGATAACCCTTGTTTGATACCCGTAATATAATTACTTCTTCCACATCGGTTGAGTAATTCCCCCACACCTTTGCGTTGTACTCATCTTTAGGGCACAATACCTCTAGTTAACCCCTCAGAACCTATCTTGTTCGCGGTTCTCGTGATGTTTCGGTGTTCCGGAATATCAATGAAGAGCATTGTTTACAACCCACCCCCAAATGTACACCCAAATCGCCTTAGCCTACCTTGTATGCACTCACTTTTAGTGCATTATTGTTATCACCCTAAACCCTTAGTTCAATTATCTAGTTGCTTGCATAAGTTGCTAAGTCGAGTCATATCCTTTGTACACAGTTTTGGGACGATTGGAACTCATGGGAAAAGTTAAAGTTTATGAAATGACGGGAAGGGAACGTTAAATTCAAATTTCCTTTATTTGCATAATAATGTACTCCAAGTGTTTTGATCTTTTCAATTCGGGTCAAATTAGTGTTAGAGTAATAAAAAACTCAAGTGTAGGGATGTGCCTATAAATCCCTATCATTTTGATTTTATCGTAGAGGATGGTGGAGTAAAAGTGTAGAAAAAAAACGAAAAAAAAAACGAGAAAAAAAAAGAAAAAGAAAAAAATATATAGAGTGAAAAAAAATCATACGGGCTACCATCCTTTATCTATCTTTAAATTTATGTTTGTTTGTTTCAGTTATCTAGTGTCTAGAGTGTCGAGTCTTGGCTTAGCAACGCTATTCTTCGCATGCTTGTAACATAAAGATTTTTGACTTGCCACCACTAAATAGCCTATCCCGCTAAACCCTTTGTTTCCCAACCATAAGCCTATCATTACAACCCTTTAAAAGACCTCTTGGATAGTCTTTCCTAGGTGCTTACGCCAAAGCGATGGAGGTTTGATCTAGTCTCAAGCCTATGGTAATCTATGTACTAGGACCGGTTAATGAGTGTTTATCTTCCATTTCCAACTTGTTATATTTCAGATACACCTGAGAGATGTGAGTATCCAAACACCCCATGTGAGGTGCTAGTGTGTAATTTTCGTGCTTGTTATGACTTTTGCGGGGCTTATATGTGTTGTGAATTATTCTAATCTAATGCTTCATGACCTCTAACTTATAAATTGATTGGCTAAAAGCACATTTTCTTGAGGACAAGCAAATACCAAGTATAGGGATATTTGATAAGGTTTTAAAATGTACCTTTTTGAGGGGTCGTTTACGCGCTTATTTGATCACTTTTCTATCCGTTATTACTTATTATCATTCCTTTTCACTTTTTAGGTATCTTGAAGGCAAAATGCTAGAATGACACTTATTCGGACGAAAAGGCGAGAATATACGAAGAAAATGGCCAAAGTCAAGAATCGAGACACTCAGCCGCTGGAACTAAAGGGGACGGCGTCAGGCACAACTAGTGACGCCGTCGGACAACTTTTGTGACGGCTCAGTAGCCAAATTGCCTATTTACAAGTGACGGCTTCAGGTTTTAAAAGAGTAGGGCATCGCAGCTCAGATGACCTAGATTTGATCCGGACAGCGTCAGAGACTGAAGGCGACGGCGTCATGGGCATAAGGTGACGCCGTCACAAGCTGCAACATGTACGAGAAGTAGTTGATACTGTTTTGGCCATAACTTTTGCATACGAACTCGGATTTAGGTGATTCAAAAGCCCACGCGACTGGAATGAGAAAATCTACGGTTTGGTGAAAAAGTGGTCGTGACGCCGTCACTCTTTAGATGTAACGCCGTCACTCTTTGCCGACAGAAAATCTGCCTATAAATAGAACATTATAACTTCACTTTTTGTAGGCTCTAAACCCTAACTCCGATTCCAAGGTATAGATAGGTGTTTTTCCAGAAACTTTGAAGGTTTCAATCACTCCAAAAACTTCTTGTAATGGTTTGTTGATTATATCTTAATCCATATATTCAGTTTATCATTATGCCTATCCTATGTTTAATTGTTTGTGTGTATGCTTGCATGTTCTCCATGTCCGGCTAATTTACTTGTGTTTTTTCTTAAGGAATATGAAACTTAATTATTGAATAGTGATTGGTTGTCTCTTATCTTAATTGTTAATGATCTAGTATTGCGATAGGTCATCCGTTGTGTAGTTAATGCTTGATTAATCTTTGTGAACCTTAGCTTATAGTAGGCTACACCATCCGAAGAGTACCTTATTGTTAAGTTTGTAAATCCTAGAGATTTTGTAGGCAATAACCTTTGGTAGTTTCAAAGAGTTAAGGATAAATGCATACCCTACGACCTTAGAAGCACAACGCGTTAAGAATAAGGACGTGACAATTCAACCATCAATAGGAGATAACTATGGAGTAATAAAACCTAATTAAACACATTTTTAATCATCATACGAGCACACAACAATGGAAATAGACCAGCCTTAGCTTAGTTAATTAGATAATTAGACAAGTAGAGTAATCGGGAGAAATACCAACCCCCAAATCCAAACCCCGAGACTCGTACCTTTCCATTTCATAAAATACAAAAATACAAAAATAATCATCCCTCACCTTTAGACTTAAATCGACATACACTTCAGCCTAACGACACTATTCCCTAGAGAACGATATCAATACCCATGGCTTACCCTAATACTACACTTTAACGATTAGGTTCACTGCCTAGGGTGTTGAAAAACTTGCTAAACGAAAAGGAAGTTCCTTTGACCCCGAACGACCCGTGTAGCGTTATCAGTAACGAAGCCGTCACGTTCAATTTTAACAATACTTCTAAATCTCTAACCAACCAATATAATGTGGCCAAAATTAATGACACCGAGGTGACAAAGGACGTGGGAATTCCTACTAATAATGGAAGTACCAAAAACGTCCAACCTCCAGTTGTTCAAAAAAGTTGAGCCTAAAGCATCAAGAATTGAACCGAGTCTTTCACGTTTTACGGTTAAAAGTTTGTTAACGATACGTGCTAAGCAAAAGAAGATACTAGAAAAGGAGAATATAATGGTTGTGGTGGAAAATTCTAGCTCTAAGAGCACACCACTTGTCCCACCTCCGTTTTTTGTTTATCGAATTGATCTTGTTCCTAAGAACATCGAGTTTTCTTTGAGTGGCAATCCCACTCCTTCTTCTAAAAATTTAGAACTTTATTCTTAACAAATCAATTTTTGATTCTTCCCCTTCCCTCACTCCATCTGAGGGAACTGATTCTATCATGGAAGAAATTGAGGCTTATTTAAGAAATGATTCAGTTTCACCAGAAATTGATAATTCCGACATCAACAACGAGGGAGATATTTGTTTGATTGAAGAAATGCTTAAAATGGACTCTTCACTCCCTCCGAAAGAAAATGAAAGTAAAGTAGTCGATCCGTCTACTAATCCTCCGGAGGCCGAGCTCAAGGATTCTTCTATCGATTTGCTTCTCGAGGAGTTCGCCGATGAACTCCCTCGCATGGATCCTCTTCCACCAGGAAGTGAGGATGACGTCTTTGATTTTAGATCCGACTTACGAGAAATCGAATATTTTTTATATCAAGATCCGTCAATTGACTTAGAGAAGTTCACCGATGAACTTGCTCCCATAGACTCGATTCCGTCAGAAGATGGTTTTTTGGAAGAAAAAGAATATGATGATCCATTTTACCCGTAGAAATAAAAGAAAGTGGAAGTTTCTACTGATGAGCTTGTTGATAATGAGGTCCCACACTGTTTTTTATCTGAGAGTGATTCCTCTTCTCGTGAGGATTTTCCCGTAGATGATACTTTGACTTCCTTCCTCTCCGAGGACAAGATTTTTAACCCTGGGATACTCATCGAAGAAGAATTTCATAAAACCAAAGTTATACAGAAAAAGGATCCTATCTTGGATGCCTTCATTATTGTGCCCTCGAAATGCATTTCTCTGTACCATGGACTCCCTTCTTCTATGGAGTATTCTTATTGTGATCCGTCATCCCTTCGTCCGCCCGCTAAACCACCGGATGATGGATCATTATTTCTTAATATACCTTTTGTGAGTTTGGGAGGAGTTATTCAGTATGTGCTTGAGCCCAACATTTTCTTTCCATCCCAACCCACCCATTCTCTTTCCCTCCGGAGTGAGGATACCATCTTTGATCCGGGTATCCTTCCCGCTTGCTTCCCCAAGGACAAATGAATTCGGGGACGAGTCAGGCTAGCGACTCGGTGATCAAAAATAGTAGCGCTTCGTGGGAGGCACCCCATGCTTATCTCTATCTTCTTTCTATTTTCTCTAATAAGTGACGTGAAGGGGTTAGCCTCTTCGATTTCTCGTGTTTGGTTGTTTGTGATGTTTTGTCCAGGATTTTCCCGATATCAAGACTCTCGTGCTCAAAGTTTGTCTTTTCTCCACTCGAGTTTCATGATCGATGCTGATGGAAATCCGATATCTGAAATCTTATCAACTAACGTTTATCTTCTAGCATACTTAATAAACGGCTTTTAGATTTTCGTTATTACCCTTGCCTTTAAACATTGAGGACAATGTTTCGTTTTAGTCTAGGGTGGGTAATCTTCGATTTAATTTGACCGCACTTGCTTATTCTCTGCCGTGTTTCTCTCGCAACCCCGTTTTTCCTTAGAAAATGAAAAAATTGTGCAAAAATGAGAAAAATTTAAAAATTTTCGTAAGCTTTTGCTAGTTTTATGATTGAAAAGTTCTTGCTAGTCTCTTAGAAGTTTCTTTAAATATGCGTTTTTCTTGAAATAGCCTTTGCTAATTGCTTAGACAAGAGGCTATAAAATGCGATTCTAGCTCACAAGGCCAAGAATTTGCAAGTCTCCCTAAGTGATTTTAAATATGCGAAGCTTACACAAGGATTTGCTAGTTTCTAATAAGTGAATTTAAAAATGAGAGACTTGAGATTATTTTACGAAGCATTTGCTAAGCTAATATATGTTTTGACACCTTGTTGACTTTCTGCTGGTGAGAGTAGGAATGGAATTCTGACTTGACCGGGCGTGTTGAGCCCTAGCTTGTTCCCTGAACCATAGATAATCTAAAAATTATCGGCTAAGCATCCGCGGATCTCATTACTTTGGATTTTAAATTTGCGGAGATCGAGGAATGATAGAGTTACTTATGAGTTTAGATGCTAAGCATGGAGTAATTGGTTCTCTTTAGAGCCCGTCGAAGGTCAAAATTGTTTCACCCCATATATGTGTAAAAATAATTAAAGATGTTGAGTTTTAGACGTTAGTTAGTTCTTTATCTTCTTTAGAGAATCTTTGTCCATTAGAGTTGGGTACACATCGAGGTACTATCAGTGTTGAGGTATAAAAACCGTAGGATTCAGAGTTTGGCACAAAAATTAACATGAAATAAAGCCCAAATGTATTAAAGTGAAACAATCCAAAGCCATAAAAGTTTTCTATGTCCAACGGTACCCCCATTGTCATGGACTTCAAAAAGGTGGAGGAAATCCAAAGTCATAATAAGACTTCTGATAAAACGGTAATCCTGTTGAGTTAGTTGTTGAAAAGACCGAGGGCTAAATTGCAAAAATGAAAATGTGCTGAAATAAGTGTTAAGCCAAGCTTTGAATCCGGGAGATATCTAAATAAAGCTTCTGTCTCTGGACTCGTAGATGAGTTGTTTTGGTCGCCATAAAATGGATATCTTCCTAAATTGTGTTAAATTAGGACCTTGATGTGGACCTCATTCTTGTGTGCAACGGTTTTCAAGGGAAGATGGATAACTAATTATCGACTTAGCTTCATATCTTTATCGGAATAAAAATTATCGAAACGAGAAATTTGAAGAAATTCATTTCTCACAAAAATAAAATAAATAGAGGAAAATAGGAAAATGGGAGCAAACGGTAATTACACAAGTAACTTCCATGGGTAGTGTTAGCATCTAAAGTCATATCTAACAATGATTTCGATTTTACGCTTATTTTGGGGACTTGTGAAAAATTAGGGATGATGTATTCTATCCATATGGTCACTTCACGCTGGGTTGTGTTTCATACTTCGTGATCCTAACTTGTCGTTTGAAAAATGTTGGAGTTATTGATCGACATGAAAGTTCAACAAACCGTCACTCATAATCGGAATGTGCTTAATCGTAATATCTACATGTGAATTAAAAGGTAAATGGGGCATTTTTAGAATTAAGGGTCTCTTAATCTATTTTGAGGAATCTTTGCTACTTCTTCATAGGTTTAGTAGAAAGAGATTGAAATCCTTAGTTTTAGAAGCATGAGTTGATTGCATTGCGTAGGGACACGACAATCGTCTAGTCTGGGGTTTTTGGTACGTGCTAAAACACATACCATTTCTTTGTCAAAATAAATACAAAATAACAAGAAAAGAGCCGTTTATTGCTAATATATATTGGTATCTTGAGTTTATGCTTGTGCAGGTACAGATATGTCAAAACACGCAAAAGAAAGCCAAATCAGCCAAAAACCCGAGCACGAGAGATAAAGAGTGCTAAAGCTGAGCCGGAAGGTCAGAATTAAGCATTTGTAAAGATTTTCATGCTGAGAGGATGATTTATGAAAGATTTGATCAAGTTCAAAGAATTGGTAGAATCAGTCCCTTAATTTTCAGCATTTGGCAAAATCTACCCTTGAGATTCAGAAATGGCAAAAGTGGCCCTTTGATTATTGGAGATTGTCAAGATTAGCCCTTGGGTTACATTTTCAAAATTTATATTTTTGGTCCTTGAAAAATCAAAATTTAGATATTGGGTCCTTATGGTAATACACGGATCATATGATTAGTTTAAGTCCAATTTTATTACACTACTAGCCCAAAGTCAAAGCCCAACTAAGCCTGGTCAACTCCACATTACAACCGGTCAATAATAGAGTTTGATTTGAACCCTTCACCACTCTGACCCCAGTCACAAATACCATTGAACCCCCACCCTCGGTCAAAAAAATAGTCAAACAATTATATTTTACTCTTACGTAGTTACCCGCTAAAAAATCACCCCCAATTCACCCAAACCCAGAATACATAAACCCTAAAACACCCCTTTCTCTAATTGAGCACAATTGGTATAATTAAGGGCAAAGATGTACTTTCTGCTGACAAACCTGACACACGGAAAGCCAGGTTGGCAATCCGTGTGTCACATTACCCATTCCTTGACTCTGATTGGAGTAAAGGACGTGGCTAAGTTGATCTAAGAGCTTGGATTGAAGATGTGAGGTGGATGGGTGATCTAACGACTGGAATGCACTCAGAGAAAGCACAGTATCAAGTTTCTGGATCCTTCCAAATGCTCAAGCTTCGCCTATATAAACCTCTCATTTTCACCATTGTAATCCAAGTAGTATAGTAGTAGTTTTTGAGTATTTTGTAGTTTATTAAATGTTTTCAATGTTTTAGTTTAATTTCAGTTATTAAATTCCATTTTGTACTCAAGTTTCTTATCAATATAATCATTTTAGTTTGAATTCTTATTTAATTCTTATTTCTGTTTTCATAGCTTAAAGTTCAATTTCAGTAATCAAAGTAGCTTATTACATTTTAAATTCAGCTTATAAGTTCTTCTAAATAAAAATCTTAAAAAAATAGAAAAAACCTTTAAAAATAAAAAATATTCCAATTCTGTTCTCAAGTAAACATCAGTTTGTGATTTTGTTAGTATAAGCTCTAATAAGCTTAATAATAGCTTAAAAGTGTTTGTTAAGCTCTTTACTCAGAATCTACTCTTAAATCAAATTTTGGTCAACTAAAGTCAAAGTTGCAGAATCAAGGGTGAATTGTTCTATGTTGCTTAGATAGCTATGGATTTGGGTTGATTGTATTGACTTGGGGTTGATATCAGAATTTAGATAGTGGTTCTTTTATCTGTTAAGCAAACCATTGTGGTTGGACAACTGTTAGTATTCTCTTACTCTTAAATCTGTTTTAGCTTAAATTCTTTGTGAATTTTTCTTTAAATCTGAAGATGATGGTATGATTTAGTTTGTTTAATTGTAGTTTCAAAGTAATCTGTTTCTGTCATCATCTTTACAATTTCTGTATTTGCATCAGTGAGATCAGAACTACTTAAATGTAAGATTGCTGTTATCTTTGCTTCATTTAGGTTCATTGGAGTATTGTGAATATGGTTTTAAGATTAGTAAGGCCTAGATTAGAGTTTTGATTGTAGTAATTTGCATATCAGTATTTTAAGTAGTGTTTGCTATAAGGTTTAATTCTGAGTAAGAGGTTAAAACAGAGGTATATTTAGGTTGCATTAGTTTGATTTAGCATCACTAAGTCATATTTAGCCATTAAATTGCACCTTATATCAGTAAAAGTCAAAATTGATTTTTATCTACTTTAATTTGATCATCAGGTAAGTGTAGGAGTAGCACAGATTAGAATTTGGTGTTAGGGTCATTAATATAGCTTAATCTAGTTTAATTTTACCATAAAACATCATAATCAGTCAGTTTTAGTGAATTAAATCTCATGTAAGTCAAAGTTCTACTTCTGTTTCAAAAGTCAATATGTCATTAAATTGTTTTTGCGCTGAACTTTGTGGATTTTTAATTTCTAAATCTGTGGTCAAAAACTAATGAGATTTTGGAATTAACTAGTTCAGTTGGTGGTCTACAACAAGACATTTTTGGTTTAATTTTATGATTTTTCTAAAATCGTTAAATCTGTGCTTAAAGTTGGCTGATTTTCAAAAGTGCCTTGTGCACAAGTTCTTGTGATCAAACAGGTTATTTGCAGATCTCAGGACAAGCTCATTAGAGCTTGTTTTGAGATCAACTTTGGTCCAGTTGTTCTTTGGTTGGTCATCTAGAGGATCCCATATCTGGATTTAAGTTTCAAGTAGGTTTGAGTGCTTATTTTTAAGTTAGAATATAGGACATCAGACTTGTTTTGCACTTAGTTGATTTTGAACTGAGATTCGTGTAGCTGGTCATTTTGATGTATAGGCTAGTAGTTTTAAGTTGTTTTCACTTAGTTTTAGCTTATTACAAGTAGTGGTAGCTTATGGTTCTTTATAGTAGCTGTTAGCTTATTCTAGTTAGCTTAATCCATAGCAGTTTCATAGTACCATTCAATTCCAACATCCTAGAGTAGCTAATTTTATTTTTCCTAGTTTTCTATTCATATTTTAGAATTTCCTTGAAATTTTCATATTTTTCCAGTACTGTTTTCTATTTTTCCCATTTTAAATTAGTTTTTAGTTAGCTTTAAATACAAATAAATCAGAAAAAGCTCCAAAAAATATGTTTTCAATTTTCTTAGATTAAGAAAATATAAAATCCAAAAAACAATTTTTCCATAATTTTCCTAGTGCAAATAATAATTTTTATCAATTTAATTAGTTTAAAATAGTTTTTGATTCACAGAAAATAGAAAAACGTTTAGAAAAATACAAATCCAATTTTCAAAAGTCTTTTTAGTTATTTTAGATATTTAAAACTTAGGTTCACAATTTTCCAACTTGTTTTCATCATTTTTAGATATCGTGTTTTAATTTAGAATTTAGAAATTAGTTTTTAATTCAAATAAAAAAAATAAAAAATAAAAAAAATTAGTTTTAAATCTTAGTTTAAAAATAATTTATTAACATTTTTAGAACTTAGATTAGACGTAGTTACATTTAATTCGTGTTTCGTTTGAATTGTTATTTGCATATTTAGTGTAATTATTTGTTTCCCGATAGATTAATTCCATTACATGCTTCCCATTTCCCGTAGTGTAGATAAAATCAAATCAAAATCCAAAACATCGATCATTTTAATAATAAACCTAAAGCGACGTTGTCCATTCAAACCTCGTTGGGAAACGACTCGGATTTCCTAATCCGCTATCACTTATCACTCACAGGATTCGATTCACTATCCTTTTTCCTAAGAGGATTTTAAATCATTCCTTGTGGTTATTTTTGGTATTGATATCGTATATTTTCTCCCTACACATGCAACACATACCAGTGGTAAAGGGTTTTGTGCTAGTCATATAACTTCCTATCCATGAGACGCTTTATTAAGACTAATGGCCCACTCCTACATGTCATGAAAAATTTTAAATTTGGTGCCAAAATTACCCTAACCGATATTTCTCATGGTTTATTACACAAATGATATTGGACAAGGCAAATGGTCAAGGATAAGCATAGTTTCAAGGTTCCCGTTTTATTTTCCCTCCCTACACTTAAACTGAACATTGTCTCCAATGTTCTCCGAAAGTATCAAAGTTATGATAATGGAAGGTAATTAAAAATGAAAGAAACTAATACTCCCCTGATTAGCTCGTTAGGATCCTTGTGAAGTAGTGGTTAAATTCTTCTTCAAGAAGAATGTATGCGTGAGAAGCTCCTTCCAATCTTATGTATCTTCTTCTTGATAAATAAAACATGCACACTTTAAGAAAACAAAAGAAACCTTCGCGTAAAATCGGCGGTAACACTATATATGACTCTACTAAACTAAGATATAATGCTTGTGGAATGGATGTTTGCAGATTTTCTGGAAAACTAAGATCTGGAAAATTCCAAAAAATTATAAGTAGCACAGAAAACGAGAGAAATTAAGATAAGTTATTTCTGCTCCTCCTGACGCCGTCAGGTAGCGAGTCTGACGCCGTCAGGTTATCCTGACATAAACTATTCTGCGATTTTCTGGAAAATTTACATCTTTAGAATCTAGAAAAATTCCTGCAAAACATCCATTATGACTTGATACAAGCATTTGACTCTAACAAACACACATGTATATCTTTTCAATAATCGTAATTCTCATGTTCACGTTCTTTTAAAAACGTGTGTAATCTTCCCTACACTTATCCCTTTTGTAAAATACCTTTATATGTAATTAAGACGAGGTTAAAGACAAAATAAAGCATTTTCACAAATTCAAACATGAGAATAAACAATCAATGAAGAGATA
Organism: Chrysanthemum makinoi; assembly: GCA_910596185.1. NCBI lineage: Eukaryota > Viridiplantae > Streptophyta > Magnoliopsida > Asterales > Asteraceae > Chrysanthemum > Chrysanthemum makinoi. The sequence goes on along the minus strand of OU343225.1, from coordinate 159,997,762 downwards.
TACGACACACAAACAAGAAAAAAATTAAGCACGGGTTGCCTCCCACGAAGCGCTTTTCTTTATTTATGAGTCTTGTAGCTAGACTCGAAGTCGTGCCCTCTACGTGACTTCATTACCGTCACCTTTTTCCTCATGACAGTCTCTATTGGGGTTTTCCATGTTATAGTAATGCCCTATTATGCATCTTTCTAAGAAGTCATCTTCTCCCCGATCGGTTCTATATTCCGGTCCTAGTTTCAAGCAATCCTTATAGAACCCGAAAATCTTATCCATCACATAATCTACTCCCTTCTCCTTATCCTCCTCATTCCTATAGTGGACCGATATCTTAAGTTCTTTTTCATCATTGGATAATGAGAAAATTTTCTCAATCTTAAACGCATTTGGTAAGCTATGTCATCGGTCTCATCCTTAAATCTCACTATTCCTAATGACAGATCATAAGTCATCCCGGTGTTCTCTATGAAAGGCTTTCCTAGAATAACGTGGGACAAGCTAGGATCTATGGCCGTACTAATATCATCCACAATTATGAAATCCATAGGATACGTGAAACTACCTAAATAAACGGGCAATCCTTTAACGTTACCAAGGAAATTACAACTAACCCTCGGATTATCGGGATCTTGCCTAGTTGGGATAGGCTTATTCATTACCCAATTATAGTAGGTGCTAATCATGATATTTATCGGGGACTTGCGATCAATGTAGGCCTTTGCCACAAAAAGATGTACTATGCAACATGGTATGTTAAGATTCCAAGGGTTCCAAAACTTGATCCTAGGGCTTTTCCTAACATACATGTGACGGAGGTCGCGTACTAAGTGTGGGTGGTGAGAGAGTTATTCTTGCGTAAGAAACTTATTGAAATAGTCATCGCCTACTTCATCTACTTCCTCGGTTGTTTCATTCCTAGGGGTCTCACTAACCTCAAGTACCGTCTCATGGTTCGCTTCGTCATTTGTCCTATTAGGTTTCACTAAGGTGATGGTATTGACGAATTGAACGTGCTTGGCTAACTTACTTGGGTCCTTAATCTCTACACCGGAAGCTTCAGGAGAATGAGTTGAGATGGCATTAACCTTCCTATCACTATTGATCATGGCTATCAAAAGGTTATCTATCTTCCTATCCATCTCGGCTTGTTGTTGGTTAAAGCGGTCTGAGAGCTTAGCTATTTGAGCTTCGGGAGAATGAGTTGAGATGGCATTAACCTTCCTATAACTATTGATCATGGCTATCAAAAGGTTATCTATCTTCCTATCCATCCCTTCTATGTTTTGTTGGCTAGGGCCGTGAGAAGGGGGCCATGAGAAATCATTGGAGGTGAATTCTTTGGTCTGTCCCCAATAGAAGTCGGGTTTGCCCTTCCATGCTTCTCGGGCATCATTGAAAGTCCTGGGTCCGAGTGTTGTAGGGAATCTTCCTCTCGTTCCATTGGTACGCGAGGATGCGTAGTCAACCAGAAGCTTGTTCAGGGAGTCTTGTGCAAGTCTTGAAGTGTCATGAGGACCACTACATAGCTCACACAAGGAAGAAACTTTGTTCACTTGGAGTGAAGACTTAGGATTTCCGTAGGAGCTCATTAGGAATTTGACTTGATCTTCAAGTTCGAGCATCCTATGATCGGAAGGTTGTGAGTCAATGGGAGGCAAGGAGATTGCCTTTACGGTTTTGGGCAACTCACAGGGGTCATTCCAACTTTCGTTGTCATAGAGAGCAAGGTCCTCTATTATACCCCACGATTCTTCCGCGGTGAGATCACTAAGTTTACCACCAGCCGCTTGGTCGATGGATCGCTTAGTTAAGAAGTTAACATGATCATAGAAGAGTTGGACTTGAAGCCAAAGATCAATGCTGTGATGAGTGAATTTATGGAGTAAGTCCTTGAATTGAGTACATGCTTCGTAGAGAGATTCACCTTAACGTTTTTGGAACATCAAGATTTCATTCCTAAGCTTAGTAGTTCTCCTCGGTGGGAAAAATTGGGCAAGGAAACGAGTGGTGAGATCATCCCAACTTGAGATGGAGCTGGCGGGAAGTCGCTCAAGCCAATTACTAGCTTGGTCCCATAGAGAGAATTGGAAGAGACACAAACGCGTAGTCTCCCGAGTAGTAGCATCGAGGTCGATGGAATCGAAGATATAATGGAAATACTTAAGATGCTGATTAGGATCTTCGGAACGAAGTCCATGGAATGCACATCCGTTTTGCACCAACCGGATGGTGTCGGATCGAAGGGCCGTAGTTTGGGCTTGGTCGTGAAGCTCAAATGGTGTTCCTATAGCCTAGGTGGCTTGGTCTTGAGTATTCACCAAGAGTACGGCCTCTTGGTGGGTCATTTGGTGGTGGGTTGATGATTGGTGGTTGATTATCACCTTCCATGATGAAAAGTGATGGGATTACGTACAAATGTCACGAAGAAGGGGGATAGACTACGAGGAAGCTAAAAAAATGGGAAAAAAGCTTACTTGTTAGGAATCAAGCAAGGGAACCTAAACGAGATAGACTCCTAACTAGCTATTCTATTCCGGTAGCCAAAAACTTGATAGCCACAACTTCGCGTCGGGGTAAAAGGAAACTTCCTTTTCTTCTCGAGCAAGTTTTTCAACCACCTAGGCAAAGGAACCTAATCGTTGTAGTGTAGTATTAGGGTAAGCCTCGGCATTGATATCATTCTCTAGGGGAATAGGAATGCTAGTGAGAAATTACTAAGCTAAGGTTGGGGTTGAGGAAGATTATTTTTTATCTTTTTATATTTTTTAGAAAATTGAAAGGTACGAATCTCGAGTATTGGATTTTAGGGGTGGTATTTCTACCGATTACTCTACTATTATCTAATCTAATTAACTAAGCTAAGGGGTATTCTATGTATAATTGATGTGTGCTCGTATGATGATTAAAGATGTGTTTACCAAGATACTATTACTCCCTAGTTATCTCCTATTGATGGTTGAATTGTCACGTCCTTATTCTTAACGCGTTGTGTCTTCTATGGTCGTAGGGTATGCTTTTTTCCCTAACTCTTTAAGACTACCTTAAGGTTATTGCCTACAAAATCTCTAGGATTCATAAACTAACTGTAAGGTTATCTTTGGATTTTTAGCCTACAACAAATCTAGGCGATCATAAACTAATGTTCACAAAGATTACTCAAGCATTAAAAACACCACGATGACCTATTGCAATCCTAGGCCAATTACAATTAAGATAAGAGACAACCAATCAATATTCAATACCTAGGTTTCATAGATCTAAGCAAACACACAAGTAAATTAGCCGAACATGGTGAACATGCAAGCATACACACATACAATTTAAGACATAATTAAATCAATGAAGTAAATTACTTATCTTGTTGTAAAATAGGGTATGAGAACCCTAAGATACTGCCAAGACAACCAAAAATCGTTATTAGGTTTTACTCCACAATTCTACCTCTTAAAAGTCTGAAAATTTGAATTTTGTATATAGAGTTACAACTACGACGGCGTCACTCTTTAATTGTGACACCGTCGGATCGCAGCCATTAGGGTTTCGTCTTGACCACGTCAACTTTTTGACGGCGTCACCTTGTGGTTGTGACGCAAATGACTTCATCTTCTCGCCATGAATCGAATCTAGGACGTCTGAGTTGTGACGCCCTACTCTTTAAAGCCTGACACCATCAGGTACAAAATAGCAATTTCACTTCTGAGTCGTCACAATTATAGGGACGCCGTCACCCTTTATCTGTGATTCCGTCGGCTTGCGGCTTCAGCAGCTTGAGTGTCTCGATCTTGACTTTGGCCATTTTCTTCACATATTCACGCTTTTCGTCCAAATAAGTGTCATTCCAGCATTTTGCCTTCAAGAGACCTAAAAAGTGAAAAGGAACAAAATTAAGCAGTAACTGATATAAAAGTGGTCGATTAAGGGCTTAAATGACCCCTCAAAAGTGTACCTTTTAAATCCTTATCGCGACTATTTGGTGATGTAGGTGGTTCCCTATTTAACAAGAAGGTTGGTGAGTGGGAAGTTCTCGGTGATGAGTGCTCTAATGAGTAAAGATTTGGATGAGGAAGAGGTTCGGTGAAGGGAAGTAGTCTATGTTATAGGATTGAAGGCTTAGGCGTTTTACTAGAACTAGGTGCGTTTGGTTTAGAGCTTGATGAACCCTTTTCTAACCCAAGAGGTCTAATACTAATTCTTGCGGTTCTCTTGGCTATTGTTGATTGGGATTGTTGAGGTTGGATTCTAGCATTATGACCTCCTACGGGTGATGATTCGTTGGATGATATCTCAGGGACCATATGAGTATTCCTTTTGGATGAACCTTTGGTTGAAGAGTTGTTGCTAGATGCTTTAGTCATAGTGATGGTGAGGATGCAATAGAAGTCTCCAACTACTGATTTTTAGGATTGTGGTAAGAGTGGTGACTTAAGCTCTCAAGAGTGTTTGGTTTATAAAGGGTGAGTTTGAGTTAAGGAATTAAATTTTGACCACTAAGAGAATTTGGCATGCACCAAGGTCAACTATGGTGTTGTTCAGCTCTATGGAATCATTAAATGGTAACTAAAAGAGTTTAGATTACCAAAGATGGTTTAAATTTTGAAAGAAAAGCTGATTAGAAGCGTTTTGTAGACACGGATCCCACGGATCCCTCTCACTGGGATCCGTCTGGTTATAAACCGGGGATCCGTCTGTCAGTCAGAAATATGGTGAAGTGATTATGCTCTTTTAATGTCTAGTGCCTATAAATCTTGAGGGTTTGACTTTCCTTAGATTTCTTAAGTGATAGGTGACTTAAATGTCCAACCACAAGGAGTGAGGATACTTAATTATGTTATTAGGTAGGAAAGTGGATATTTTGAGAGTGTAACTAAATGTTTAAGGATGATACTCATTGATTTGAGTATGACGAATGATGGCAATTGATCCTAGAGATTAGATGATGACTTAAGAGAAATTTGAAAAATTCCTAAAAAATAAAAAGAAATGAAAACCTTGTTTTAAGCATATTTTAAGGTAAGGATGACTAAAATCAATTTGCTAAAATTGAGAAGCTAAGTGTTTTGAGATGTGAGGAACAATTTGTGAGCATTGGAGCGGAAATATGGTGAGTTTTGGTGAGTTGATAAATCAAAAGCACTTTGAATTTGATCCTAAGTTAGCTACGGGTGAGTGTGAGACCTATTGAGCTTGAGGAAGACTTAAGTAGTCTTAAAGAATCATGTTTAGCTAGAATGATGTGATCTAGTAGGACAGTTTGATGTATAATGATTTGTATCTTTGTATCGCTCGGATTCCACGCCTCATTTGAGGGATCCGCTAGTTATAGCCGAGGATCCGCTACTAACACCAGAGCTTCTTAGCAATTGTGCAATTTTTTCACTCTTAGCAAATGCTTGTCCTAATCAATTCTACAATAAGTAAACACATGCAAACAACAAGCATAACGCATAGCAAGTGAGGAGAACTAAAAGGTAATTAAAAATGAGTGATAACGACTACTTGAATAGGATCAAGTCGTCGTAAAATCTCATTTTACTAGTTCCTAAGTTAAGATGTTCAATACCAAATCATGGAAATTCCTACAAACTACATCCTACTCTACATACATATTGTTAAGATGTTACAGACCATTGTTTTAGAAATTGTTGTCACATATTAAGGTCTTATGACCTTACCTTCCATCCACACCTCCTTCCATTTCACTCCCGTCTTCATCTACATCTTCATCCCCTTCACTCTTCATCCTACCATCTCTACTTCTTCTTCTTCAAGAAGTTAGCGAAGCACTTGAATATCCCTTTAGTTTGTTGCCACTCTTGTGATGGACTTGGAATATCCGGCAATTGATTGATGTAATCTAAAGGGTCGAGATTGGTGTTACCAAGGGGATTGCTACTTCCTTCTCCTTCTCTTTTTCTTTCCCTTTCATCTGATGAATCCGTTGGTGGGTGAAGTCTCTTGCGATCCACCATGATCCCTGTAGTCTTTCATTCGGATAGCGGTACCATGACCTTGCTGCAAAAGCTATGATCTAAGGAACAAGGAGAAGGTTCTGAAGCAAAGATGAAGTTTTCTAGACGGGTCGGGAGCATTGCATAAGGGAGTACCATCTTGTCCATGCTTTTCACACTCGCCATCCTTTTTATCATGTAATACGTGAGGTTGAAGTGAGTGCCGGTCACAAGGAAATAAATCATGAACCTCAAGCACGCATTGGGATGATCTTTGTTCCCTACCAAGCAAAGCACATTCTTCCTTACCACGAGTTCCCATTTCTTGTACAACGGGAGCATTTCTGAAAGCTTCATTTGAAATGGATCCCTATATATCACCTTGGAGTTTCTTGTGAACCTTGATGGAGATGCTCTTTCCATGAAGACGGTATCCCTTACCGTGGTTGCTTTCGGGATTCTCATGAGGTATGCTTCATGATGATCTACCATGTCATGTAGCTCCGCCAAAGAACATTCGTTGGAATACATGCACACTCCTTGATATGGGACACAGAGTATCCTTCCAAATTCTACAAGAGAGAGGGTGTACTCATGCTCATTGATGATGAAGGCTATTGAGATGGTCCCGTCTTCATTCCTAATGATTCTCATTGTCTTGTAAAATTCAAGCACGAACACTGGACAAATTTGCTCCTTAATGTCCAAGAGGCAATCAAAGTTAATTCCTCCAAATACTTGTCGGATGTTGGTGTTCGCGAGGAATGATGGTTCAACCACACTACCTTCATGGAAAAGCCTCTTTTCTAGCAACTTTAAAGCTTTCCTATCCTCTGGGCTTAGGCCTTCTTACGATGGTACATTGGGATGTAGTGGGCGGTATCATGGTCATCTTGTTGGTGGTTACTAGGCCTGATTGTTCCTATACAACAAAAGCACAATGTGGTGTTAATTGTGTGGATAGTAACCTAAAGGGTTTGATCACAATTTTGCTCAAAACATCTTCATTGAATTCAAGGAATGAGTTTAATTTGTATTAACAATGTTAATTCTTTGATTTAGATTATCTTAGAAAACAGTGTGGTAACAAATTATGATAAACCCATTTGAGCTCAACTTTTAAAAATGAAAATTGTAATCCTAGGAATCAAGGAATGGAAATAACATTGTAGTGAAGATTATACTTACACAAGAGATTGTTTTGCTTGAAGAAGATGATCAATTTGCTCTTGTGAATAATAACTAGGTTTATGTTCGTGAGTCTTGATAGAGAAAGTGGGTAGTGGAACTTCCACAGTGATCATTTCTTACTTATGCTGTTTTCTGTTGCACGGATCCCACTGATCCCTTATATGAGGGATCCGGCTAGTTCAAACTCAGGGATCCTGCATATCAATTTGGACAACAAGTGATCCTTGATAATTTTGGTTTGGGAGTTCTAAATTGCCTAGGGTCGATGTTTATGCTCTATAACTTATGGTTTGGGGTTTTGACGAGTTTATACTAGTCCTATTTGACGAGGTTCCCTTTTTATGAATAAATCATAATTCTTTGGGAAGTTTTCAAAGATTATGATAAAATCCTATTTTATCATAATGTAAGAAATTTCACATGGATAGATGAAATGCCAATAATCCTTTTGTGAGGAGTAATGATCAAGGCTCTCGAATAGCCGAGATATCATTATCACTAGTTTGTAGTTTTGTCTATAGAGATCAACGAAGAATACTATTCTTGATGATGAGTTCAATATAGATAACTACTTTAGTGATTATTAAGAGAGCGTAAAGATGAAAGTGTAATCCCTGATGATCATGCAAAAGTGAGATGAATTTGTGTGTCAAGTTTTAAAATGGCATACTCCCACGGAGAAAGGTTGTAATCCCGTATGTGAATATAATTTCTAACAATGTTTTCATAGATTGACGTCGTTTAATTCAAAACAGTTACTTTTTTTAATATAAATGCAGGGTCAGGACATATCAAGACATCAGATAATCAATCATTGTTTTTACGATGATGATCATGGAACTGTTTTGTTTATGAGTAATATAGCTTGATAATCAAGAAATTTCTATGATGAATTCAAATAGGTTTGGTCAAAATGATATGGTCCGTGTGTTGGCAAGGCAAAATCATGAAGTTGTTGTCACGGAGGGTGTGTCTGTTTTTTTTTGATCCACTGTCTATCTGAGTCTCTTAGAAGATCTCACATGCTTGCCTATATTGTATATATGTTTATTGATACATTCAAATTATAATCATCAGTTTTGAGAGGTTTCACATATTTACTTTTGTTTTTTTGGATGATATAGACATAAGATAAAGTATCTTATCACATAAACCTGAGAAAAGGAAGAAGGAATACAGGAAGATCATTTCAGCCGACAACAAAAGAAGGTAAAACCATATGTATATGGTTTAGTTTGTTACTTTTAATAAATTCATGATTTGTTCGAGGCGAGTTTGTTGCAATGCAAATAGGTTGCGAGAGGTAAGGACAGTTTCATCTAAATAGTAGGGCCCAAGCTAGCAGATATGAAGAAGAAAAAATCGGGTTTCACCATTGTGGCACTATCTCAAGCAGTTAGCTCAAAATCGCAACTGCCCCACACATTCTCCTGATGCGAGATCAGCACTCTCTGTCCCGGTTCCTTAAAGTTTCTAATCTTTTTTTACTTTTATTTGTAAAGATTTAATTTATGAATAGTATGTTTCATTTTTCAAGAGTTCGGTTTTTGTTTATTACATGGAATTATACCATGTTGTCATTTCCACAAGCATTACATTCGTGTCTTTCTTTCTTAACCCTGAAAAATTTCGACTTGCACACGTACTATGGATATTAGCGACATTGTAGATCATGTTCTCGAAAGCAGAGATTAAATATTTTCTCGTGTTTCTCAAAGAAAGAAAACGCTTTTGGCACGTAATGGAGGTAAGCTATACTTTTATGATTCTTTGTTTTTGTTTTATTTTTTTCTCGATTTTTATACCTTATGTTTGAATTATGATGCAGAGGGGAAAATATGAGACAAAATTTGTTGAGGAAAATTTTCCCCTTATCTAAATATGTAAATGAAACTTTGTAACGGAGCTTTGCAATGGAGATGAATTGTTTGACACGATCATACAGAGTGAATATCATAATGAAACGAGGACTACTGAGCTGACACATATTATTTTCGGTGTGGTTGCGCCACTCACTTGCGGTGTTATACATTGTACTTGAAAGTCATGACGTTTACTTGAAACCAGTGTTAGTAGGTTTTCGATGAGTCATAAGGACATGTGCTCATGAAGTTATTTGTGCATTATTACCAATTCTTGGACCACTTATGTGTCTTATGACAAAAATATAGCTACCGTGAGGGTTCATACACAGATATATGATTTTTTTTTTTCCAACATGTTATTTATCATAAGTCCCATTGATAGTAGCACGTTAAAACCCGTTACCAAACACCCCCTCACAATCCAAAAAACCATCAAAGATTAAATCGTCACATCTTTTGAACCTCTTATGAACATAACCAAACACCCCCTTAGTTTTTAAAATTAGGCTCATAAACAACTTCAGTCACTTTTAGACACTGGAATTAAGTATAAAGATATATCTGCCAATTGTCCGCGCCCAATGCTTTTCATGCTGTAGTGTGCTAAAATACATTGTTTTGTTAAGGACACCCCTACATGGTCCAGATGTTGCAGCTTATTATAGGAAATAATTTGTAAATATTTGTATTATTCTCTCTAATACCCCCCTTTTTTTTAATATCAGAAATTATGGAGTGTCTACCAGAAATACAGGAAAGAGAATAATAAAAATATTTACAAATTATTTCCTCTAATACGTTCTCTTTTCATTTTGTTACAAAGATGATATTATTCATGTGTGGATTTGATGATTTCGCAGTTTTTAAGCAACCATTGAAGAGAAATAGCGGCGCTATTTTGCCCAAGAAACAGTATGGTACTTCAACTGATACGCGGGCGGGGAACATTACTCACAGTGTGAGATGTTCTAAGTGCGGTAGTCACCTGATTGAAGAGTCCCACTCTGATATTGTTGTTCTCCTCAGGAAGGTGAATTTTCTTTATAAAATATTTGCTATTCCGCGTTTACCTTTTTGTTGTGTACATTTGCAGCAACGTCGTGCGTGTGTATCCTGCATTAAAAAGTGTTTAAATGGTCTGACAACATGTGTGGAAAACTAGAAGGGGGGGTTGAATAGTTTTACCGATTTTAAGTTGATTTCAAAAACTTTTAGATTCGATATTATGTGAATCGTATGGATGTTGAGAACGTATAGATCTAATGATAATGCAAGCAAATAGATAAAGTTTAGGGATACAAATGACACAACCGATTTATAGTGGTTCGGCTACAAGGTCACCTTCCTTGCCCTGCTCCACTCCCCGAGTCACCTACTCGAGAGTTCAAGCACTATGTCAACAAACTCCTTCACTTGGCGGAGAAGCCTTCTACAGCGTTGCTTACACTTTTTACGGTACAAAGCTAGATACCGAGTCCGTAGCACGGTGGACCAAACCAACACAACTATTACACAACAAATATGTGAAATATCAAATACAAGATCTTCGCTACATAAATCTTGCGGAGTGACAAATCAATCAAGGACCCCTTGCTTGGATGACTTGTAGAATGCTCGTGATCTCGCCTTAGAGAAGGACCTATATGAGGATCACAAATAGAAAGAAAGAAGAACAACTCTCTAGATCAAGTGATCTATATGTTAGAAGAGAATGAGAGTGTATGAGAGATTTAGTAAGAAGAGGGTGAGTTAGAATGAAGAAATGGCTCTCTATTTATAGGCAAATTTCTCCTCTGTTCCACGGATCCCACGGATCCCTTCCACTTGGGATCCGGCTAGTGTAATCCTAGGGATCCGTGGTACGCTCCTCTTTGCCCATGGGTTTTTGGTTATGGGTCATGGGTTATGGGTTGGTCCATGGGTTTTCTTTAGATTCAATGTATCTAAGTATACATTGTATCAAGTCTTCTTTGGTATGGGTTTAAGATCCATGGGTTATGGTCCATGGGTTATGGTTTTACCCATCCTAATAAACTATTACAACAAATGCTTAATTATTACATTTTGTATTTAAATGGCTATATGTAAATGCTTTACAAAAATAACATGTATCCTTATAATTTTACTTAAGATAACATTACATTTGTTATCAACAAAACACAAAGAGATCGCAAAATATTAATAAACGTTTTTACGATTTATTTTTATTAACAATCTCCCCCTTTTTGTTGATGACAAAACATAATGTTATGATGAGTAAAACTTAAAAATAGATGTAAGTTTTGAAAGCCCCTAAGTTTTCTAAGTTTTACTTCTTCTCCCCCTTTTTGTCGAAACAAAAAGTTAACCCTTGGAAGAAATAAACAAACTCCTAACTCCCCCTTGACAGTAGCTCCCCCTTGTTTGGGGCGTCAAGTGAAGAAAAAAATAAAAATTCCTATAAAAAGAAAGGTTAGTAACATGCTTATATAATCTTGTTGTTGTCGAGAATCAAGATTAGGAGCCAAGGTATGTAAACAAGGCCTTGTAATAAAACAACAAATTGTAGTGGTATGTATGCCACTTACAAGCATGTAAAATAAGAACAAGACTTGTTCTTGAAAATGACTTCAAAAGAAAAATAATACTAAAAGTAGAAAATAGTAGTAGTGATTCCTTCCATGCTTGCATAAGGTTATGGATGGAGATTTTGATGAGTAATGGTATTGATGCGATCAATGATGAGGTTAAGTATGAAACGCATTTCTTCCCTAACTTCTATTGCAATTTCCCTAGTGGATTGGCAATGTTCACAATGTAAATAATGTGGGTAATGAGTGCGGAAGTTTTCCGAGTTGTTTTGATTTGAGTTTTGCGGAAGTTGTGGTGGAAAAATAGGAAAATATGGATCAATATCCGGAATGTTAATAAATGGTGGTGGAAAAGAACCTAGATGTTCTTGTAATGTAATGGGAGCTAATGGTGGTGATGTTTCAAGATCTTGAAAGATAGTATTTGGAGATGTGGGGGTGTTGAAAAGACTAATTCTTTTTCTTTAGGTTGGTTAGATCTTGTTGGAGTCTTAAGGAGTTCCAAAAGAGTTATTTTAGGTGGTGATGAAGTTGGTGTACTTGTTGGTGATGAGGGTGGTCCTATAATGGAAGCATCTTGTGGTGAGTTATTTGTTGAGGATGAACCATTTGTGGTTGGTTTTGCTAAACAACAAGATCGGATACTAATCCGCATGGGATATCCTAGCATTTAATTGTGGTATTTTGGATGGTGGAAGTACAAAGGTTTGGATATCATGATTGTTTGTACTAGATGATTCTCTAAAGGATTTTTGGATGACATGATGAAGTGTGTTTGTGAGAAGGAGATGGAGTATGCAAGCATTTTGGGAGTTTATATATATAGAAAAAAAAAGCATTGTAATGAATGCTTGACCCAAAATGTGGATTAAAATCTAATGATTAGATATGAATTCAAGGCATGTGATCATGAGAACACAAGCATTAAAGAGCATACTCCCAAAAATGAAGCAAATGTGGATTTTTCATCCAAAGTGAAAAATAGAAGTTGAAAACAGCTTCTGTTACACGGATCCCACGGATCCTTCCCTTGAGGGATCCGCCCAAAGATAAAGGCGGGATCCGTGGGTCTGGTTTCGGCAGACAAAATTTTCCTTTTAAAAACATTTTTGCCTAGTGTGTGCCTATATGCAAACTATTTGGAGTTTCGGTTATCTCGACCCTAAAAGAAATAGAAAATAAACTAGAAGTGTAAAAGCATCCTATTGAGATAACCCGAAAACACATATTTAGTACATGAGTACGTAATTTTGTGTTATCAATGCTCCTAATTCATTGTTGCTTAAATGAATGTACCGGAAAACACATATTAGTTATGTGTCCTCTTTAGCATTCAAAAGACATGAGATGCAATGAAAGCGGGTTTTTACTTTGTATTAATAATGAAAAGCGATTTGTCCTAGACGTGAGAAATTGCTTTTGTGAAATTGATACGGGAAGGTATCATCCTTTTAGAAAACATTGTGAAAGTAGGCTTAAAAATAAGAAAACCATAAGGGTAAAACTCATCTTGGGTTTTGAAAATTACCGTATTGTTTGTGAGTTGTGCGTGAAATAGAAATCCTAGACTCAGAAAGAAGAAGGCTAGTGTTTACATACCTTGTAGAGTCAATTAAATTACGACGTTTGTTCCATTAGACCAAGACCAAGGCGAAGTAGGTTGAATTGTTCCCGCTTCAACGGTTTGGTGAGGACGTCGGCTATGTTGTCTTGGGATGCTACCTTCTCAATAGAGATGTTCCCCTTTTGAACATTGTCTCTTAGGAAGTGATGACGAATCTCTATATGCTTTGCGCGAGAATGCAATACCGGATTCTTGCTTAGATCGATTGCACCTTTGTTGTCACATAGGATGGCTATGTCGCTTAGATGGATGTCGTAGTCTACTAACGCTTGTTTCATCCATAGTGCTTGTTGGCATGCTTTGCCGGCGGAGACGTACTCGGCTTTGGTTGTTGATATTGCAAGTGCCGTTTGTTTCTTAGAAAACCATGATGTTAAACAATATCCCATAAAAGTACATACCCCACTTGTTTCTACTCCCGTAATCACCTGCATGGTCAGAATATGCATATACAATTGTTTCTACTCCCGTGCCCTTAGGATACCATAATCCTAATTGTGTTGTACCCTTAATATATCTAAATATCCTTTTTACGGCTTCTAGGTGTGATATTTTGGGGTCTTCTTGAAACCTAGCACATAAGCAAACACTAAACATGATATCCGGCCTACTTGCCGTTAGGTAGAGAAGGCTACCTATCATGCCACGATATTTAGTATTATCTACGGATTCTCCGTCTACATCTTTTGTGAGTTTGGTGTCGGATGACATTGGAGTCCTAATTGGTTTTGACTCTTCTAGACCGAATTTCTTTAACATCTCCTTGATGTACTTTAGATTGATTAAAGAAGATACCATCTTCTACTTGTTTTATTTGTAGACCAAGAAAGAAACTAAGTTCTCCCATCATACTCATCTCGAACTCGTCATGCATGATTTTAGAGAAATCATCACACATGTCTTGACAAGTGGATCCGAATATAATATCATCTACATATATTTGTACTATGATTATATGTGACTCTCTTTTCTTAGTAAAAGTGTGTTGTCAACTAACCCCATGGTGTAGTTGTGTTTAACTAGAAATGACTTGAGTCTATCATACCAAGCTTTTGGAGCTTGTTTAAGACCATAAAGGGCTTTCTTTAATTTATACACATGTTTGGGTTTTTCAAAATCAATGAAGCCCGAGGTTGAGCTACATATACTTCTTCATTTATGACACCATTTAGAAAAGCGCTTTTGACATCCATTTGATAAAGCTTTAGATCATTAGCACAAGCATACGTAAGAAGTATTCTTATAGAATCTAATATAGCCACGGGGGCGTAGGTCTCATCAAAGTCTATTCCCTCTTGTTGGTTATACCCTTGAGCAACGAGTCTAGCCTTGTTCCTAGACACTACTCCGTTTGCATCTAATTTGTTTTATAAACCCATTTGGTTCCTATTATGGTTTGATTACTAGGTGGAGGGACAAGTGTCCAAACATCATTAGAAACAAATTGATTTAGTTCTTCTTGCATAGCCATTACCCAACTTTCATCTTTTATGGCTTCTTGTGTATTCTTAGGTTCTAAGGTTGAAACGAAACAAAACAAGCTACTTTGGTTTTGAACTTGAGATCTTAATGTTCGTTCGTTTAGTTTTCCTATGACTTTATCTACGGGGTGATCTTTGGACTCTTTAATGTTTACTATTTCATCACTTAGAGGTTCTTCTTCTTCACTTATCTTTTTCTTTATTACTATGGCTTCACTTTCTATAATCTCGTCATCGACAAGAGGTGGAGAGGGTTTGGGTGGACTTTCATCAAATTTTATATTTAATGACTCTTCTACCTTCATTGTTTCTTTGTTTAATATGACGTAAGCTTTGCTATTTGGCGAATAACCTAAAAAGATACCTTTGGTTGATTTAGGATCAAATTTTGTAAGGTAATCTTTAGTGTTAAGAATAAAACATTTACTACCAAAGACTCTAAAATGATTTAACATAGGCTTTTTGCCTCGAAGTAACTCATATGGAGTTTTTCCTAAGATTGGTCTAATCAAGACTCGATTGAGTATATACGTTGAAGTATCAACGGCATTACACCAAAATTTTTGAGGTATGGATTGTTCATTAAGCATGGTTCGACTCATTTCTTGTAGAGTTCTATTCTTTCTTTCTACTACCCCATTCGATTGTGGAGTCGCGTGGGCCGAGAAGTTGTGAGTAATACCATTAGCGTCACAAAAGCTCAGTGCACTTCATTATCGAATACCCTACCATGATCCGTCCTAATAGACACTATGGGACTTCCTAGTTGTCTTTGGATCTTTTTGCTTAATATTTCAAAATAGTTAAAGGTTTCCGTTTTGTTCTTTAAAATTTTGTCCATGTATACCTAGAGTAGTCATCCACTATTACCAAAGTGTAGTAGTTGCCTCCATAACTTTGGATAGCGGATGGACCAAATAAATCCATATGTAGTAATTCTAGACACCTAGTTGTGGACACCATGTTTTTAGCTTTATGACTCGAATGAGCTTGTTTTCCTATATTACAAGCATCACAAAAATGATGTTCATATTTTAACTTAGGTAGATCTCTTACTAGATCTTTGGATGATAGCGATTGAAGAAGTCGCATGTTGGCGTGACCCAATCTTCGATGCCATAAGGTCAAAGTATCATCCATAGAGGTAAGACATAGTTTGTCTTTAGGTTCATTACCGATTTTAATGACATAGACTCCATGTTTCCTAATTCCTCTTCCTATGGTTATGCCATTTTTAAGTATCTTACTACGGTTTAGGTAAAAGTACATTGCACTATTTATCACATATTTGTCCTATACTTAAGAGATTAAAGTTTAGGTTTTCTACGTGACACACATCGTTAATGGTTAGAGATTTGTTAGAAATCGTACTTTTACCATGATTCTACTTTTACTATTTCCAAACACCACATTACCTCCATTAATGGATTCATATGTGGAGAATAGATCCTTATTCCCGGTCATGTGCCTTGTGCACCCGCTATCCTTGACCCATTCATCGGGTCTAGGTCGCACTATAAGCACACCTCGCCATTTGCCATAAGACAAATTTCTTCATCCTCCTCGTCCGCTCATTCCCCACGCCGCCACGAAAAGCCTTTTGATCATCCCGTTTGGGACACTTACTAATAAAGTGGTTTGGGTCCCCACACTTAAAGCAAGTACGATCATCCTTTGGCTTCTCGCCCTCTTTTGCTTTTCCAAAGCCTTTATTATCATCATACGGTTGTTTGACGTATCTACCCTTTCTTCTAAAGAACTTTTAAATTCTTACCGATATAGCGTACTCTTCGTCGTCACTACTCGAAGATGAGTTCTCCTCATCGCTAGAAGCCTTTTTGGCTTTAAGGGCAAGAGATTTGTGTTTCTCTTTCACCTTTGAGGCTTCGGGGTCTTTAGCAAGGACAAGCTCGTAGACTTTTAGGTTGCCTATGAGTTCATCGAGGGTGAGGATTGTCAAATCTTTTGACTCTTCGATTGCCGGCACCTTGGATCTCCACTTCGATGGAAGTGCCCTTAGATATCTCCTAACATGGTTACGCCTAGAAAAAGATTCATCAAGTGCTTGTAAAGATGTAATAATAGTATTAAAGTTAGCAAATGAATGATCTATAGTTTCCTCATCCGATATTGAAAATTGTTCATATTGTTGAACAAATAAATCAATTTTATTATTTTTAACTTGTTGGTTGCCTTGATGAGTTACAACTAAAAGAATTCCAAATTACTTTAGAGGTTTTAAGCATAGAAATTCTTTCGAATTCCTTTTTCGGTAAAGCATTATATAAAACCATTTTTGCTTCACTATTTTAGAAAGCTTTTTCTTCATTTCATCATTTAGTTTATCATGAGGTATGTGAACTAAATTTCCTTTATCATCATTTGAGGTAGCCTCAAAATCACCTTCAACAATAATGTACCAAAGATCAATATCTTTAGACTTCACATATGTTTTGAATCTATTTTTCCAATATATAAAACCATTAGTTTCAAGTAGTGGTGGTGGTTGCATAGATTGCCCTTCCTTATAATTTTCAGAACCCATAGTGATCGAAAAGTTTTTAAAATACAATTTTATTTTAAAACTTTTATAAACTTAGCTCTTGATGCCAATTGTGGAAAACTAGAAGGGGGTTGAATAGTTTTGCCGATTTTAAGTTGATTTCAAAAACTTTAGATTAGATATTATGTGAAATCGTATGGATGTTGAGAGCGTATAGATCTAATGATAATGCAAGCAAATAGATAAAGTTAAGGGATAGAAATGACACAACCGATTTATAGTGGTTCGCTTACAAGGTCACCTTCCTTGCCCTACTCCACTCCCCGAGTCACCTACTCGAGAGTTCAAGCACTATGTCAACAAACTCCTTCACTTGGCGGAGAAGCCTTCTGCGTTGCTTACACTTTTTCCGGTACAAAGCTGGATACCGAGTCCGTAGCACGGTGGACCAAACCAACACAACTATTACACAACAAATATGTGAAATATCAAATACAAGATCTTTGCTACAGAAATCTTGCGGGGTGACAAATCAATCAAGGACCCCTTGCTTGGATGACTTGTAGAATGCTCGTGATCTCGCCTTAGAGAAGGACCTATATGAGGATCACAAATAGAAAGAAAGAAGAACAACTCTCTAGATCAAGTGATCTATATGTTAGAAGAGAATGAGAGTGTATGAGAGATTTAGTAAGAAGAGGGGTGAGTTAGAATGAAGAAATGGCTCTCTATTTATAGGCAAATTTCTCTCCTCGTTCCCGGATCCCACGGATCCCTTCCACTTGGGATCCGTCTAGTGTAATCCTAGGGATCCGTGATACGCTCCTCTTTGCCCATGGGTTTTTGGTTATGGGTCATGGGTTATGGGTTGGTCCATGGGTTTTTCTTTAGATTCAATGTATCTAAGTATACATTGTATCAAGTCTTCTTTGGTATGGGTTTAAGATCCATGGGTTATGGTCCATGGGTTATGGTTTTACCCATCCTAATAAACTATTACAACAAATGCTTAATTATTACATTTTTGTATTTAAATGGCTATATGTAAATGCTTTACAAAAATATCATGTATCCTTATAATTTTACTTAAGATAACATTACATTTGTTATCAACAAAACACAAAGAGATCGCAAAATATTAATAAACGTGTTTACGGTTTATTTGTATTAACAACATGTTTTATCGAAGGTGAATGTTCAGTTTTTTGATGTGGACGTTTGGTTAGATAAAAGGTTTGAGAGCTCGAAACACATGTCATCCAAGGTACCGAGTTTGTAAAAGTTTTAGTAATGTGTTTTTGGTTTTTTTGAACTCATAATACTGCTTAAAATCTTTAAACCAACCAAAATACAGGTTCCAATGATACGCCTGGGCTTGAGCCCACGTCATGTTTGGTGAAGCCATTTGTGACTCATTTGAAAGTTGTCAATGAACAAGTGGCGTCGGCTTTGCAATCTATTACACTTCAAGTGGATAGTCATAATAAAGTTGAAACGTGGTTCACAAAGGGAATCAAGAGGTAGTGCACTTTTCTAATTAATTTCTATGGTTTGAAACGTCACTTTGTAGGATGTCACAACCACGAAAGTAAATGAATTCGAGGACTACTTTAATGCTTTGACTGGTAGTGATATTCTTGCTAGAGCAAAAAAATGTAACTAGAAAGACAGCCGCCTTTTGCATACCAGCTCTTGAGAAGATCAATACATATAGAAATGCCATCCAAGGTTATTATTATTCTTTGAAACTCTTATCATTATTAATTCTTTAACTTGTCATAACGAGATACACTTATCTGATACTTATAGGCGATTTTAATATCTTTTGTTCAATAAATATATGGATTTAAGCTTTATCAGATGACATGTTTCGTTAGTGGGAGTTTGTTATTAACTTGTGACTCCAATATGATAGAAAGAGAAGCTAATGTTTGTTTCAGATGTGATGAAGGAAACGTCTCCAACGAGCGACACCAACCTGTTAAACTCACTTGAGGATACTGAATGGAAACGGTTTTAAGACAAATACAATGAGGCTTGGAGCAGATGTTTTAGTATTTACCCGTAATCGAGGATAGGATTTTGGAAGGTATGTCAATATTTATCTCAGCCATGCTTTCTGCACTTATAATTGAATATCATCATATATTCTAACCAACTTTTTTGCTTTCTGCACTTATAATTCAAACGTGTTTGGTTGGTACATGATACATCACCAGTAAGTGAAATATGTACGGAAAGCTGGAATTTTTTTTGTTTCATTATTAAAATATGAAATATCTAAATGTCATCCCCCCCTTTTTTCTATTTTCATCCTTAAGTAGGGAAACCATGGCGTGTAATTTGGTGTTGTCTCAATTATTCAAATTACTTGATCTCTGGAATTTTTTATTTTCAGCCTTAAGTAGTCTCTGGACCTGATGACAAGCCCATGATTGTGGTCGAATCGTAGTCAAATAATCATGATTATAAGCAGCTATGCTTCCATGACACCCCTCTTAGTGATATGGATCATTCTTGATAATAAAATGACAACAATAGTTTGGAACATTAAAACTGCTGTGTGTATATGATTAAATGAGCATTAGCTTAGCTAAACTGGCGGTAGATGTGATAGTTTATATAAAATCTATAAGCTATTTGTAGGAGAGTGTATAGTAGTTATTGACTATCTCTAAATAGCACATAACAGAAAGCGTATCATTTAATTTATCCATTATGATACTGGTGTGTGTTGAAGGATCCACTAACGATTTTATTATCAGTTACGTTTCATCTTCAATATGGATTTGTACTTGTTGGATTTTGAGTTTGTAGGACCCTTTTACAAGCTCATTCTAAAGCATGAGTGATCACCATAATTCTACAGATATATGTTGTTCATTACTGCAATAACTTTATAATTAATTTTTAGTAATACTTTAAAAATCCTCTGTATGCTTTATGGCATGTATAAAGTTCTTATATCTGCTTTCTCGAACCTTGAATCTTGAGGCCTATTTTTTGATGATTACTGATGTCGTTATGTTTTGTTTTTTTTAGGTTCACAATTAAATACCCAACCATTGTCTTCTGAATATTATAAGGTTTTGTGGGAAGCTCGAGATGTTAGATTGACTACTCCCGAAGCTAAAAGCTACAGATCATCGGGTAACAAGAAGTTTGTATTCATCATCACCATACAGAAGGACCAATTGATCACTTGATCAATACATAAAAATGGAAGACGCTTCATTATGATATATGACAGCATTCAAAATGACATAAATTTCTACATCTTTTGCTAAAATATTTGTATTCCATTTTTCTTAAGGGTATTGGATAGGCAAAACTTGCAAACTTGGATACTTAGTTTGGATTGTGTAAGTTATATTAAAATTACATCCTATTTTCTGACAAGTGATTTTCATAACTATGACCAATCTTACTTGAATTGTTTCACAAATGCAATTACAGACTCGAGCTTTATTCCACCTCTCATTTATGCATTTATGGGTAGCTCGAGAGATATTGCCATTGGACCAGTGTTAGTTGTCTCTTTGTTGCTTGGAACCATGCTACAGAATGATATAGATCCCAAAAATAAACGTGACTATCAACGTCTTGCTTTCACTGCACATTCTTTGCTGGTGTTACTCAATTTGCACTTGGCTTTTTCAGGTACTTATTGACCAGTCACTACCATTCATGTTACAAAATCAGTTTTATATGTCAAAAATTTTCATTATAATCATGTTATATGTGGTTTGGTGTTTGTTCCATTTAAAGATTGGCTTTTCTGATTGATTTTTTGTCACAAGTTACTATCGTCGAGTTCATGGGAGGAGCTGCTGTTACCATTTACTTCACAAAGAAGACTGAAATAGTTTCTGTCATGCGCTCCGTTATCAACTCGGCACATCAAGGAGCGAGTCACCTCTTTGTTTTAAGTTATTCATTAAAAAAATTTAATTTTAACTATACATATGAGCCTGGGCACTGTTTATACATGTCATGCGATTATTATCTCTATGACTTTACTTTGGAGAAAATAGTAAGTGTTTCACTTTAGCTGATCTTTTTTTTGTTCTTTTTTCAGTGGAACTATCAGACTATACTGATAGGAGTATCCTTCTTGATCTTCCTTATGGTTGCAAAGTTCATTGTAAGACCATTATGTCCGTTCCCTCTTGCTTTATACATTTTATATTTTTCAACCTGTTTCACTCATTACTTTTAAAATTTTGATCAGGGGAAAAAGAACAAGAAATTTTGTTTAGGTGCCAGCAATAGCACCATTGATATCTATTATTGATGCGGCATTTTTCGCTTTCATCACTCATACAGAGCGTGAAGGAGTTCAAATTGTAAGTTTGATACTTCTCTTGATGCAAAAATGTACTATCATTTTTCCATAAGTAACTTAAATGCCTCAATGAATATATCCAGGTGTGTCATATTAAAAAAGGAATATATCCAGCATCCTTAAGCGAAATTCATTTCAGCGGACCCTTCCTTGCTAAAGTTTTTAAGATTGGAGTCGTTGCCAGATTAGTCGCACTCATGGTGAATACCCCTCCCCTTTATTTTCTTTTTTTTTTCTTCTTTCCCAGTTCCGTTTTCGTGGTATACTTAAATGAATTATATTCGTATAAATTACAGGAAGATGTCGTAATTGGAAGAACATTTGTTGGAATGAAGGACTATTAGATTGATGGAAACAAAGAAATGGTAGCACTAGGATCCATGAACATTATTGGTTTTATGACGAGTTGTTATGTGGCCATAGGTATAATTATTTGACTCCAACTTTGACCCATTTTACATATAAGTGGGCACTATTTGGAGTTTTATGTATTTGTTAGTTAGTTTAATTTGTAACAGGAACATGCATTCTTTGAATCAAATTTGGTGGTGCAAATGTAAGGTATGTTAGGATCAGGTTGTGAAAGAAACGAGGAGTGTTTAAAGTGGACTCCCAATGTACATATCAGGTCACTGCCTAAGTTAATTCTTTTTGGATTAGACTACTGCACCAATAAGGAGCGTTTCCATCTCGACAAACATCAAAAGTTGGATCAAATATGAAGGTGCAGTGCATATTTGAAACCTATTAAAAACTCACATCCAAACACCCTCTTAATTTGTGTTTAAGATTTCAAACCAAATGTTGGACTGCAATTTTATAGCATAACCAAACAACCCTTGATGGTTTAACTTTGCAGCCATGAAAACACCAACGACCTAATATTAACATAGATTATATCCTAATTCAGCCATGATAATGATTCAATGGGACAAGTTGGAGTGGAAGGCTGCATTGTCTATCTTCTAAGTAGACAGATGGCATTGTTTCTTACCCACTGGGATCCTTGTGGCTCTTTGTTCCAGTTCCACCCAAATAGCCCAAAAAGAACCAACATGATCCACCACCACTGTTCAATAAGAATGTGGCAGCGGTACAGGTTGTTCCTGTGAAAGCACCAACGCACCAAATATCTAGATACAGTTCACCACAATGAGTCGTTGATGACTGATGCGGAATATTGTAACACCAAGTTGGCTTTACAACGAGGATTTTAGCATGAATTGAAATAAAAATAGCACATAATGTAGGCTTAAGTCTACTCACAAGTAATCATTATACTACATAAAATTATATTCACTAAATGAGGGATAAGGACATTATAAACAAAAACATTTTAATAAATGTTATTATGATACAAAAAGTGTCTTTCAATTTCAAAAACAATATATTAAAAAAAAAACAGTCTATTGTATACAGGTAACGATTACCTGCTATAAAAGATATTTAACCTCCAAAAATATTTAACACAACTAATACCGTAAAAATATAATTAACCTCCACGCCCTTAAATTATTATTAAAACATAGGTTATAACTATAAAAGATCACCGATACCCATACATACATTTCTTCAAAAATATTTAATGTAAACTAATACCTTCAAAATAATAATTAACCAACGCGTATTGAAAGAATAATTATAGGCCATGATTGTCTCTTTATTAATACATATGTTATAACTAAAAAAGATCACTAATATCCGTACATGAACAAATAAAAAAGCAAATTATAAGTCATAACTAAAAAGGCCATGTTTGTTAATAACATATGCCATAGTATTTTTGCAAGTAGGATACTTTCATCCTCACTTTATTTAACTAACTATATGTTTCGTTAAACTTACTTATGCATACCAAATACCGTCGTTGAATCATCAACAAACATAACTTATAATAGGATTCCTAAAATTATGGTTAGCATATTCGGTGTGTTTTTATATATCTCATTATCATCTAACCAAATTCAACCTTTATCTACATTATTTAAACAACTTAATGTAATTACAAACAATCAACAGTCTAAAACATTATATCAAACACATAAACCAAACAAAAACCTACCAATCTAAAAACAACGCATAAAACAACAAACATTAGTCAACCCATACTGTAACTAAAAGCCAAGAACAATTCCATACACGTCACAAATCCGATAACAAAGATAAACATAATCGATCTTGGAATCACCATGACAAGAGATGAGGTATTCCAGGTTCTGGTGTTGATCCGATGATGCATGCTATAGAAGTCGACTGGAGAGACTTCTTCCCGTATCTCAGCTGGATCCCAAATACCATATTTGAGAACAAAATTGATCAAATGTATACCCGAAGTGAGGCTGTGATGAATAAAGAACACTAAAGGAAGGCAATTTTCTAATTTATTCCAATGGAAACAGATTACATATAAATATTTGAAAAGAAAGTGTCACTAGCCTATATTTTTAGGAACAATATTCCTGCTTTTATGCAAACCTAACAAGTGGTAGGGAAACCACTAATCCAAACACTACTACTTTTATCATAAACAAAGAAACCAAAACAAATAACTTAAACCAACTTGCATGAATGATTGATTAATGCCAACAATCACCCCCTTAATCTATCATTCATCAATCCGCTTTTGATTGTTAACAACACTATGACATGTAACATGGCATCCCGTTGGACACGATCATTACCATCTCGACTTCTCCCAGATCCACGACCTCTTCCTCGGCCACATCCAAAGCCACCCGATTTGAACTTCCAATGGCCATAATGTTCATACTGTTGTTTCTCCATCCCTTTCTTGTCTTGATAGCCATACCTTTGCCGATCAACGCTATTCCGTGAGATTCTTCCACCAATCAAGAAAACAAGGTGACCACCACCTCTACCGTCTTCTAATATCCGCAACACGAACCGAACTCAAAGCCACCTGCTTTGATTTCCTTCTGCTCGTCTTTTCACGCCTTTGGTTAATCACACAAACAAGCCGATCAAGGATAACCTGCTTTCAAGATCACTTCAACCTGTGATCATAACATCACAGCACCTAACATCTTCAATCAAGCTTGTTCCGAGAGCACTTTTCTACCGATCAAGAAAACAAGGTCACACCCGCCTTTAACTTCTTCCGTCATCTACAAAACGAACTGAACAAAGCCACCTGCTTTTTTCACAACTCTTCCCGTCCGTTATCCCGCAACCCTGGTTAGTCTCTCGCCAAATCTGGAACAATCCCGATATAGAAAACGAGCCACCTGTTCCAAGAGAACTAGTCCACCGACTAAGAAAACAAGCTTTCCACCTTTACCGTTTACTTTAACCTGCTAAACGAAACAAATCCAAAGTCACTTGCTTTGACGGATCCTTTCCGTTCGTTTTTCACGCACCTCGGTTAGTCTCTTTTCAGCACGAACAGGCTGATAAAAAACAACCCGGTTTCTGCTGCATCTGCCCAGCAGCGAAGGGCTACACCCTTTTCTTGAAACCGACTCTCAAACCCGCCCTTTAATCGAACACAGCTCTGGTACCAATTAAAGAACACTAAAGGAAGGCAATTTCCTAATTTATTCCAATGGAAACAGATTACATATAAATACTTGAAAAGAAAGTGCCACTAGCCTATATTTTTAGGAACAATATTCCTGCTTTTATGCAAACCTAACAAGTAGTAGGGAAACCACTAATCCAAACACTACTACTTTTATCATAAACAAAGAAACCAAAACAAATAACTTAAACCAACTTGCATGAATGATTGATAAATGCCAACAATGAAGGCCTTGGTTCAAGAACACAAAACGCATCCAACTACAGGCACATGTATGCATCACAGTGATTTGGAGCATCCTAATCTGAAACCATGGGACAAAAAAAAACGATATAGTTACTCAGTTCCAGCGTAACTAACACGCCACGATTTGCGGGACTTCACGGGCTGAGATCTTAGGCAACCTTTCAGGTAATTGTTTTATGTTCTTCATGGATAAATTAATTAAATGTAGGAGTCAGAAAAACTTTCATTAACTTTTGCGTATATCAATGGAAAATTTGAAATTTATTCATGTAAACAATTAATATACATTAACAAAAGAAAGAAAATCATTTGTGCTTGGTTGACTGTTTTATGTAAAATATTAGGAAAATATGAAATAAAATATTAAGGCAATCAATCAAAACCTATTAACCTTTTGTGGGTTGTTTTTTAAGAAAATCCTAAAAAAGCTTCCACAATATTTGATATGGTCAAAGCTGCACTTGCTTTTCTAGAAACGTAAATTTTTCCCTTTATGATACTCGGAAGTTCTTGTAATTTCAGTAATATTGTTAACATATTTGAACAACCTTCAACCCTCTTGCTTTTAGGCTAATCTTTTTCAGATTTTATTCGCTTATCCGGATTGAGATATAACATGCCAGCTCAAGTTGACACATGTATTAGTTAATGGTTAAAATTTTCTCCCTTTTATCCGTATGAGTTATGCACGGTAGTTTATTACTTGAATTTGCAATCAAAGTAATCTCTAACTTGATTCAATAACACCCTCACCCCTCCAAATGGAGGAACTTAGGGAGCATCGGGACAAATCACATGCTTGGTTAAGGTTTGATCACGGGAAAGAAGTCACGAGTTCTATAGTCAGACAAGAAATCATCAGTATTCATCTTATCAAGACCTCCTTCAAACTATGGTTCTTTTAAATATGAGATCAAATTGTATTTTGTTTCAAGATCCGGGAAATACCATCAGGAGTGAAAAGCACGAGTTGATAACGTATGTGTAGCATTATCTGTGGCATTGCTCATAGCCTTTTTGACTATATTGGACCTTTTTGCAGATCATTTCTTTATCTGTGGCATTGCTCATAGCCTTGAATATTTCAACAAGGTAAGGTCTCAAGTTTTAAATATGATGTCATTTTTTTTTATTTACGGGATGCACTTGGCGCATCCATGAAAGAAATATGCAAAGTTGTTACAGGGCCACTTTCTGATCAAGATTGTATTAAGGTATTGTTTATCACTAATTATGTTTTTATACATTTTTATCATGTTTTTTTAAGCACATGATTGTGTTTGACTATTGGACGTTTCTAATCTTAGGTAAAAAAAATCCTTGAAAAATATTGTGGTGGAAGTCGCTAACGGTGGTTTTAAGAGAACTCACAAAGTTTAGAACATTACAAAAGAACCTACCAGCCGGTTAACGTAAGCTTTACTCATTGTTTTTATAACCTTTTTGTTTATTATGAGTACCATCAGAGTCCCATACCTTAAAGAATAGTATGCATTTGTGTAAGGGAACACATTCACATATTTACTTTAGCTCGAACAACATAATATAACCTTCATAATTCTCATAAAAATGACTAGCTCTCACGCGACCCTGACTCTAAATGTGTCTAACATTTGTTTTTCTCGGTTACAGGTTTTTGTTTAGGTTATCTTTTATGCTATAGTTTTATTAATTTAAAAACCTTTAAATATTAATTATAAACATATCTTATGTGTACACCAAACATATACATATAAAGATCTGTAGGATTAATGATAGTCAGCGATATCCAAAGAAGATAAGCTCACGGTATACCGAAATGATCGACTTCACATGTAAACACCCTTAAGTCCACGTAAACGAAATAGGTGAAGTATTCAATTTCACAATTTCTTTATGTTATTATTTCAAGAAATTTAACTTTTTCAATTTCTTTTAGGGTATTGATTTGTACACGGAAGATTTTTATTAGTACACGGAATTTTAAGTTGAAAAGACATTGATATCCTCTTTGTTTACTTTATCTATTTTATATAATTTCCGGATCTAACTCAAAAACCCAACTGCAAAATACATCACCTATAATCAAACTTTTCTATAAATATTAATATAAAGACTAGTTAACTAATCCAAAATACTTGAATGCGAATTTCATCATTTCAAGCTCAGGTTGATATGAGATACCTATCTACCTAAAGTCTCAAACAGCCAAAACTTCATTTTCATGGCTTCCAAATGCCTCTCATTTTTAGTTGGTTTAATTTGCATATAGGTTATGGAGAATCAGAAAATATGTATTCGTTTTCTGTAAAGAATCAAAAGTTAATCGACATTTTTCTTGTCGATAGACTTTGAAGCTACAAATTGCATTTCAAGGAATCAAGGGTCATCCCCAGATATCAAGCACAAAATCACCCATATGTGATATAAAAAATACGATAACTTTGTTAAGAACGAGAATAAATGAGTGTGAATTTTACCGAAAGAGAGATCAATTTTTTTACGAAAAAGTAATGGCCCCATTTTTGCTTGATGGGTAAAGTCATTTACCACCAAGGGTGAGAAAAGTTGGTCATTTTTCTTTGATGTGTTCACTCAATGAATTTGTAGTTGTTTTCTTGAATAATGAATCTTTTTTGTGCTAAAATATGAGAGTAATAGAATTTTTGGAGGTGATGAGTTTAAAAACATAGAGAGAGAAAGTTGAGTTATGAGTTTGCAATGGGGGGAAGATGAGAAATGAGATATTGAGTAAATGTAGGGAGGGTATAAATGTCCTTTCAAAGTAATTTTATGTGTACAGATAAAAAACTTCCGTGTAAATATCATCGCCCTTTGTTTTATTGTGTTCATGTAAGAAAACAAATACAAAAGATATTAACTTGTGAATGGAAATTTGGGCATGCAAGTTAGGGAAAAATCTACTGCAATACCTCCATTTGTAATCTTTTATTTTTTAATATTATTATTATTTTTACTTCGAATTTTTCGTTTTATTGTGCATGTGTTTGTGTGTGACTTTGGTTCAGCTTAAGTATCATGGCTGAGGTTAATTCCAGTACAAAGGCTTCATTATTCTATTTGATGTATATACACAATATGTTTTACAATTTTTCTTCATTCTTCGGCATGCTTTACCATTTAATTTAGATGTTCTCATACATTTCATTGTTCTTTTTACATATAAATATATAATACATGAACACTTTTATTTTGTGTTCTAACTTTTTTGTCTACAATTTATTTACGTCCAGTTATACTTCGTCAAGTAATCTTATGACGCTAGCCCGCCCATCGGGCGGGTTATGAAGCTAGTATCTTTTATATAATAAAATAAAACCTCTAATGGGAATTTTTCATTTCAAAACAATTAAACCATACTTTTTATAGTAATAATTATTATAATTTGATTTTTTAAAAGTCTTGAAGAAATTGAATAAATATTTCTTTTTTTTTTTTAATTATTATAATTATTATATCACTTTTACTATTTTCTTTTTGGGGTTTTTTTTATTTTGGTAATTAAGTTATGGGTTTATGTTCTTGTGCTTTTAATTGATGTGTATGGCTTAAATGGCGGGATACAAATTTGGTGCTGATGTGGTACAATTTCGTGTTGGTTTGCTACATCATTGTTAATAGTTGTGGTCACTTTGCGAGGTATGATTTTTATTCCATAATTTGTTGACTATGTTTTAGATTAGTAGTTGGTCTCTAAAGTTAATTATACGAAAGTTTCTCTTCAGATAGAATAGGCTCACTATTTATGTGTATATTATGGGTAAGTATTATCGTGGGTTTTGTAAGCAGCAATTATGTTTCTTAGATGAACCTTGAAAATCTTAGGAGGTTCAAAAATTGTAACTTTTGTCTTTAGGTACACCAAATTGCGTAACTCGGGCTGGGATTGAAGAATTTGTTGAGTATGATCTTAATAATGAGGATGAAGGTTGGCTTGAAGAGTTCAACAAAGATAAAAAGTGCTGATCTTGATAGAACCCCAACATAAGATAAAGTGGAATGGATTTAACACCTCATATAGTCCATGAAAAAGATTTAAAAAAAATCTATTGACGATTGGCTTGAAGAATTCAATACTTTCGGCTTCAAGTACAGCAAGTTGCACTTTTGTCGAGTATGATCTTCAAGACCAGAAGAGATCGATAATGGTGAATTAGGTGATTTTGATAATGATTATTGTTTGGTTTACAAATATAGATCAATATTGATATAGTTTGTGAAGGTATTGCACTATTCAATTGTTGAATTACAGTATGAATCTATTATTATCTAAATAGCCTATAAATGCTATCAATATATGGTGATGTTATTGAGTTTGTTGTTTATAATGATTATTGATTAATTTGCAGATTTCTCTGTCGATCCAAAAGGTTTAACAAATTCATGTAAGTTTATGTTAAAAATTTATTTGTTATTTTGATTTACTGTTGTTAATTAATGGACTTTGATTATGGTTTTTTATCGTAATTTATACATTAGAAAACATTGAGGTATTTCTAAGGTAATGAGCTCAATCTCTCTTCAGCCCAAAATTGTGAAGCACATATAGAAATCCTCGAAAGCATCTTGGATTATGAGTAAGTGCCATGCATTTTTAAAGTGTTTAACTGTTGATTCAAAAGTTATTTCTACATCTGGAATGTTTATTTGATTGTTGTTTACATTAACCCCATGTATACATATCCAGCACGAATGTTGAAGGAGACACTCTAAGCTTCTTGCTGCTAGGACTTTGCGTGTTGGATCCCTCAGCATTCGTCAGGTGAATATATACATTCATTTTTTCCCCATCATTGATAAATGCATCTATTATAAGCACAAACACTAATAAAAAACAGACCAAAACAATTGTTGTAAACCCCGTGGTGGTCAAGAAGTTCTATTATATTCGAGTCAGCCAAGAAGTAGCATTGGTTAAAGGCCTGCGATTTGTCCAAAACCAGATTCAGTTAGCCTTCTTCTGCTTATTTCTTTTTTCCAACCATTGACACACCTTTAGGTCGCAGTTGGCAGCTTTTGATTTAGCATGGTGTTGCTACCTGAATAGTGAATAGCTTTTTGTTATGGAAGGTTAAGGATGCTGAGTCTTTAGAGGAGGATCTGTGAGGGCCACATGTCAGATGGAAATCTCCATGATTCAAAAACGCAAGATGACACATGAAGGAGAGAATACTGATACGACCCATGATATGAAAGCTATTCATATTCAGGTTTGACTACTAGCACTAATTCCATCTATTTTTATCTTGTGAATAGATGTGGTAAGATTGGCGGGTTGGTAATAACTTATGCTAGCATATTTGGATTGAATTGGATCATTTTCTTAGTATGGTCCGAAAACACTTTATTTAGCGTCTTTTAGATATCTATAAGTTTACTAATGTGTTACTTATGAATACAAAACAATATTATCACAATATTAACTACTTTGAATAAATGATTTAGGAGGTCTCATGTATGCATTAAAAATAGACTTAGGATGATATTTCAATTGGTTGACATGATCTTACAAATGTTCTGGATGCAGGTCACCGTGGATCAGAAGCTGTTGGGGGAAAAGGAAATGCACCTAAGTGGAGATGTGGGGATAGATCATATGCGGAATGCTTTTTCTAATACACGAACAAATTACTATCAAGCAGTGGAGAATGGCAGCCCTGATGGTTCACCAGTTGCACAAATACCACCATCTCCTCCTTCTCTGACGACCCTATATGCTGCTGACTCTGACAAAAGAAACAAAAGTGAAGATCCTAGCCGTGTAGTTCGTGCCCTGTTTAAAGATAATGATTCCAAGCCAACAGAAAAGGATGTTGACCTCTCTGCAGCTGGCAGAAAGTCTCCAGAAAGTCAATTAAGTCTTTCTGGTGAGATGCTCAGCATGGAGAATGAATTGATTGTGAATGGATATGTTCACGAACAACATTATGCATCTGCCAACAGTTTGAATGCTACTGCCGAAGACCAAACATTGGTCAAGGTTAGTTTTTCCTCAATATAAGCTTCTGCTTTTCCCCTTTTCCTGTGGCTAATGATCAACCACATAATATACCCGTTAAGATAACATTTTATTCACATGAACGTATTCCTCACTTTAGGTATGAGAGACAATGAAAAAGGGTTCTGGGATGGAGTCACTGCTTTTATACAACAAGCAAATTATGATAGGGTTGTGGATATGATAAAGGAGGTGAGGGATGAACTTTGTGAGATGGCTCCTCAAAGTTGGAGACATGATATTATCAAAGCAATTGATATGGTTATTCTTTCTAAAGTAAGCAACCTGCAGACATGCGACTGTTGGGATTTCTTTATTATCATCATTTGTTTCGCCTTGCTTAGGTTATTAAAATGGTCATCTTTTTTGCAGTTGTTGAATTTTGGAAGTTTAGACATGAAGTGTCTTGGGAAAATTATGGATTTTGCATTGGTCAGCCTGCAGAAGCTTTCAGCTTCGACAAATGAATACAAACTTAAAGGTACCCGGCCACCAAAAAGTCTTGAGAGAACTAGCTAATATATGTTGAACCGAACCATTACATGTCGAAAATATTTAGATTATTACATAACTTAATAGTGTCAAATATTATTCGCATAGTTTGTTATTTCAATTAAAATATGTTTCTAATAATGAAATGCCTTTGGCGGCTTTATATGAAATTTGAGTTCTCAGTTTTCAAGCTTGTATGTTATATAGGGGCTCAAGCTAGAAATTAGCAGTGCTAAATGGAATTTACCTTTATCGAACAACCAATAAAGTTTAGCAATAGAACAATTTGAATCAAACAACTTCTATTTCTTTATTGTGTGGAACGAATTCAAAACTTTTACTCAACTTTTATTTCAATAACAATAAAAAGGAGCAAGGTTGCTCAAAGTTAATTTTTGTTTTCATATCATAATTTACCTCTTTTGTTAATGATATCACTTTCTTATATGACATATATATTTGATATTGAGAACAATAAAGGGATATGATGTTTCGCGTTGCAATGTTGTATCTGTACAACTAGGTCTATCAGTCTGTAAGTTTGTTTGTAATTCGTTTATTCTGGTTAAATTATAGGGTGGGAAAAAACCGAAACAATGGTCTTAGCATTAAAGCAAGAATTATCCAGCTAGCGGACTAGGAAAGATTACACGTGCTAATGCAACACTGAAGGATTGTATGTTGCAGTTACATTTAGTATGTGAAGAGCATGAAACAAGGATTCATGATGTTGTGACAAAGACATCAACATAATATAAAAAATAAGATTTAGAGGAGAAGTTAACTGAATTCAATAGAACACTTACAAAACTAGGGTTAGAAAATGCCGAACTGAGCAAGACACTTTAAGAAAAAGAAAAGGTTATCAATGAGTTGCATGTTGTTAGCGCACACGCGGATTATGATCTTAGTGTTGTCGTGAGTAAACTTGATTCAGCACAAAGAGAAAACGCTTCTTTAACTTATGAAGTCTGAATGTTGGAAAAGGAACTTGAGATTAGAAATGAGGAGAGGGAGTTTAATCGAAGAACTTTTGAGGCGACACACAAGCAATATGTGGGAAATGTTAAAAAAATTGCAAAGTTGGAGACTGAAGCTCAAAGACTACGCCTGCTTGCTTAAAGGATTGGTTTCTTACTTTGTAAGTCATCTTTTCATTTGTGTTAATAAAAATGAGTTCTGAATGTTAGATTTGGGTTAAAAAGACAGTTCTTGATGTTGCGTTTGGGTTTAGTTGTTTGTTATTAAAAATTATTGTAGTTTTTGAAAGAAATTTACTTTGTTATATAATACTTGGTCATTGTTAAAAATAAAGCATGTCATACTCAGTTCAGAAAATAAAAATCTAGCAAAAGAGGGTTTGGTTTGGTTTAATACCAACAATACATAAAGTTTTTGTTCAAGGTTGTTGTCATTAAATATAATCTTTTATCCATCATCATCCCATAGATGAATAATTGTCCAAGCACACAATTGATTCAACAACCAATCATAAAAGTATTTGATTACTTTAAACATAGGATGTTTATAGTATAAAATGACAATCCTTGACTTCATATTGGATACAATGGTTGCACCACACTCTATTCGGTCAATATTGGAGCTACTTAAAGTTAAAGGAACATTGGTGCTTCATGCTTGTGGGTGCACCTGATAAGCTTTTAGACTTGCCTTTTTTCCCTTTGCTTTCGGGTAAGTTACACATTTTCAAGATCTACGTAATTTTTAAGGTTTGTTCCTGAATTCGTTCTAAAATTATTATTCAGAAACAAGAATACACATTTTGTAAAAAGATAATATCATTAGACTATGTACTTAAAAAAAAGTCATATAAGTTGGTCAAACCATTTGTGATTGGTTGAGATAGAACATTTATTTTAGTAATTGCAAAAAAAAAAGCAATAAAACATATGATTTGGAAATTAGTTTGAGTCGAAACAAGTCCAATAACTACATATAATCAGATACTATTAATTAAAATATGCTTTAAATATGAGCCAATTATTTTAGTTTTCTATCAATGAGTTATCAATAATGTGTATAGATGATAGAGGAGTATATGGATTTAGTGATTACATACATGGTATAAATGTGTATATTTGACAGGAAAAAGAGTGGTGAAAGGCAGCATAATTGGAGGATTGAAAGAAATACAAGAAATGATGAATATTTGTGGTAAGCACAACATCACATGTGAGACCGAGATGGTTACACCTGCTTAAATTAACGAAGCCTTAACCAGATAAGTCAACTATCATGTCAAGTATCGCTTTGTTATTGACATTGATGGTAAAAACAATAAATATTTATTTGGCTACAAATTTTATATGCAAAGCAGTATCTATCTTTTAAGTGGGTTTATACAGTGTAATTATTGTATGCTATGATTTATAGTATTGGATTTTTAATAGCAACGGATAAGGGACAAAAAATAGTTTATGGGTTAAAATGCCCCATTTTGACCTATTACAATATTGCATCACCTATGTTTCCTCTAAACATCCAGACCGATTAGTCGACCTATTTATAATGCCTCTTTAAATTTTTTGTGATTGTAAGCTTCGGTTTTTATATTTTTATCATGGAATCACAACGGATTTTTCAGTTTTGGTTATTGATATCACATAATAACCTGAATACTACAAATGATGCAAGGAATAAACTTCCCCAGCTGTACCTCACGGTTATGGACGATTTGGGTGATAGACACATTGTATTGTGGTTTATTAAAACTCCTATATTGTATCTCATGAAACCGTTGTAGCCAAGCATCTGTTAGTTTGTGAGGAACAAAGACTTGGTTTAGGTAACTTGCTCTTACTTCTACACATGCAAGTCGCACAAAGGAGTAAGTTTATACCAACAAAATGCGTTAAACATTGTTTAGTCAATTCCATTTAAAATTCAAAAGATGATATACAACACATTATTTAGTGTTCTTTGTCTAATTATATAATAATTTTTTGGTACATCTGGGTTTCCGACTCGACATTATGAGCCGACTAATCTCACAACGACTACCTTTTTGGATATTATAATAGATGAACTTACAAAAATGACATATGGTAACACAACCATTATATTTCAGCATAAGATTAAAAAATAAATTGATCTAAATTATCAATACTCAAACACAATATGGGGTAGTTAAAGTTTGTACGTAAATATGATCAATGTCTATGAAAGTACTATATATAAACTTTATCATGTACATCAAACATAATTATAAATCAAATTTTAAAATCATAAATAAAACAAAAAACAAAAATTAAGCTAATTGTTTTTTAATAAATAAAAAATATTTTATTGAAAATTTTAGAAAAAATCACGCGCGTGCGCGGGCATTATATCTAGTTATATATAAAGGAAAAAGTTAAAAGTTAAAAGTTAAAACAAAAAATAAAAATGTTGATTTTCAAAAACATATATTTCAAAAGAAAACTATTAATACACATCGAAAACCAGGTTGATCCGGGATGTTTCAAACCCAGTGGGTTAACCCGGTTTAATTTGACCCGTGCTTGACCCAACCCGACGGGTTGACCCAGTTTAAATCGACCCATTTTTCGACCGGAACATTTCAACCAGTTGAACCACCCGGGTCGAACCGAGTTCCAAAACATTATGTTTAATCCCCAAATCTTCAAACTTTTATTATTTTTCGTTTATAACCCATAAACTTCTTTTATCACTAAACGATATGTCACTATAAAATCTCGTTGCTATGCACGGGTACTCGTCTAGTATTTTAGTATTTCATAATGCAGTAGTTAATGAAAGTTCATTTGGAGGACTTTTGCTACGCTTGTGAATTGCTACCAAAAGCCATACAAGAATGTAAAATTGGCTTGTGGTTTATTTTCAAATTTACTAGTTTGACCATTGGCAGGTTACTAACCCAGAAAAAAATACACCCGAGTTTTCCAACATAGGAGTAGTAATTTAAGAATATAATCATTAATAACAGTGGTCATCACAACCAAACCTTGTGTTAAGCTCCTCGTAAAGCCTATTAGTTCCAAACACACACAAAAGGATAAATACCGAAATGAGCTAGCAACCAATCTTTTTGACATTCGTATGCATATGTGATTGCTACTCAAATACTTAAGATAGTAAAACATTTAAATTAGATCCATTATATAAGGGATACGATCACCAAAAGAAGATAACTCAACTCACATCCTAATACCTTACCAATTTCTTCGACCAATGACCCACCAAAAGCATCACCTCATCACTGTATACCTTGGAAAGTCTGAAAAGTGGAAAACAAAGTCGATATATCAGTATTCATGTGATAAAACCTCACTAGCTTTATATGTATGTGTCAATCATAAGCAACTAACCCAATGAGTGAGTACAATAGTCTACCCCCCTAGACTTGCTCCTTTGCACCAACCCGGTAACAGACCGGTTAGCACAAATCCAGTTAGCTGCAGTATGGTATCAAAATGTGTCTAGTTATATAAAAAAGAGAGGCAATAAAAGGTTGTCTGGATAATTAAGCTTTTAACGTTAATTACCTCGAATACCCTGAGGAAACCAAGTTTTTGGTATTTGTGACTGAATGTGTTGATAAAGTGTGATGCGCTTCTCTA
Organism: Chrysanthemum makinoi; assembly: GCA_910596185.1. Classification (NCBI taxonomy): domain Eukaryota; kingdom Viridiplantae; phylum Streptophyta; class Magnoliopsida; order Asterales; family Asteraceae; genus Chrysanthemum; species Chrysanthemum makinoi. The sequence goes on along the minus strand of OU343225.1, from coordinate 159,961,363 downwards.
AAAAGGTAAATAAACGATGGTTATTCAGGAGAGGCAGAAACTTTTCCTCATAACTATGATTGGGTGCAAAATCAATGGGTGCATAACTAATTCAAGGTGATACAAGACGTGTTAAAAAGAACCTTTGATAGCTTTGTGCTCTTCTTCCAGTTGAATCAACTTAGCTGCCACTTTGTCTTTGTTCTTCTTACCTGCAGCACATACAAAAGGTTGATAAAGATCTCCAAAACATTTATTTATTGGAGTATCTATCAGAGAAGTAATATCAGATAAAGATTATGAATAGTAGGTTTATCAAGATATGGATTTTATTCAAGAAGATATATACATAAGAGGGTCATGTTTGTTTGTATTTTTTGGGTAACCATGGTTCCAGGCCTTTTGACCATGGTCACAACACACACTATATATAATATGTTGGCGATTGGAATTTTAATTCCACAATTTGATAATAAAAAAAAATAAAAAAATAAAAAAGAGAGAATATTTAAAACCTTTGATGGATTTGCGAGTTTTTTTCAGTTTCGCCTTCAAGTCTCGTTCCATACCTGGACACAGTTGCCATTGTTAATGAAGAATGCAACCCGAACCTTATTTTAATGTGCAAGTCTAGCTGTAGTAATGCAGTTAATGATCTATCAGCTAACTAACCTTTCATAGTTGTGTGTTTGGATCTCAAGCTAATCAAGTGAGGCAACATCGTTGCTATCTTACCTGCACAATACGACGCCAAAACATAAAGAAAAGAAAAGTTGTAGCATATGTTGAATTTCAGGAAAGAGAAAGAACACAAGCTGCAAATCACATGTTATAAGTTTTGGTAAAAAACTAAAGCCGGCAAAGATGGGCAAATGAGGTTGGTTGGCAATGGCTCAAATAGGTTCGAGTCAAAACGTGTCCAATTCTATTTAAGTTTTCACCAAAAAGAAAAAACTTATTAATTGTGTACTACTGGTTAGATACCCGCGCATAGCGGCGGGCGATAAATATGGTTATATTATAAATATAGTGAATGAATTGCTAACACAACTCTCGTCACATCCCTACCCGCCTAGTGAATTTGTTTCACAACACTCCTAATGGATATGTGTTCGTTGTATGTGTTTGTTTGGGTTTCCCATAGCGTTCCCGCAACACCAAATTGACATCATTATTCCCCGCATATACAAAGAACCCTCACACACACTTACACGTCAAACATTCCCTCCAAAAGTACATGATTTTGACGAATCAAGTTTGTATTGATTCAAATTAAGGTTAAAGTTGTAGAAAACTAAAATCATAATAAAATAGACCCACTTAAATTTATAAACTAAAAATTCATAAAAATATATCAAAACGGATACCGAATTAAAGAGCATAAAATTTGTGAAATTATATCATAAAAAGAATAAATAGATAATAAGATATTAAAATTTAAGAAAATAAAAGTGTTTTTCTTAGTTGAAAAATGACACATATCACTCTATGATTGCACCTCATTATCTTAATCTTTGATCGACCCTACAACTAAAATGTTTTATATAATAGTTACTTTGTACTAAAGTGATATATGATTTTTAGCCATTTGAAATCCTTCTGGTTGTATTTTGAGACCCATTCGACCCGTTTCATAACCAACCCACTTTTACCTAAAAGGGTCAAAACTGTTTAGTACTATTAGAGAATATATATTTATAGAACTAATGAATCGAGTATGAAGGGGTCAAGCGGTTCGGGTTTTCGGTCGGTTCCCGTTCACCTTCCCCCCTCATAGTCCATTAGTGGGTAGGGTAGTAAACTAAGAGGCCGCTTGTTTGTAGCATCATATTGAGTATAGAACTGACATACCAGATGGTTCAAGGTTGGTAAGTCTTAAAAGGACCAATGATGTGCTACCATCAATAAGACCACATGCAACTATGACTTCGTAGACGCCCAAAATGCCTCCTTCAATTCCCTCCATTCTCAGGTAGAAGTAATAAAATCCGTGTGTATTTATGTATTTGCAGCTCAAAACTTCAGAATGACACAGGCTGTTTTTGTTCCTCTTAACATACAATCAAAATACAGTATTATTAAGAAAAATAAAATAAAAATTATAAGCAAAACAATGAAGAATAAAAACAGTCTGCTGTTCAAAAAGCATGTGGGAATACCATATGGGCGAGCACATTGAAAGTATCAGTAGCAAAATCGCGAATAACAGTAACAAAAGGATGATCAACATTAATCGGCCATTTTCCTTCCAAATCTGCACTCTCTGCGGAAGTAAGTTCAGGCTGCCACATGAATATATGGCAAACATTTAAGACAATTAATATGTGTGAAACCATTAATGCATGTGAAGACAAAGAAACCAAAAAGTGCAAATATTACATACCCTCCCCTCATCAAGCTTTTTAAACTCGAGCCAACTATTATGGTCCTCTTCTTTTAAGGGAACTTTGTTGACCTTTGGACGCATTATATCTATATAGTCCTGAGTCGACTGTTTACGTACCACCTTGCTTTTCTCCTTACCCGTTGAACATGCTGAATGAACAAAATGCAGAAGAAGGGAAAAAAAAAACCATGAGGACGAGGTGATAAAAAGAATGTTCAGTTACAATTAAGAAACACTATATATGGGCCTCTCTATCTCCAAAAGCAGAACTACTCTATAAACCTCATCACGAGCCAAACTTACGACTAACAAATCAAAGAAGGGAGAATTAAGAAAGACCTTTCATAGGTTTATGTTCTGTTTCCAAGTTGATCCTTCCAGATTCTTTGACACCTTCTGCACATTCATACAAACCCCATATCAACATAAATTAATGCACCGAAACAAGCTAATGTACATGTTTTCTAACAAACCTTCCGTGTTTTTATGTCCGGAATTCAAAGTCATTGCTATATATATTACCTGCAAACATGACCAGGATAGAATGAAAAGAAAATGAATTAGGTTGTAGTAGTAATATAATGTTAACATAGTTACATAGTGCGTCTGCGTCGAGCCTGTAGGTGGTGGAGATATGCAGGACTAACAAAGTTTCGTCTAAAAAAAGACATAAATGTTTCATTTCTCTCTATAAACAACAATCACATAACCCTGGCCCTTCGTCTTGGCTAAACCAGAAGTTCTCATTTAAGTAAACAAAAATGCAGACGAGCTGCTAATATAATAAGCTGACCCTGAAACCCCCATAGCTTAACCATAAACTAACACACAAAAATAAGCTAGTTAAATATGTTTTCCAATACTGTACAAGCAAATTAGGTTCACAAGTGTGTTACGATGTGATCTTAAGGCGGCAATTTCAACTAATTTACTTATAGAGTTATGATTTGGGATACATTTTAAGTTGAAGAGTTCAAATGGATCAAAATACTCCTAAACAATGCAGAGAAACATGTAAATGTATGCTTTCTTTTTCTCTAAAAAACAAGAATCGAAAGGTAGCAATTAGGTTGTCCGTATTCAAATAATAACGGAACTGCTTAAGCTTTTTAGATTACATAAGCCCTGTTGCACCTTCATATTGGCTTTTGTAAAAGGGCTTATCTAGGTTTTTCTTCTTTTATAACAAAAAAAGCTAATGAGCCATCGGCTTATATAGCCGGCTTATGGCTTATATGGTTTTGGGCTTATGTTTCATAAGCTCACTTATTTTGAAACTTTTCGGCTTATATAAGTTGACAATGTTATAATGAACTTATATAAGCTAAGCCACAAAAAATGAGCTTATGAAACATAAGCCCAAAACCAAATAAGCCATAAGCCGAAACAAACACCCCTTAAAAGCTTATTTTTGAACTTATGAGCTTGAGAAACATAAGTTAAAAAATAGGCTTATGAAACATAAGCGAAAACCAATTAAGCTAAAAAAAAAATTAGCTAAAACAAATACCCCACCCAATCTTTTATATAATAAAACAAAACCCCTAGTGGGAATTTTTCATTTCAAAAAAATCAAACTATACCTTATTTGGTAATGTTTTTTAAAATTAATTTTTTTTTCTGAATTTTGAAAAATAATTAACTCTATTTCTTTCCTAATTTAGCTATAAAAGTTGAAAAAACGTTTTTATATCGTATATGTATAAAAAACATGTAAATACACATGCGCTTAGATGCTATTTTTTCATAGTTGTAGGTGAAAAATGTAATTGTTTTTATAAACATGGGACCGGTCTATCACTCATCAGGCATCACCAACGTACTCATCCCTAATTTCATCTACACCGCAACATTCTCTTTTCTTCCAAAACAAAATTAATCGAATATAATCAATCAAAAAAATTGATTCTATGTTTTTGGCTTGAATCTCTAATTTCTTTTAATTTCGATTTTCAAATAATCAAACCCATAATTCTATTATCTGTTTGCGATGATACAAAACTACGAAGTGGAACTCAAATTAGTTTATGTTCAAAAAAAAGGTATTTGATTTTCTTATGTTTTTCCAATATTTATGTGTTCTTTTGGACTATTAATTTAAATAATCAACGTGTTTATGTAGTTATATATAATTTGCTTCTTTTTTTTAGTTATAATCTTCCTAAAGTTATATATGATAAAGAATCTAAATTAATGAACACCATATGAACCAGCTTCTTTGCATTGTTAGATTTCATATGAATTATTGATGATCTTTTTGTGTTTTGGATAATGGGTTTGCTTAGAATTTGATTTATTTAAGTTCTAGGTAATGGTGTTTGCTCAAATTTTTTCTTTTTCTGTTTTTTAGTCATGGGATTTTGTCAAAATTATTTATTTATTTATTTATTTATTTGTTGTAATCTTGATTATGGGGTTAGCTCAAGCTGTGATATTTTAGTGTAACTCTAAATGGTTTGTTTAGTCATGTGTGTGAACGTGATCATGTAGGTAACTGATAATGAATAACTCGAGTATATGGAAGTTTAGATTATGAGATGTGTTTTTAATGCCTTCGGTCTACATTGATTTTGTTAGCTTCAGGTGTAACCCTAATCTGAGGACATCATTTAACTACAATTGAGTACTAAAAATGTTTTGTAATTTGCATTTTTTTTCATGCTGATTTGTTTTCCTAGGGACGGCAAAGAGGAATGAGTTACATAGGATCACACCTATTCATGGACAATCCAGAACTTTGTACGTAGATTATACATCATGTTGCATGCTTGCTTACATTTTTTGCATTCTTGACTTTTTTTTTTTTTTTTTTACCTTCAATAAATTATGGGAATTTATGATTTTTTCGGTTTTATTTACTTTCTACTTTTGAAAGTTCTTATTTCGTTGGATTTGATCAGATTTCAGGCGCTTCTGCGATGATTGGCAGTCTTGCTCGTGAGGATCGATGTAACGATCGTATATCCTTCAATAGTACCGGACAATATATTCGGAAGAAATGCTTAAAGGTTTGTCTTCTGAACTTATTGGCAAATTGGAGGTACAATGTTTAACTTTGACTTTTTAAGAAGTCATGTGTGAATAACTGTTATTATGTAGATGAGTTTATGGTATAAGTTTTGTTTATACATTTATTGTGTTAACTATTTGCGAGTACAATAAGTAGTTGCAAAACTTGCAACCATTATCTCAAGCAAGTGGTGAGGTTGGTTTATATAAATAGCGGATATGCAGATAATAATTATGATGACTTAACTTTCTGATGATCCTTGGTAGGCATGTATTTAGATTGTTTTTTTTTGCAAGAAATCTGAATTGCGAGGATTAAACGTACTCATAGTTTTTACCCTTTGTTTGTGGAATACAGGTTACACCTCTTATTGTTTATCTCTTCTTTTTGCCTTTTTATAGACCATTAGACCTGATATCTTTTTTATTTATTTGTTATATTCACATCTTCTTCAATACCTAGCTACCTCATAAGGTTCATCTTTTTATCATCTCGACCAAATTTGATACGTTGGTGTGCCGGGTTCTTGGGGACGTTGGATTTCATCCTGATGTTTCTTTTGAACTTGAGGTATGTTGCTTTTTTGGTTCGATTTAGTTATTATCTTATAGGTATTTAGACAGTTTTAAGTGTTTAAAACACCCTTTATCTATCTATTTTATAGTAAGCAAACGCAATAGAATATGCAGGTATGTGTTAATTCAAAATTGTTTAAAACACCCTTTATCTATCTATTTTTTGTTTATATGATTGCAAATTCATCCAATTGAATGTCATTATCATAGTTCTATATTACATAACAAATTCAAAACACACGTCCAAACATCTTATTGGCTTTGAGTTTTAACCATATGAATGTCCTTTACATTAGGTAAAATTCATTCTTTTGGGCCGGCTATTGGGTGTAAAGACCACATGACAAGATAAAAAAGTTAAGGTGTCGAAACTGACAAAGCATTTTATATTTAAATTGCTTCTACTCAATCCTAAAGACAGTATTCAATTTAAATATAAAATGCTTCTTGCTGAGATTGGAAAGCATAAACCACTACATTCAAAAAGTTGCTTTCAAAGCTTCTAAAGTGTCAAACTTGCTTTCCAATTGGAGTTAGTTTTTAGTTTTTGGGTTTGACGCTGTTGAAACACGATGCTTCATCAGTTTATGGTAATAAATGGGAGGTATTCATGGACACTAATCAGATACGCACATTCCTGTAGTCAAGGTCAACCAAGGAACCTGCCAACAGTCCAAGTATAAGTTCAAATTCGGTGCAGAAATCTGTAAGCTTACAAAACTCTTTCTGGGAATATGATATGTCATCTTGAAAAAAGAGAGATCCAGCTCCCCTGAGTTTCTGTCTTCGTAGAAACAATATCTACATATATTTTAATATTTTATTGTTCTGCCCCTTTATTTGAAAAGGCTTAATCAGTTTCTGAAAGGTTTTATGTTTGTTCTACAACAGGAACATCATGTTACTAAAAAGAAAGAAGAGCATCCAACAGCCATGAATGCTTTTGAGCTGATTTCAATATCTAAGGGTCTTAACCTCGGGAATCTTTTCGAGATTGAACAGGTTCATACTCGATGGGTGCTTCCTGAAAAGTGAATGTCAGGTTATCGGCAACAGGTTGAGAAGTTTTAGAAGCTTAAGTCCCAAGTACAGAACGTATTGCTTATAACTCGGTGCAATTTTTTTCTTCCTTTTTCATAGAGCTGTTAAAAAAACCTATCAAAATGTAGCCAAAGAGATAGGTTTATTGCGCAATGTATCTAGCACTACGTATTGTGTGGTTCAGTGTATGTTTAAAAGTTGCCGTTAATCAAACTAGAAAGGGTGCTAATAAGATAGACGAGATCGGATATAATGCTCATGGTTATAATGGTTGGTTATTAGTCTGATTATTTGAGAGACATAAAATGTTACTTAAAGAATGCTCATTATTATTGTAGGCACAAAGTAATCTTAAGTACATCAAGGAGGACATAAAAGTTTTCAACACGGCATTCCCGCAACAGCACGCGTGCTATCGACATTATCAACAAGGCAATCCCACGGCAACGCGCGGGCTACCACACTAAGGACATGTGTTATTTAAAACAAAATTTTCCCAAAAGTTTTACGTATCAAATAAGGAAATAGCTTTATTTATTATAATTTATGTTTTTTTATAAAAAAAATAAAAAATGGTTTAATTATTGCATAATAAGGAAGATTTAGTTTCCTTGAAATACATATTTCCTCACTAAAGGTTGCATGTTTAACCAGAATCCCCACTAAAGGTTTTGCTTTATTATATAAAAGAATTACATATAGAATGTGTCGGTGATAAAAAGATTGGGACAACAATTTTTAATCAAACTCCATCAAAGTAGTTTCAATTATGAAATATTGTATGGGGAGGCCAATTCCAAAAACGGTTGCTTTTTTCGTTGACTATCAATAAAGCTCACGGCTAAACAATTCTAAATGAGGTGTCCATTTGTCTGACTTTATTTTCTCACATGACCAACTTTATGTTACGTTGTATAGATTAAGAAGTAGTTAAACCAGCCCAAAAGTTCGGTTAAGAAGTAGCAATAATAAAAATTTATTTAAAATATTAGAAAAAACCCCGCGCGTGCGCACGCATTATATCTAGTCAATTATAATGACAAAAACAAAATTAACCTAAACCTGCAAATCCCCAAGCTCAAAAACAAATTCAGTTCACGTTTGTTGTTGTTTTTTTTTCTAACAAAACAGAGACAGCATCGATCCAACAATCAAATAACCTAAAAACAAAATTAGAGTACCTTACCAAGTTAATCGCTCAAACAACGAATAAACTATACTAATCCACAACATTATTTATCCTTTTTTTACAGAGAATAAATTGCACATAAAAGGTCTTATTTTAGAGTTAATTACATATTTCATCCCTGTGGTTTACACACATTTCTTCCTTTATTCAAACCACTTGCATGTTTGGTTGCGTCTCCCTCACTTGCCTAAAACATGAGGGTATATGGGTCTTTTACCTTCTCACCTAACATTACTGAGTGTGTTAAGTTTGGTGTTGGTCCTATACGGTCTTCTCATTTAAATTTTTTTTCTTCTTTGCCACACTCAACCATACAAACATAGTAACTTTACCAAATCTACACCCACATGTTGTTGGGATATGTCCACGTAACAAATACTATATGTTTAATTAAATGTTACTTTAACCAATAGTCGTTAGAAGAATAATTAAAGGACTTAAATGCAAAATCGAGAAAAATAAAACTTTCCTTTCGCCCCTTGTTTGGCCGATCGGATAAGGGGGTGTTTGAGGAGGTTTGGGATTCCTTAGCTTGCAAGCCATGTAATCTCATGAAGCCTCTAGCTTTGGTTTCATTCACCTCATCATATTAACTCAAAACCCAAAAGTTTCTCTTGTTTTTCCTCTTGTTCTACTCGACCAAACACAGACACAAAAGTGTTTCGGTTTGGTCTGTTTGTGTCAATCGGAAAACAAACCCACAAAGGGTTTACGCTTTTTTTCTCGGTTTCTTGGTCGATCGATTTAAAACCCCAGATGGTTTTCGACTCTTGTTTCGTTAGTCGATGATGCAGGTTTTCTAACCAGGATTTAGATTTATAAATCTCGACTACCTATTGTCTACCTAATTCACTAACGAGCAGTGTACCCGGTCATGCGTAGTATAGAATGTGGTAAAACCGAGGTCGTTCCCAAGAGTTATGTGAGCGGATCCTAATTAAAGTCTAATGTCACATTTTTAAAAGAGATTTATATGATAAATGAAACTAATTACGAAATACGTAAAATAAATAGACGTGAATGTAGTAGGGAGAAAGTGTATTAGCATAGTTTAATCATCCTATCATGAAATGACTATGTTCTCTAATTATGCTTCCTATCACTTCCAGTGGGGTTTAAATTCTCCAAGACTCCTATGGTCAATTCGTCTGGCCTATTTCAGATAGATCCCTACCTGATCTCGAAGGTATTACTCTTCTGATTAACGGAGGTCCTCAAAAAATTATGCTAAGTCATTAAGTGCCGCTACATGCTAGATTCATTCTAATGTGTGATCTGGCTGTTAGGATCTTAGACCACACATCCCTAACTTCTTAAGTTTATCCAACATCGGAAGGTGATCCTTTGGTCCATTCGCACACAAGGAATTGGTAGTCCAATGGTCAATTCTCACCAACCCTCGCAACCTACTACTCTAGAGTCCTTCGATCCATTCTCCTAGTGTAATAAGTACAACCGCCCTTCAAAACAACCAAAGCTAGAGGATCTATGAATAAACTAAGCATACACCAGAAGCAATTATGAAAGCGAGAAAGCATAATCATAACATTAAAAGAATCATAAATAGGCTAGCACCAAAGTTTTTAGCCAAACATAATGTAAATTATACCAAAAATGATGAATAAAACGTTAATAGAATTAAACATATTAATTGATACAAAAATTACTTGATGCAGAGCTAATAATGACGATGATTGCTCGTGAATTCTCCCTTTAAATATGGCTTTGAACTGCTAAAAATTTCCCTGGAGTGGTCCCCTAGTCGAGCCCTAGGAGGGGGTGAAGAGAGATACTTAAAATTGCAGATTTAGGGCTGTATTTATAGGCCTCGACAAAGTTACGGCATAACTTTAAGTGTAAATTACGCCGTAACTTATTTTAGTAAATAATATATTTCAAATCTCTAAAAGTTAAGCCGTAACTTACGATTCGTTTACGACGTAATCAAATAACAATTACGGTGTAGAAACTAACTTCGTACTTTTTCATGTCTTCCATCTTTGAAACTTTCTTGCCTTTGTCTGCGTTTAACCCCTGATGTAGCGCATGGTTTCACTTCGAGTCCGAATGTACTTATAGGTATAATACTTATAAAATATGGACGGTTTCAGCCTCTCATCGTTCTTGACATTATTATACTTGGTCCTTGTGACATAATTAAACTTAATTTGAGTTGTCACCTTTAGTCCTCGATCGTTCTTGTTATTTTTACTTTTAGTCCTCGGAATAAATATCATTTGACTTCTTTTAGCCCTTGGACTTTAACTCCTTCACGCCCAAGTAATTAATTACGGCGTAACTAAATCATAATTACGCCCTACGCCGTAAGTCTTCGTCCGCCTATATTTATCCACTCCATAAATCACTCTACGGTGTAACTAAATTACCACGTTACGCCGTGTAACACCCCCAGATTTGGTTTAGCGGAAACATACGTGTTAAGGGAATGTTACGAAATTGGAGATCACAACACAAGTAATAAAGAACGGAATACATACTCCGTTTGATTTCATAAAATAGTTTTAAGGTATTATTTTACAACATTGTTTGGATAAAATGGGCACATCCCATAAGTTCAGTGGTCCCAATTTATAAACATCATTTTGTGTAAAAACACTTCTTTAGATATTTCTACGACCGTTTACCACCTCTTGCCTTGCATCCATGATCACAAATTAAGCACCTGATAAAATATGCTAAAAAGGTCAGCTAAAAGCTGGTGAGTTCATAGGTTTAAATTAAAACAGTAAGTTTGGACCAAAATCAAAGTCATATAATCATTACAACAATATAATGATATATGGATGAATGTCTATTACGTTAGCTCTAAGTTCATGCAACCGATACTACGACAGTTTCTGTATGCTAAATGTTATCATACAATATATAGGCCCATTGCGAGTGTTTTGTCCCACAACACTCGATTCCGACATGGTATACGTTTCGCCTTGGCCTAAGCATGGCCAACCGAACGGAGGAGTCACCCTCAATAGATCTATTTATAACATTCGCGCTTCCCAATGGGGAATTGACGGTTCATGAAAAAGGGCATTCTCTAGGGACATAAGGGCTTAGGCTAAACCACGTAATAGTAATCATGTAATAGTTTAGGTCCATAAAAAGGTTTTGCATATTTCTCACCCCAAAATGTATAAAACAGTTTATCAAGTAAAAGAGGGTATATGAAAACTCACCTTAGCAAATGTGCAATCCAAAAGTGGGATTAGTGATTGTTGTGAAGCGGCACCGACACTCGACCTAGATAAGTAGGGCAATGTTTTAGTTCATTGTTTTAAGTATCACTAATAACAGTGGTCATCACAGTGGTCATCACAACCAAACCTTGTGTTAAGCTCCTCGTAAAGCCTATTAGTTAAAGTAGTTCAATGGCTTTGATAATTGTATTAATACTAAACGTAAGTTTGTAAAAATCATTAAAATGATTTTACTAGTAAGTATACGAAGTATATATACTTTTCATGTAGACACTATAATGGTTTTAAAATCCGTAGTTTGTTTTGGAAAAATAATCACAATGTTCCACTAGTAAGTATATAGATGTATATATACTTATTTAAGTTGACACAAATGGTATTGTCAAAATTATAATTTATTTTCTAATTGTATATAAAAAAAAATGCTTGAGTTACATTTGGAGACCATCAATTTATTAAGTGATAAAATAAAGTAGTGGTCTCTATTTATTTCTTAAGACTTGTTCTTAATATATATGTATATATATATATATATAGTTCAAATGAGAGGTTCACTTGTCATACATTCATTTACACATTGTCGTTACATGTTGACGTAGACGTTAATAAGTAAATCATGTTTTAAAGTAATTGTTGTCCCATAAATACAATATAGCAATTGTTCTTGTTTACATGCCAACGCGTGTATGCTTAAATATAACTATGTAGTCTATTTTGTGTACGTGTAAATAAGTTCATTCATCGTTGGACAATTGTTTTACGTTTAAATCTTTATCTCGTGAGTTAGTTTATATTACTCAACCGGACGCTCGAAGACTCGTGGGCTGTGGCCCGGTGTTGGCAGCAGTTGGGTACCCGGTTTGGGCCTGGGCCCAAACTAACTAACAACTCTTTTATAATACCAAGTCTTATGACTTGGGCCGTGGCCCAATTATGATTTACACGAAGGAAAGAAAGTAATTTGTCCAACATGTATTCCGCATTACATATTTCATTTCCTGGTTTGTTACTAGCTTACTGATGTTAACGAGAAGGGAGAGTAGCCAAGCATTATTTCGGTTGTTCGAATGGACCTAAATCTAGTTTTTAAATGAGCATAACACAACAAGGAAATAGAATGCTAGAGTGGTTGTTTTTGACGTAGGAATAGCACAACGGCTTAACTCGAGACACACTCAATTATTCATACTTCACTTTGTGAAGCCGAGACTTCTCGACTAAGGGATAAATGACCTCGTCACTGTGGTACTACCAAAGTGAGTTTGCCGACTCACAATACATTTTCAAAACATTTCCATTTAGGTGACGAGTTTGGTACTTATCCAAAATAAATTAACGAAGAGGAGATGACTCATTAACGAGGCCTATTTCAACAAGGTATTAGACTAACCCATTAATTGAAGAATGAGAGTAAGGTGTGACGAAATCATGTGTTTGGGTCGAGTACTACTCGACTCGTTTCCCTGTTGCAACGTAGAGACACAAGAGAAAAGGAAAAATGTTGACGACTATAGTGAGCCTTCGACTCACTCCAAACCCAACTTAACTCTTATGGTTAGATGTACTCTAGGCGAAAGAGTTGGTCGAGTAGACGTCAAGGTTCTACTCTTCCAAAACTCAAGTTATTTTAAATCCGGTTTTACTTAATTAACCAACGATACTTAGTTTTCGAAAACTCGACAAGGTGTCACAAACAAACTCCTATGTCCAGATTCACGCAAGTATTAAGATGACCAACTCATCGCCAAGTTTCAAAACCACTTATGATGACAAAGATGATTTCCTCTAGCTTAAAATTTATATCCACTTGAAACAACAACAAGACATTTACCGAAGAATACCTCGAGTACCCGAGTGGGTTCTCAGTCGAGGCAAAACCCATTGTACAACAAGGAATGAGACGATTAACATGATTAAATGTTTAACAAATTTCTCGTTACACAAGTTTTTGAGTTATAGACACGGTGCACATAACTAAACTAGTTTTCAGTTTTAGTACTAAATGCCACTAGTAAAACCTTTATAAAATTTACTCTTTTGTTTTTCTTAGATCTTGCTCCTCGACATAAAATCCAAACACACAACCAAAGACATCATGTTTTTCGACATAAAAGAAATTAAAAGAAGGTAACATGATAAATTTTATATAATGAAATCTTTGGTACAAGTTACCAATTTAATCATAAAAACAACACAAACATTACAACAAGAAAGATTGTTACCCTTAATTCGAAAGTGATGGGGGAGGGACGAAGGTTGTTTCGTGGATTCGAACCAAACGACTCTTGATTTAGCTCCAAAACACTCCCAATTGCAAAAACCCCCAAATCAATATTTGAAAACCCTAAGTTTCACAACCCTAGTTTTTGGTAAAATTGATGAGGAAACTGAGTTGGGGCGTTTGCATCTCTACTAGAGATAAAAGAAGTATTTTGGGAAGAGCTTGTCCACCTTTCTTTTCTTGTGACTTGGTTTGAAGCCAAAACTAGTTAACTTCCAAAAACCTAGAAAATCTTGGACTTTGGCTCAAGGTAGATTGATGTTGAGATATGCTTCTCTTGGGTGGCTTTGTCTTGACTCTTCTTGGATTCATTCGACTAGTAGCTAGCGTCTCAAAGGAGTGGATTTGAGAGACAACAAGTTACATGGTTTTGGTAAGAGAGAAGAGGAGATGATGGAAGAAGCATGTTGGGTTTTCTTCTTTGGGGAGATTCGACCTACAAGGGAGGTGCAGAGGTAGAGGTTGAAGATGAAGATTTGATATCTTCTTTTTCTGCTTTTTGATGCTTTGTCGTGTGTGGGAAGAGAAGACAAAGGAGTATATATCCTCAAACTTTAATGAAAATGTTTTCATTTATGTAGGAAATATAAACGTGTATGTATATGTAATTTATACTTATGATTTATTTGTGTACATGTATGTACTTGTGTTACACATATATATTAATTGTGTTTGAGTCTTATAAGAGTTATTGTTTAAGTGTAAGTGTATTAAACATTTTGTGTCTCGCAAAAAATTAAGTTGTGACCGAAGTATCATTGTTTGATAAATTTTATAACGTAGTATCTTATAGATACGCGTCGGAGATATTATTATCTTTGTAATATTTTTCATTACAGAAGTTTGTCATTTGTTTTATCAAGCCCTTATCATAGTATCGGTACGCGTGCAGTGTCGGTCACTGGGGAAAAACAAGATAACGCCTTTCTATGGCGTTACAAATCCCTAGTATGAAGGGTGGTTCTCTGAGTTGTTCGCACCAGACTATTTGTGCACCACGTATAGTCCTGATGGTAATCCGAGTTGGTAACTACCAGCTTCGATCTTGGGAGGATTTGATTAATCTTATGAATTAAGGTTTTCCCCTTTATGCTCTGTTAGATTGGATTACGCTTTTGAGAGGCGGAGCTTCAATCTAACTTTCTCGTCGACTTGAACCTCAAGTGACCTTTAGTCCTATATTTATTGACCTTGATGATTAGATTTGTTTGCATTCGGTCTCTGGTCTGCACACTATTATCAATGGTTCTTGATAGCCGTATGGAGCCATTGGACTGGTCCTTTGCCGATCTCTGTTCCTAACACGATTGATTTGCGCTTTTTACCATACAGTGCCTCATGAGGTAGCCTTTAGTTGCAAGGGAATTTGGTTTAGGTAGTTTGCCTACTCTATTCACCTTTCAAAACGTGTTACTCATGCTTGAAGTATAACTTCTATTGTTTAAATGGTTCTTCCATTTAGTTCATCAGTCGGAAGACGGTAGATGGCACTTATTTCATGTTTAATTCCTTTGAATTTTGGGAGTGGTTCTCGAAAGTTTGATGTGAATGGTTATCGCTATTTGGAATGAAGAGAATTGAAACACTATGACTTGTAGTGCTTTGCTTCGAGCAATCCATGCGAGTTTGTCCATGTTGTCGTTCTCTTTGTTTGGTAGGAATAGGTGAATTTGATGAGATGATCAATTAGTACCCAAGTAAAGTTATAATAGATAGGGATCTTTGGTGACTAAGTACTAGAGTCCATTGTTATGCATTCCCATTTCTATCTGGAAATTTTTGGTTTGTACCGGTAGGTTTGATGGTTCCTGATTTTTTTTTTTTTTTTTTTTTTTGAACATGCTAAGTATGGTTTGACATAGGTCAAATACCAGCCTTCATGTTTGATATTCATAATAGCTCTCTGGATCAAGGTGCATCTTTGCCGGACACTAGATGAGTATAATTCATGTCCTTAATGAGGTTCCCACATAATGAGATTACAAATCCCTTCATGGCGTGGGTCTCAACATTGGTCCTTGGGGATAAGATTCCCTTCGGTCTTTTACGAAATTCCATTTCACCTTCGGTTATGTCGTAAGAGTTTTATTTTGTCGGTTCTTCCGTTGAGTGATACTACTTGAAATGATATGGCTTTAAAAGGTTTTGTTTGCTAGGTGTTGCTTGAAGTACATGCGGTTATGACTGTTCTGCCTTGGGTGAGTACGAATGTTGTAATTGAACTCACGTTGCGACTACAATTGTTGGTGTCGTCACATGGTCAACTTCCTTTTTGTTTTCGTACACTACGTAGTACATTGTGGTCGGTGTACACTTACTCCCTTGGGGTAGTAAGGATAACATTTCTAGGTTTTCCTAGTGTGATCATGTTATGTTCCAATTCTAATTTGTGCTTTGCGTTGTGCTTCTCATGGATCTTTGGGTGTTGAGTATTCTATACCATTATTTTCCTTTTTGGATCAGGATAGCTTTCATTTCGGTGTAAAGCGTCTCCCTTACATGGTAGAGTCTCTGTCATACTCAGGTATACCTAAAACAGGCGTATCACATGATTTTTCTTTCTTGCAGTGTGTGTAGGTGCTTGTTGGGTTGACCTGGGGTGTATGATGATCTATTCCTTTCTTGGTTCAGTGTAGGTGATAGGATACTAAGTATGAATCGGCATATCCGAGGCGTCAGTCTCTGCGTCCAGTATTCTATAGGGTGCTAATTCATTGTCGAAGGTTCAAACGTTTCACATTCGTTTCCTTAGTAGAAGATTTCTTCTCTCAGGTGGCACGGTTTATTCTATCCCCGTGTAATGTGAAATGTATGGCATTTTAAGGTGGGGTGTCGACGTGAGATATAGACACGAACTTTTCTATTTCGTAATAGTGAGTTAAGCACTTCCTTTAACATGATCGGGTAAGAATTTCAAGAATTTAGCCATGTCCGTGCACGTTACCCCTCCCGAATTATACATAGGTGATCAGGCTATGTATAATTGGGGACCGGTGACGTGTTGTTTGGTATAATCTAAATATTGGTGTACTTATTCTTTGGTCAGCGGAAATGTTGCAAAAGTTCATGTGCGAAGTTTTGGTGCGATGGTTTATAAGATTTGCTAGGCCGACCAATTCTGTCAACATGGCCTATAGCTCATTTGACCAAGATGTGTGAAACAATGACAAATTGGTTAGGAATGAAATGTTGAATTCGTGATTTTTGGTGAGGTACTAGTTTGAGTTGGTCTTATCGGTATAGATAATAATACCTTCGCAATTTTTGGAATGTGGATTTTTCTAAAACAACCCGTTGGGTGATACTAATTTGTTAGAGAGACTAGTCGAATACCCCGGATGACTTTCTCTTATCTTCAGAGAAATCCTTTCATCGTGACAAGATAGTTGAAATCCTTAATGATATGATGAAAACGGTCATGGAGAGGTCATATATCAAGATAACATGATAAGAACAACAGATACATTACTAGGGAAAGGTTCAGTACATTAAGATTTCATAGAGAGGTACTTTAAAGTAGACTATGACTTGGAAGTTAAACTAAGCTTTATTACAACCAGCATCTCTAGCTAACTTAGTTTCTTCGTTGGTGTCCGTTGAGAGCCTGAACAATTCTTCACACTTTATTCAGGAAATTGTTTTGACAGTTGTTGCCTTTATGCTGACCCTCCCTATCCGGGCACATTCTTTTGATGTGGTCTTTCTTTCCACATCCATGACTTGTCATTGTCTCCCCATAGAGTTGCTTACAATCTTCCATCTCATGCCCAATTCTTTTACAAATCTCACAAGGTATAGGGCATTTTCCATAGTGGTAATATGGGCATATATTACACTTGGGTTTTGTCCCGGCATACCTTACTTCTCGCTTGTTTTTAGTAGTCTTAACTTCAGCCGTCCATTGACGCTTGCTTGATTGTTGCATTTGATCTTCCCCACCATCATATTCCCAGTTCCTCTTGTTACCGGTACCCATTGCTTTGCCTTGGGGCGTGACTTTGTCAATCCGAAGTCGCACCAGTAGCTTCTTGAGTGACAGTGAGCGCTAATGCAACAACGTTCCTCCGAGTTTCGAGAAAACCCCAAAAGTATGCTTCGAGTTTCCTTTCCTCGGTCCTATCATATCGGACATAGTTGGGCGGTTCGCGAAAGTGGTTGGTGTACCCTTCGAGGTCATGCCCTATCATAGTTAGTCCACAGAGTTCTTGTTCCATCATTCGCAGTTCATTCCTTGAGCAATGATTCGCAATCATTATTTTCTTCAGGGTGTCCCCGAAGTGAGTAAGCAGGCGTCTATTCCTACTAATTGGACATAAGTATCCCACCATGTGAGGGCTTGGTGTCGAAAGGTGCAAGTAACATACTTGACCTTACAATTGTCCGCGCAACTCTGTTCGCGGAAAATTGTCTCTATCCTTTCTAGCCATTTTGCCAAGCCTATGGCTCCTTCAGGTCCCCTCAAATGCCGGTGGTTTCTGACAGCTCCTCGAATTCTTGGTAAGAGAATTTTCGTGTTGTGGCGTCTTACCAACAACTTCTTCCTATTCACCGGATGAGGTTGTTGACGTTGTGATTGATTTGGTAGTTAGCAATCCTTGCAGCAACTCGTTCGCTAACAGATTTCTCAATGGTGGTTGTGTTCATGTTCTGCTTTACTGGAAACATTTTCCTTCAACCACAAGAAATGACAACAATGAGTTTTCTATGAGTGTGAGGACCATGGTGGAGATCCATAAGGTTACAACGTATACTACTTCTCAATTATGTATTTTCTAGGTTGTGTTGACTGGATATCTCGTAGGCTTAGTTTATTATGATGATGTTAAGAAAACAGAGATTGGTTGGAGTGAGTTTAACATAAGGTTATAATTCACAAGACGTTGTTTATTATGCAGAGTCGTTCATCACCATAAGCTTGATTACATTCTAAGAAGATTTCTGGCTCATAGGCCGATACATAACATGCGTTCATTGACTCGCTCTAGTTTGTAACAAAACTACTACAAGCATTTTTATTGAAATCACTCATTACAACGTCTAACACAATTGCAAAGTGAATTTTAAGCACTTCCCGATGATGTCCCGGGTTGACTTTGTTGAGTTGCCTTCCATTCTTCTAACTCTCTGAGCTGGGCCTCCATTCTGGCAAATTTGTTGTTGGCCTCATTTGCCCTACTCTCCATAGTACGTCTTTGAAATTCTACGACACCCTCCAGGTATCCTGTCTCAGTTAATGCTACTGTAGTAACGGTCTCCAACCGTGTCAGCCGACTCTAAATCTCTGTAAGCGTTTAACTTCTCACGGGTTCCCTCTAATGCTGTCCCGACATCGTTGTAGCATTCCTTGAGTGTTTCGCCAAGTGTTTGTAGTTCTTCCACTACTTCTTCAATCCCTTCAATCCTTTCTTCTGGTAATATCCCCAGATGATCCGACATCTCCTCTATTTGTTCCTCATGACGTGTTATGCGCGCCATAACTGTGTCGAGAGTTGGTGGTCTAGCAGTGGCTACTTCTGAAGTTTCCCAACTTCAACAAACTAGGAGGTGGTGTACCGAAGAACGATGGTGATGATGCGAGAAAGCATTCTCTTGCTAGCGGTATCTCCCAACCGAGAAGCGGATCTCTTTGGTGTCTTGGTGAGAGTGTAGGAGTAGTGGAACCGGTAGGTAGCAGATGCGATAGTGGTGATGATTTAGAAGTGAGCAGGTGGAGTGTGGGTAGTACCCTCCTGGTGAACTTGATACACTACTGCATGCGGGTTTCCAATGTCGAGAAGTGAGTTGAGAGGCTGGGATGCGTTCAGCCGGTGACAAACCTTCTTTGTGTCATCGCATCCGCCGAGTGAGGGGAAGGCATGGTGCGTGACAAGACGTAGCATATGTGTAAGTATATGTAAAAATATACTTATAATAGATATGGAGTAGTGAATTAATAAATAGGCAATATGTCATGAGTCATGTCTAAATGAACTCTAAGTAAAACGGCAAGTAAGGCAAGCGGTAACTGGCGGTCGTAGAGTGATGTTTTTGTAAAAAGTAGTTATAGTTTAGGGTTTATATGTACCTAGTTCTCTATAACTTAGGCTCTGATGCCAATCTGTAACACCCCCAGATTTGGTTTAGCGGAAACATACGTGTTAAGGGAATGTTACGAAATTGGAGATCACAACACAAGTAATAAAGAACGGAATACATACTCCGTTTGATTTCATAAAATAGTTTTAAGGTGTTATTTTACAACATTGTTTGGATAAAATGGGCACATCCCATAAGTTCAGAGGTCCCAATTTATAAACATCATTTTGTGTAAAAACACTTCTTTAGATATTTCTACGACCATTTACCACCTCTTGCCTTGCATCCATGATCACAAATTAAGCACCTGAGAAAATATGCTAAAAAGGTCAGATAAAAGCTGGTGAGTTCATTGGTTTAAATTAAAACAATAAGTTTGGACCAAAATCAGAGTCATATAATCATTACAACAATATAATGATATATTGATGAATGTCTATTACGTTAGCTCTAAGTTCATACAACCGATACTACGACAGTTTCTGTATGCTAAATGTTATCATACAATATATAGGCCCATTGCGAGTGTTTTGTCCCACAACACTCGATTCCGACATGGTATACGTTTCGCCTTGGCCTAAGCATGGCCAACCGAACGGAGGAGTCACCCTCAATAGATCTATTTATAACATTCGCGCTTCCAATTGGGGAATTGACGGTTCATGAAAAAAGGGCATTCTCTAGGGACATAAGGGCTTAGGCTAAACCACGTAATAATAATCATGTAATAGCTTAGGTCCATAAAAAGGTTTTGCATATTTCTCACCCCAAAATGTATAAAACAGTTTATCAAGTAAAAGAGGGGCTATGAAAACTCACCTTAGCAAATGTGCAATCCAAAAGTGGGATTAGTGATTGTTGTGAAGCGGCTTGAGACCGCGACCTAGATAAGGAGGGAAATGTTTTAGTTCATTGTTTTAAGTATCACTTACTTAAAGTAGTTCAATGGCTTTGATAATTGTATTAATACTAAACGTAAGTTTGTAAAAATCGTTAAAATGATTTTACTAGTAAGTATACGAAGTATATATACTTTTCATGTAGACACTATAATGGTTTTAAAATCCGTAGTTTGTTTTGGAAAAATAATCACAATGTTCCACTAGTAAGTATATAGACGTATATATACTTATTTAAGTTGACACAAATGGTATTGTCAAAATTATAATTTATTTTCTAATTGTATATAAAAAAAATGCTTGAGTTACATTTGGAGACCATCAATTTATTAAGTGATAAAATAAAGTAGTGGTATCTATTTATTTATTAAAACTTGTTCTTAATATATATGTATATATATATAGTTCAAATGAGAGGTTCACTTGTCATACATTCATTTACACATTGTCGTTACATGTTGACGTAGACGTTAATAAGTAAATCATGTTTTAAAGTAATTGTTGTCCCATAAATACAATATAGCCATTGTTCTTGTTTACATGCCAACGCGTGTATGCTTAAATATAACTATGTAGTCTATTTTGTGTACGTGTAAATAAGTTCATTCATCATTGGACAATTGTTTTACGTTTAAATCTTTATCTCGTGAGTTAGTTTATATTACTCAATGGACGCTCGAAGACTCGTGGGCTGTGGCCCGGTGTTGGCAGCAGTTGGGTACCCGGTTTGGGCCTGGGCCCAAACTAACTTACAACTCTTTTATAATACCAAGTCTTATGACTTGGGCCGTGGCCCAAATATGATTTTACACGAAGGAAAGAAAGGAATTTGTCCAACATGTATTCCGCATACATATTTCATTTCTGGTTTGTTACTAGCTTACGATGTTAACGAAAGAGGAGAGTAGCCAAGCATTATTTCGGTTGTTCGAATGGACCTAAATCTAGTTTTAGATGAGCATGACACAACAAGGAAATAGAGTGCTAGAGTGGTTGTTTTTGACGTAGGAATAGCACAACGGCTTAACTCGAGACACACTCAATTATTCATACTTCACTTTGTGAAGCCAAGACTTCTCGACCGAGAGGTAAATGACCTCGTCATTGTGGTACTACTAAAGTGAGTTTGCCGACTCACAACACATTTTTAAAACATTTCCATTTACGTGACGAGTTTGGTACTTATCGAAAATAAATTAACGAAGAGGAGATGACTCATTAACGAGGCCTATTTCAACAAGGTATTAGACTAACCCATTAATTGAAGAATGAGAGTAAGGTGTGACGAAATCATGTGTTTGGGTCGAGTACTAATCGACTCGTTTCCCTGTTGCAACGTAGAGACGCAAGAGAAAAGGAAAAATGTTGACGACTATAGTGAGCCTTCACTCACTCCCAAACCCAACTTAACTCTTATGGTTAGATGTACTCTAGGCGAAAGAGTTGGTCGAGTAGACGTCAAGGTTCTACTCTTCCAAAACTCAAGTTATTTTAAATCCGGTTTTACTTAATTAACCAACGATACTTAGTTTTCGAAAACTCGACAAGGTGTCACAAACAAACTCCTATGTCTAGATTCACGCAAGTATTAAGATGACCAACTCATCACCAAGTTTCAAAACCACTTATGATGACAAAGATGATTTCCTCTAGCTTAAAATTTATATCCACTTGAAACAACAACAAGACATTTACCGAAGAATACCTCGAGTACCCGAGTGGGTTCTCAGTCGAGGCAAAACCCATTGTACAACAAGGAATGAGACGATTAACATGATTAAATGTTTAACAAATTTCTCGATACACAAGTTTTTAAGTTATAGACACGATGCACATAACTAAACTAGTTTTCAGTTTTAGTACTAAATGCCACTAGTAAAACCTTTATAAAATTTACTCTTTTGTTTTTCTTGGATCTTGCTCCTCGACATAAAATCCAAACACACAACCAAAGACATCATGTTTTTCGACATAAAAGAAATTAAAAGAAGGTAACATGATAAATTTTATATAATGAAATCTTTGGTAAAAGTTACCAATTTAATCATAAAAACAACACAAACATTACAACAAGAAAGATTGTTACCCTTAATTCGAAAGTGATGGGGGAGGGACGAAGGTTGTTTCGTGGATTCGAACCAAACGACTCTTGATTTAGCTCCAAAACACTCCCAATTGCAAAACCCCCAAATCAATTTTTGAAAACCCTAAGTTTCACAACCCTAGTTTTTGGTAAAATTGATGAGAAACTGAGTTAGGCGTTTGCATCTCTACTAGAGATAAAGGAAGTTTTTGGGAAGAGCTTGTCCATCTTTCTTTTCTTGTGACTTGGTTTGAAGCCAAAACTAGTTAACTTCCAAAAACCTAGAAAATCTTGGACTTTGGCTCAAGGTAGATTGATGTTGAGATATGCTTCTCTTGGGTGGCTTTGTCTTGACTCTTCTTGGATTCATTCGACTAGTAGCTGGCGTCTCAAAGGAGTGGATTTGAGAGACAACAAGTTACATGGTTTTGGTAAGAGAGAAGAGGAGATGATGGAAGAAGCATGTTGGGTTTTCTTCTTTGGGGAGATTCGACCTACAAGGGAGGTGCAGAGGTAGAGGTTGAAGATGAAGATTTGATATCTTCTTTTTCTACTTTTTGATGCTTTGTCGTGTGTGGGAAGAGAAGACAAAGCAGTATATATCCTCAAACTTTAATAAAAAATTTCATTTATGTAAGAAATATAAACGTGTATGTATATGTAATTTATACTTATGATTTATTTGTGTACATGTATGTACTTGTGTTACACATATATATTAATTGTGTTTGAGTCTTATAAGAGTTATTGTTTAAGTGTAAGTGTATTAAATATTTTGTGTCTCCCAAAAAATTAAGTTGTGACCGAAGTATCATTGTTTGATAACTTTTATAACGTAGTATCTTATAGATACGCGTCGGAGATATTATTATCTTTGTAATATTTTTCATTACGGAAGTTTGTCATTTGTTTTATCAAGCCCTTATCATAGTGTGGTACGGCGTGCGTAATGTCGGTCCTTTGGAAAAACGAGATAACCTCTCGTCTTACAAATTAAATCATAAGACAAAATGAAATATTCATGAAATGATATGAATGTAAAAGTGATGCAATTATCTACTGTATGCGAGTTATCTACTCAAATGATCAGGCAAAGCTTATGCATGCTTAATGACTTATGTTTAGTAATAATAAATTACTAATCATTGGTTAAATTTTAGTGAAAATTTACCGTGTGTCACCCGCCGTAACCTTCACATTAATTAATTACGGCGCAACTTAAAGAGTAGGTTACGCCGTATCCTTCTTGGTCTTGTTTTTACGACGTAACATTATTAACCAGTTACGGCGTAACCTTCATACAGATTACTTTGGCCTTTGTAGTATGTGTTACGGCGTAAGTCAATCGTCCATTTACGCCGTAACTTATCTTCAGAATATATTTTTTTTTCATATTTTGGCCCTTTTTCACATCTTTTCCGCTCCAACGCCTCTTTTAACCTGAAATGTAAATATGAACGAATGTGAACGACTTAACTTTGGCCAGCAGCTTGAGTGTCTCGATCTTGACTTTGGCCATTTTCTTCACATATTCACGCCTTTTCGTCCAAATAAGTGTCATTCCAGCATTTTGCCTTCAAGAGACCTAAAAAGTGAAAAGGAACGAAATTAAGCAGTAACGGATATAAAAGTGGTCGATTAAGGGCTTAAATGACCCCTCAAAAGTGTACCTTTTAAATCCTTATCAGTGGACTATTTGGTGGTGTAGGTGGTTCCCAATTTAACAAGAAGGTTGGTGAGTGGGAAGTTCTCGGTGATGAGTGCTCTAATGAGTAAAGATTTGGATGAGGAAGAGGTTCGGTGAAGTGAAGTAGTCTATGTTCTAGGAATGAAGGCTTAGGCATTTTACTAGAACTAGGTGCGTTTAGTTTAGAGCTTGATGAACCCTTTTCTAACCCAAGAGGTCTAATACTAATTCTTGCGGTTCTCTTGGCTATTGTTGATTGGGATTATTGAGGTTGGATTCTAGCATTATGGCCTCTTACGGGTGATGATTCGTTGGATGATATCTCATGGACCATATGAGTATTCCTTTTGGATGAACCTTTGGTTGAAGAGTTGTTGCTAGATGCTTTAGTCATAGTGATGGTGGGGATGCAATAGAAGTCTCCAACTACTGATTTTTAGGATTATGGTAAGAGTGGTGACTTAAGCTCTCAAGAGTGTTTGGTTTATAAAGGGTGAGTTTGAGTTAAGGAATTAAATTCTGACCACTAAGAGAATTTGGCATGCACCAAGGTCAACTATGGTGTTGTTCAGCTCTATGGAATCATTAAATGGTAACTAAAAGAGTTTAGATTACCAAAGATGGTTTAAATTTTGAAAGAAAAGCTGATTAGAAGCTTTTTGTAGACACGGATCCCACGGATCCCTCTCACTGGGGATCCGTCTGGTTATAAACCAGGGATCCGTCTGTCAGACAGAAATATGGTGAAGTGATTATGCTCTTGTAAGGTCTAGTGCCTATAAATCTTGAGGGTTTGAGTTTCCTTAGATTTCTTAAGTGATAGGTGACTTAAATGTCCAACCACAAGGAGTGAGGATACTTAATTATGGTATTAAGTAGGAAAGTGGATTTTTTGAGAGTGTAACTAAATGTTTAAAGATGATACTCATTGATTTGAGTATGACAAATGATGGCAATTGATCCTAGAGATCAGATAATGACTTAAGAGAAATTTGAAAAATTCCTAAAAAATAAAAAGAAATGAAAAACTAGTTTTAAGCCTATTTTAAGGTAAGGATGACTAAAATCAATTTGCTAAAATTGAGAAGCTAAGTGTTTTGAGATGTGAGGAACAATTTGTGAGCACTGGAGCCGAAATATGGTGAGTTTTGGTGAGTTGATAAATCAAAAGCACTTTGAATTTGATCCTAAGTTAGCTACGGGCGAGTGTGAGACCTACTGAGCTTGAGGAAGACTTAAGTAGTCTTAAAGAATCATGTTTAGCTAGAATGATGTGATCTAGGGGACAAGTTTGATGTATAATGATCTGTATCTTGTATCTGTTTACCCGGATTCCACGGTCCCTCATTTGAGGGATCCGGCTAGTTATAGCCCAGGGATCCGGCTACTGCTGACTAGTAGCTTCTCAGCAATTGTGCAATATTTGCACTCTTAGCAAATGCTTGTCCTAATCAATTCTACAATAATTAAACACATGCAAACAACAAGCATAACGCATAGCAAGTGGGGAGAACTAAAAGGTAATTAAAAATGAGTGATAACGACTACTTGAATAGGATCAAGTCGTCGTAAAATCTCATTTTACTAGTTCCTAAGTTAAGATGTTCAATGCCAAATCATGGAAATTCCTACAAACTACATCCTACTCTACATACATATTGTTAAGATTTACATACCATTGTTTTAGAAATTGTTTTCATATATTAAGGTCCTATGACCTTACCTTCCATCCACACCTCCTTCCATTTCACTCCCATCTTCATCTACATCTTCATCCCCTTCACTCTTTATCCCACCATCTCTACTTCTTCTTCTTCTTCAAGAAGTTAGCAAAGCACTTGAATATCCCTTTAGTTTGTTGCCACTCTTGTGATGGGCTTGGAATATCCGACAATTGATTGATGTAATCTAAAGGGTCGATATTGGTGTTGCCAAAGGATTGCTACTTCCTTCTCCTTCTCTTTGTCTGTCCTTTTCATCTGATGAATCCGTTGGTGGGTGAAGTCTCTTGCGATACCATGACCTTGTAGTCTTTCCATCGGATAGCGATACCATGACCTTGTTGCAAAAGCTATGATCTAAGGAATAAGGAGAAGGTTCTAAAGAAAAGATGAAGTTTGCTAGACGGGTCGGGAGCATTGCATAAGAGAGTTCCATCTTGTCCATGCTTTTCACACTCGCCATCCTTTTTATCATGTAATACGCGAGGTTGAAGTGAGTGCCGGTCACAAGGCAATAAATCATGAAGCTCAAGCACACATTGGGATGATCTTTGTTCCCTACCAAGCAAAGCACATTCTTCATTACCACGAGTTCCCATTTCTTGTACAACGGGAACATTTCTGAAAGCTTCATTTGAAATGGATCCCCATAGAACACCTTGGAGTTTCTTGTGACCATTGATGGAGATGCTCTTTCCATGAAGACGGTATCCCTTACCGTGGTTGCTTTCGGGATTCTCATGAGGTATGCTTCATGATGATCTACCATGTCATGTAGCTCCGCCAAAGAACATTCATTGGAATACATGCACACTCCTCGATATGGGACACGGAGTATCCTTCCAAATTCTACAAGAGAGTGGGTGTACTCATGCTCATTGATGATGAAGGCTATTGAGATGGTCCCGTCTTCATTCCTAATGATTCTCATTGTCTTGTAAAATTCAAGCACGAACACTGGACAAATTTGCTCGTTAATGTCCAAGAGGCAATCAAAGTTAATTCCTCCAAATACTTGTCGGATGTTGGTGTTCGCGAGGAATGATGGTTCAACCACACCACCTTCATGGAAAAGCCTCTTTTCTAGCAACTTGAAAGCTTTCCTATCCTCTGGGCTTAGGCCTTGTTACGATGGTACATTGGGATGTAGTGGGCGGTATCATGGTCATCTTGTTGGCGGTTACTAGGCATGATTGTTCCTATACAACAAAACCACAATGTGGTGTTAATTGTGTGGATAGTAACCTAAAGGGTTTGATCACAATTTTGCTCAAAACATCTTCATTGAATTCAAGGAATGAATTTTTTTTTTTTTTAGAAAAAAATGTGGTAACAAATTATGATAAACCCATTTGAGCTCAACTTCTAAAAATGAAAATTGTAATCCTAGGAATGAAAGAATGGAAATAACATTGTAGTGATGATTATACTTACACAAGAGATTGTTTTGCTTGAAGAAGATGATCAATTTGCTCTTGTGAACAGTAACTAGGTTTATGTTCGTGAGTCTTGATAGAGAAAGTGGGTAGTGGAACTTCCACAGTGATCATTTCTTACTTATGATGTTTTCTGTTGCACGGATCTCACTGATCCCTTGTATGAGGGATTCGGCTAGTTCAAACTCGGGGATCCGGCATATCAGCAATTTGACAGCTTAAGTGATCCTTGATAATTTTGGTTTGGGTGTTCTAAATTGCCTAGGGTCGATGTTTATGCTCTATAACTTATGGTTTTGGGTTTTGACGAGTTTATACTAGTCCTATTTGACGAGGTTCCCTTTTTATGAATAAATCATAATTCTTTGGGAAGTTTTCAAAGATTATGATAAAATCCTATTTTATCATAATGTAAGAAATTTCACATGGATAGATGAAATGTCAATAATCCTTTTGTGAGGAGTAATGATCAAGGCTCTCGAATAGCCGAGATATCATTATCACTAGTTTGTAGTTTTGTCTATAGAGATCAATGAAGAATACTATTCTTGATGATGAGTTCAATATAGATAACTACTTTAGTGATTATTAAGAGAGCGTAAAGATGAATGTGTAGTCCCTGATGATCATGCAAAAGTGAGATGAATTTGTGTGTCAAGTTTTAAAATGGCATACTCCCCTGGAGAAAGGTTGTAATCCCGTATGTGAATATAATTTCTAACAATGTTTTCATAGATTGACGTCGTTTAATTCAAAACAGTTACTTTTTTTAATATAAATGCATGGTCAGGACATATCAAGACATCAGATAATCAATCATTGTTTTTACAATGATGATCATGGAACTGTTTTCTTTATGAGTAATATAGCTTGATAATCAAGAAATTTCTATGATGAATTCAAATAGGTTTGGTCAAAATGATATGGTCCGTGTGTTGGCAAGGCAACATCATGAAGTTGTTGTCACGGAGGGTGTGTTGCATTTTATAAGTCCAAATGCTTGTATATCTAAGTTATTTGCAGACTTTATATATGTATTATTAAGTGGTATATTTGCAGACATATTACTCAACCAATAAGGTTGATATACTAGGATTGATGACCTGTCAAATATGGCAGTTAATATAGGTATTATGGGTAAAACGGTTTATGGCAGTTATCACTGAAGAGGTATGACTTTTGGACAAAAGTAACCATTGCAACCCTTCAATACATGCCTGTCCATAAACTATATAAACCTTTGTATCTTACAGATATTATCAATTCATATTACAGTTATAGTTTGTTTGTCTTTCCCTCCAAAACTTGTATACTATCCGTTTTATTCACTGCATATCTATTTCACAAACCAAATCACAAATCTCACTGCAACGATGGTTAATACAAACTACTTCATAGAAAACAAATGGACCACACCAAGCCAGAGATCTGTTGGCCATTGTAGTAGGGTGTGTCTGTTTTTTTTTATCCACTGTCTATCTGAGTCTCTTAGAAGATCTCACATGCTTGCCTATGTTGTATATATGTTTATTGATACATTCAAATTATAATCATCAGTTTTGAGAGGTTTCACATATTTACTTTTGTTGTTTTGGATGATATAGACATAAGATAAAGTATCTTATCATATCAAACCTGAGAAAAGGAAGAAGGAATACAGGAAGATCATTTCAGCCGACAACAAAAAGAAGGTAAAACTGTTATGTATACCGGTTTAGCTGTTACTTTTAATAAATTCATGATTTGTTCGAGGCAAGTTTGTTGCAATGCAAATAGGTTGTGAGAGGTAAGGACAGTTTCATCTAAATAGTAGGGCCCAAGCTAGCAGCATTATGAAGAAGAAAAAAAAAAATAGTTTTCACCATTGTGGCACTATCTGCAGCAGCAGTTCAGCTCAAGCACCTGCCCCCACACATTCTCCTGATGCGAGATCAGCACTCTCTGTCCCGGTTCCTTAAAGTTTCTAATCTTTTTTTACTTTTATTTGTAAAGATTTAATTTATGAATAATATGTTTAATTTTTCAAGAGTTTGGTTTTTGTTTATTACATGGAATTATACCATGTTGTCATTTCCACAAGCATTACATTCGTGTCTTTCTTTCTTAACCCAGAAAAATTTCGACTTGCACACGTACTATGGATATTAGCGACATTGTAGATCATGTTCTCGAGCAGGAGATTAAATATTTTCTCAGGTTTCTCAAAGAAAAGAAAACGTTTTGGCACGTAACAGGAGGTAAGCTATACTTTTATGATTCTTTGTTTTTTTGTTTTATTTTTTTTTCTGATTTTTATACCTTATGTTTGAATTATGATGCAGAGGGGAAAATATGAGACAAAATTTGTTGAGGAAATTTGTCCCCTTATCTAAATATGTAAATGAAACTTTGTAACGGAGCTTTGCAATGGAGATGAATTGTTTGACACGATCATACAGAGTGGATATCATAATGAAACGAGGACTGCTGAGCTGACACAGATTATTTTCGGTGTTGTTGAGGTGCGCCACTCACTTGGTGTTATACACAGGTACTTGAAAGCTGTACGTTTACTTGAAACCAGGTTAGTAGGTTTTCAGATGAGTCATAAGGACATGTGCTCATGAAGTTCTTTGTGCATTATTACCAATTCTTGGACCACTTATGTGTCTTATGACAAAAATATAGCTATCTGTAGAGGTTCATACACAGATATATGATTTTTTTTTTTCCAACATGTTATTTATCATAAGTCCCATTGATAGTAGCACGTTAAAACCCGTTACCAAACACCCCCTCACAATCCAAAAAACCATCAAAGATTAAATCGTCACATCTTTTGAACCTCTTAAAACCCATTTCGCATGAGCTTTTCTTATGAACATAACCAAACACCCCCTTAGTTTTTAAAATTAGGCTCATAAACAACTTCAGTCACTTTTAGACACTGGAATTAAGTATAAAGATATATCTGCCAATTGTCCGCGCCCAATGCTTTTCATGCTGTAGTGTGCTAAAATACATCGTTTTGATAAGGACACCCCTACATGGTCCAGATGTTGCAGCCCTTTTCATTTTGTTTTAAAGATGATATGATTCATGTGTGGATTTGATGATTTCGTAGTTTTTAAGCAACCATTGAAGCGAAATAGCGGCGCTATTTTGCCCAAGAAACATTAAGGTACATTAACTGATGCGCGAGCGGGGAACATTACTCACAATGTGAGATGTTCAAAGTGTGGTAGTCGCCCAATTGAAGAGTCCCAAGCTGATATTGTTGTTCTCCTCAGGAAGGTGAATTTTCTTTATAAAATATTTGCTATTCCGCGTTTACCTTTTTGTTGTGTACATTTGCAGCAACGTCGTGCGTGTGTATCCTGCATTAAAAAGTGTTTAAATGGTCTGACAACATGTTTTATCGAAGGTGAATGTTCAGTTTTTTGATGTGGACGTTTGGTTAGATAAAAGGTTTGAGAGCTCGAAACACATGTCATCCAAGGTACCGAGTTTGTAAAAGTTTTAGTAATGTGTTTTTGGTTTTTTTGAACTCATAATACTGCTTAAAATCTTTAAACCAACCAAAATACAGGTTCCAATGATACGCCTGGGCTTGAGCCCACGTCATGTTTGGTGAAGCCATTTGTGACTCATTTGAAAGTTGTCAATGAACAAGTGGCGTCGGCTTTGCAATCTATTACACTTCAAGTGGATAGTCATAATAAAGTTGAAACGTGGTTCACAAAGGGAATCAAGAGGTAGTGCACTTTTCTTATTAATTTCTATGGTTTGAAACGTCACTTTGCAGGATGTCACAACCACGAAAGTAAATGAATTCGAGGACTACTTTAATGCTTTGACTGGTAGTGATATTCTTGCTAGAGCAAAAAAATGTAACTAGAAAGACAGCCGCCTTTTGCATACCAGCTCTTGAGAAGATCAATACATATAGAAATGCCATCCAAGGTTATTATTATTCTTTGAAACTCTTATCATTATTAATTCTTTAACTTGTCATAACGAGATACACTTATCTGATACTTATAGGCGATTTTAATATCTTTTGTTCAATAAATATATGGATTTAAGCTTTATCAGATGACATGTTTCGTTAGTGGGAGTTTGTTATTAACTTGTGACTCAATATGATAGAAGAGAAGCTAATGTTTGTTTCAGATGTGATGAAGGAAACGTCTCCAACGAGCGACACCAACCTGTTAAACTCACTTGAGGATACTGAATGGAAACGGTTTTAAGACAAATACAATGAGGCTTGGAGCAGATGTTTTAGTATTTACCCGTAATCGAGGATAGGATTTTGGAAGGTATGTCAATATTTATCTCAGCCATGCTTTCTGCACTTATAATTGCATATCATCATATATTCTAACCAACTTTTTTGCTTTCTGCACTTATAATTCAAACGTGTTTGGTTGGTACATGATACATCACCAGTAAGTGAAATATCTACGGAAAGCTTGAAATTTCTTTGTTTCATCATTCAAATATGAAATATCTAAATGGCATCCCCCCCCCCCCCCCCCCCCCCCCCCCCCCCCCCCCCTTTTTTTTTTTTCTATTTTCATCCTTAAGTAGGGAAACCATGGCGTGTAATTTGGTTTTGTCTCAAATAATCAAATTAATTGATCTTTGGAATTTGTTATTTTCAGCCTTAAGCAGTCTCTGGCCCTGATGACAAACCCATGATTGTGGTCGAATCATAGTCAAATAATCATGATCATAAGCAACTATGCTTCAATGACACCCCTCTTAGTGATATGGATCATTCTTGATAATAAAATGACAACAATAGTTTGGAACATTAAAACTGCTATGTGTATATGTTTAAATGAGCATTAGCTTAGTTAAACTGCCAGTAGATGTGATAGTTTATATAAAATCTAGATGAACATAAGCTATTTGTAGGAGAGCGTATAGTAGTAATTATTGACTATCTCTAAATAGCACATAACAGAAAGCGTATCATTTAATGTATCCATTATGATACTGGTGTGTGCTGAAGGATCCACTAACGATTTTATTATCAGTTACGTTTCATCTTCAATATGGATTTGTACTTGTTGGATTTTGAGTTTGTAGGACCCTTTTACAAGCTCATTCTAAAGCATGACTGATCACCATAATTCTACAGATATATGTTGTTCATTACTGCAATAACTTTATAATTAATTTTTAGTAATACTTTAAAAATCCTCTGTATGCTTTATGGAATGTATAAAGTTCTTATATCTGCTTTCTCGAACCTTGAATGAATACCTTGAATCTTGAGGCCTATTTTTTGATGATTACTGATGTCGTTATGTTTTGTTTTTTTTAGGTTCACAATTAAATACCCAACCATTGTCTTCTGAATATTATAAGGTTTTGTGGGAAGCTCGAGATGTTAGATCGACTATTCCCAAAGCTAAAAGCTACAGATCATCGGGTAACAAGAAGTTTGTATTCATCATCACCATACAGAAGGACCAATTAATCACTTGATCAATACATAAAAATGGAAGACGCTTCATTATGACATATGACAGCATTCAAAATGACATAAATTTCTACATCTTATTTGCTAAAATATTTGTATTCCATTTTTCTTAAGGGTATTGGATAGGCAAAACTTGCAAACTTGGATCCTTAGTTTGGATTGTGTAAGTTATATTAAAATTACATCCTATTTTATGACAAGTGATTTTCATAACTATAACCAATCTTACTTGAATTGTTTCACAAATGCAATTACAGACTCGAGCTTTATTCCACCTCTCATTTATGCATTTATGGGTAGCTCGAGAGATATTGCCATTGGACCAGTGTCAGTTGTCTCTTTGTTGCTTGGAACCATGCTACAGAATGATATAGATCCCAAAAATAAACGTGACTATCAACGTCTTGCTTTCACTGCACATTCTTTGCTGGTGTTACTCAATTTGCACTTGGCTTTTTCAGGTACTTATTGACCAGTCACTACCATTCATGTTACAAAATCAGTTTTATATGTCAAAAAATTTCATTATAATCATGTTATATGTGGTTTGGTGTTTGTTCCATTTACAGATTGGCTTTTCTGATTGAGTTTTTGTCACAAGTTACTATCGTCGAGTTCATGGGAGGAGCTGCTGTTACCATTTACTTCACAAAGAAGACTGAAATAGTTTCTGTCATGCGCTCCGTTATCAACTCGGCACATCAAGGAGCGAGTCACCTCTTTGTTTTAAGTTATTCATTAAAAAAATTTAATTTTAACTATACATATGAGTCTGGGCACTGTTTATACATGTCATGCGATTATTATCTCTATGACTTTACTTTGGAGAAAATAATAAGTGTTTCACTTTAGCTGATCTTTTTTTTGTTCTTTTTTCAGTGGAACTATCAGACTATACTGATAGGAGTATCCTTCTTGATCTTCCTTATGGTTGCAAAGTTCATTGTAAGACCATTATGTCCGTTCCCTCTTGCTTTATACATTTTATATTTTTCAACCTGTTTCACTCATTACTTTTAAAATTTTGATCAGGAGAAAAAGAACAAGAAATTTTGTTTAGGTGCCAGCAATAGCACCATTGATATCTATTATTGTTGCGGCATTTTTCGCTTTCATCACTCATACAGAGCGTGAAGGAGTTCAAATTGTAAGTTTGATACTTCTCTTGATGCAAAAATGTACTATCATTTTTCCATAAGTAACTTAAATGCCTCAATGAATATATCCAGGTGCGTCATATTAAAAAAGGAATATATCCAGCATCCTTAAGCGAAATTCATTTCAGCGGACCCTTCCTTGCTAAAGTTTTTAAGATTGGAGTCGTTGCCAGATTAGTCGCACTCATGGTGAATACCCCTCCCCTTTATTTTCTTTTTTTTTTCCTTCTTTCCCAGTTCCGTTTTCGTGGTATACTTAAATGAATTATATTCGTATAAATTACAGGAAGATGTCGTAATTGGAAGAACATTTGTTGGAATGAAGGACTATTAGATTGATGGAAACAAAGAAATGGTAGCACTAGGCTCCATGAACATTATTGGTTTTATGACGAGTTGTTATGTGGCCATAGGTATAATTATTTGACTCCAACTTTGACCCATTTTACATATAAGTGGGCACTATTTGGAGGTTTATGTATTTGTTAGTTAGTTTAATTTGTAACAGGTACATGCATTCTTTGAATCAAATTTGGTGGTGCAAATGTAAGGTATGTTAGGATCAGGTTGTGAAAGAAACGAGGAGTGTTTAAAGTGGACTCCCAATGTACATATCAGGTCACTGCCTAAGTTAATTCTTTTTGGATTAGGCTACTGCACCAATAAGGAGCGTTTCCATCTCGACAAACATCAAAAGTTGGATCAAATATGAAGGTGCAGTGCATATTTGAAACCTATTAAAAACTCACATCCAAACACCCTCTTAATTTGTGTTTAAGATTTCAAACCAAATGTTGGACTGCAATTTTATAGCATAACCAAACACCCCTTGATGGTTTAACTTTGCAGCCATGAAAACACCAACGACCTAATATTAACATAGATTATATCCTTATTCAACCATGATAATGATTCAATGGGACAAGTTGGAGTGAAACGCTGCATTGTCTATCTTCTAAGTAGACAGATGGCATTGTTTCTTACCCACTGGGATCCTTGTGGCTCTTTGTTCCAGTTCCACCCAAATAGCCCAAAAAGAACCAACATGAGCCACCACCACTGTTCAATAAGAATGTGGCAGCGGTACAGGTTGTTCCTGTGAAAACACCAACGCACCAAATATCTAGATACAGTTCACCACAATGAGTCGTTGATGACTGATGCGGAATATTGTAACACCAAGTTGGCTTTACAACGATGATTTTAGCATGAATTGAAATAAAAATAGCACATAATGTAGGCTTAAGTCTACTCACAAGTAATCATTATACTACATAAAATTATATTCACTAAATGAGGGATAAGGACATTATAAACAAAAACATTTTAATAAATGTTATTATGATACAAAAAGTGTCTTTCAATTTCAATAACAATATATTCAAAAAAAAACAGTCTATTGTATACAGGTAACGATTACCTGCTATAAAAGATATTTAACCTCCAAAAATATTTAACATAACTAATACCATAAAAATATAATTAACCTCCACGCCCATAAATTATTATTAATACATAGGTTATAACTATAAAAGATCACTGATACCCGTACATACATTTCTTCAAAAATATTTAATGTAAACTAATACCTTCAAAATAATAATTAACCAACGCGTACTTAAACATGAATTTCAATTGACTAATACCATTGAAAGAATAATTATAGGCCATGATTGTCTCTTTATTAATACATATGTTATAACTAAAAAAGATCACTAATATCCGTACATGAACAAATAAAAATGTAAATTATAAGTCATAACTAAAAAGGCCATGTTTGTTAATAACATATGCCATAGTATTTGCGTTTGTAAACAATACAAACTTTTTTTGCAAGTAGGATACTTACATCCTCACTTTATTTAACTAACTATATGTTTCGTTAAACTTACTTATGCATACCAAATTCCGTCGTTGAATCATCAACAAACATAACTTATAATAGGATTCCTAAAACAAATTATCGGTTAGCATATTCGGGCGTGTGTTTATATATCTCATTATCATCTAACCAAATTCAACCTTTATCTACATTATTTAAACAGCTTAATGTAATTACAAACAATCAACAGTCTAAAACATTATATCAAACACATAAACCAAACAAAAACCTACCAATCCAAAAACAACGCATAAAACAACAAACATTAGTCAACCCATATTGTACCTAAAAGCCAATAACAATTCCATACACGTCACAAATCCGATGACAAAGATAAACATAATCGATCTTGGAATCACCATGACAAGAGGAGGTATTCCAGGTTCTGGTGGTTGATTCGATGATGCGTGCTATAGAAGTCGACTGGAGAGACTTCTTCCCGTATCTCAGCTGGATCCCAAATACCATATTTGAGAACAAAATTGATCAAATGTATACCCGAAGTGAGGCTGTGATGAAGGCCTTGGTTCAAGAACACAAAACACATCCAACTACAGGCACATGTATGCATCACAGTGATTTGGAGCAACCTGATCTGAAACCATGGGACAAAAAAAACGATATAGTTACTCAGTTCCAGCGTAACTAACACGCCACGATTTACGGGACTTCACGGGCTGAGATCTTAGGCAACCTTTCAGGTAATTGTTTTATGTTCTTCATGGATAAATTAATTAAATGTAGGAGTCAGAAAAACTTTCATTAACTTTTGCGTATATCAATGGAAAATTTGAAATTTATTCATGTAAACAATTAGAATATACATTAACAAAAGAATGAAAATCATTTGTGCTTGGTTGACTGTTTTATGTAAAATATTAGGAAAATATGAAATAAAATATTAATGCAATCAATCAAAACCTATTAACCTTTTGTGGGTTGTTTTTTAAGAAAATCCTAAAAAAGCTTCCACAATGTTTGATATGGTCAAAGCTGCACTTGCTTTTCTAGAAACGTAAATTTTTCCCTTTATGATACTCGGAAGTTCTTGTAATTTCAGTAATATTGTTAACATATTTTGAACAACCTTCAACCCTCTCGCTTTTAGGCTAATCTTTTTCAGATTTTACTCGCTTATCCGAATTGAGATATAACACGCCAGCTCAAGTTGACACATGTATTAGTTAATGGTTAAAATTTTCTCCCTTTTATGCATATGAGTTATGCACGGTAGTTTATTACTTGAATTTGCAATCAAAGTAATCTCTAACTTGATTCAATAACACCCACACCCCTCCAAATGGAGGAACTTAGGGAGCATCGGGACAAATCACATGCTTGGTTAAGGTTTGATCACGGGAAAGAAGTCACGAGTTCTATAGTCAGACAAGAAATCATCAGTATTCATCTTATCAAGACCTCCTTCAAACTATGGTTCTTTTAAATATGAGATCAAATTGTATTTTGTTTCAAGATCCGGGAAATACCATCAGGAGTGAAAAGCACGAGTTGATAACGTATGTGTAGCATTATCTGTGGCATTGCTCATAGCCTTTTTGACTATATTGGACCTTTTTGCAGATCATTTCTTTATCTGTGGCATTGCTCATAGCCTTGAATATTTCAACAAGGTAAGGTCTCAAGTTTTAAATATGATGTCATTTCTTTTTATTTACGGGATGCACTTGGCGCATCTTTGAAAGAAATATGCAAAGTTGTTACAGGGCCACTTTCTGATCAAGATTGTATTAAGGTATTGTTTATCACTAATTATGTTTTTATACATTTTTATCATGTTTTTTTAAGCACATGATTATGTTTGACTATTGGACATTTCTAATCTTAGGTAAAAACAAGCCTTGAAAAATATTGTGGTGGAAGTCGCTAACGGTGGTTTTAAGAGAACTCACAAAGTTTAGAACATTACAAAAGAACCTACCAGCCGGTTAACGTAAGCTTTATTCATTGTTTTTATAACCTTTTTGTTTATTATGAGTACCATCAAAGTCCCATGCCTTAAAGAATAGTATGCATTTGTGTAAGGGAACACATTCACATATTTACTTTAGCTCGAACAACATAATATAACCTTCATAATTCTCATAAAAATGAATAGCTCTCACGCGACCCTGACTCTAAATGTGTCTAGCATTTGTTTTTCTCGGTTACAGGTTTTTGTTTGGGTTATCTTTTTTGCTATAGTTTTATTAATTTAAAAACCTTTAAATATTAATTATAAACATATCTTATGTGTACACCAAACATATACATATAAAGATCTGTAGGATTAATGATAGTCAGCGATATCCAAAGAAGATAAGCTCACGGTATACCGAAATGATCGACTTCACATGTAAACACCCTTAAGTCCACGTAAACGAAATAGGTGAAGTATTCAATTTCACAATTTCTTTATGTTATTATTTCAAGAAATTTAACTTTTTCAATTTGTTTTATTGTGTTCATATTTTTGCTGGTTATAAGTGTTAAAAGAAAACAAGTACAAAAGATATTAACTTGTGAATGGAAATTTGGGCATGCAAGTTAGGGAAAAACCTCCTGCAATACCTCCATTTGTAATTTATTTTTTTTATTTTTTTTATTAT
The DNA here is from genome assembly GCA_910596185.1 of Chrysanthemum makinoi. Lineage (NCBI taxonomy): Eukaryota > Viridiplantae > Streptophyta > Magnoliopsida > Asterales > Asteraceae > Chrysanthemum > Chrysanthemum makinoi. Next base: position 159,922,668 of record OU343225.1, on the reverse strand, counting down.
TATTTTTTTTACTTCGAATTTTTCGTTTTATTGTGCATGTGTTTGTGTGTAACTTTGGTTCAACTTAAGTATCATGGCTGAGGTTAATTCAAGTACAAATGCTTCATTATTCTATTTGATGTATATTACACAATATGTTTTACAATTTGTTTTCATTCTTCGGCATGCTTTACCATTTAATTTAGATGTTCTCATACATTTCATTGTTCTTTTTACATATAATGCATGAACACTTTTATTTTGTATTCTACTCCCTCCGTCCCAAATTATAAGTCCACTTTGACTTTTTCAAAGTATTTTTATATCAACTTTGACCTTAATTATTTTTTTTAGTGTTATATAATACTTGACGCAAAATATATAAATGGACTTATAATTTGGGACGGAGGGAGTAACTTTTTTGTAGAAATGGACTTATAATTTGGGACGGAGGGAGTAACCTTTTGTCTACAATTTATTTACGTCCAGTTATACTTCGTCAAGTAATCTTATGACGCTAGCCCGCCCATCGGGTGGGTTATGAAGCTAGTATTATATATAAAGGAAAAAGTTAAAAGTTAAAACAAAAAATAAAAATGTTGGGATTTTCAAAAACATATATTTCAAAAGAAAACTATTAATACACATCGAAAATCAGGTTGATCCGGGACGCTTCAAACCCAGTGGGTTAACCCGGTTTAATTTGACCCGTGCTTGACCCAACCCGTCGGGTTGACCCAGTTTAAATCGACCCGTTTTTCGACCGGAACATTTCAACCAGCTGAACCACCCGGGTCAAATCGAGTTCCAAAACATTATGTTTAATCCCCAAATCTTCAAACTTTTATTATTTTTCGTTTATAACCCATAAACTTCTCTTATCACTAAACGATATGTCGCTATAAAATCTCGTTGCTATGCACGGGTACTCGTCTAGTATTTTAGTATTTCATAATGCAGTAGTTAATGAAAGTTCATTTGGAGGACTTTTGCTACGCTTGTGAATTGCTACCAAAAGCCATACAAGAATGTAAAATTGGCTTGTGGTTTATTTCCAAATTTACTAGTTTGACCATTGGCGGTACTAACCCAGAAAAAAATACACCGAGTTTTCCAACATAGGAGTAGTAATTTAAGAATATAATCATTAATAACAGTGGTCATCACAACCAAACCTTGTGTTAAGCTCCTCGTAAAGCCTATTAGTTCCAAACACACACAAAAGGATAAATACCGAAATGAGCTAGCAACCAATCTTTTTGACATTCGTATGCATATGTGATTGCTACTCAAATACTTAAGGTAGTAAAACATTTAAATTAGATCAATTATATAAGAAGATATATACATAAGAGGGTCATGTTTGTTTGTATTTTTTGGGTAACCATGGTTCCAGGCCTTTTGACCATGGTCACAACACACACTATATATAATATGTTGGCGATTGGAATTTTAATTCCACAATTTGATGATAAAAAAATAAAAAAGAGAGAATATTTAAAACCTTTGATGGATTTGCGTGTTTTTTTCAGTTTCGCCTTCAAGTCTCGTTCCATACCTGGACACAGTTGCCATTGTTAATGAAGAATGCAACCCGAACCTTATTTTAATGTGCAAGTCTAGCTGTAGTAATGCAGTTAATGATCTATAACTAACCTTTCATAGTTGTGTGTTTGGATCTCAAGCTAATCAAGTGAGGCAACATCGTTGCTATCTTACCTGCACAATACGACGCCAAAACATAAAGAAAAGAAAAGTTGTAGCATATGTTGAATTTCAGGAAAGAGAAATAGAACACAAGCTGCAAATCACATGTTATAAGTTTTGGTATAAAACTAAAGCCGGCAAAGATGGGCAAATGAGGTTGGTTGGCAATGGCTCAAATAGGTTCGAGTCAAAACGTGTCCAATTCTATTTAAGTTTTCACCAAAAAGAAAAAACTTATTAATTGTGTACTACTGGTTAGATACCCGCGCATAGCGGCGGGCGATAAATATGGTTATATTATATAGTGAATGAATTGCTAACACAACTCTCGTCACATCCCTACCCGCCTAGTGAATTTGTTTCACAACACTCCTAATGGATATGTGTTCGTTGTATGTGTTTGTTTGGGTTTCCCATAGCGTTCCCGCAACACCAAATTGACATCATTATTCCCCGCATATACAAAGAACCCTCACACAAACTTACACGTCAAACATTCCCTCCAAAAGTACATGATTTTGACAAATTAAGGTTAAAGTTGTAGAAAACTAAAATCATAATAAAATAGACCCACTTAAATTTATAAACTAAAAATTCATAAAAATATATCAAAACGGATACCGAATTAAAGAGCATAAAATTTGTGAAATTAGATCATAAAAAGAATAAATAGATAATAAGATATTAAAATTTAAAAAAATAAAGGTGTTTTTCTTAGTTGAAAAATGACACATATCACTCTATGATTGCACCTCATTATCTTAATTTTTTATCGACCCTACAACTTAAATGTTTTATATAATAGTCACTTTGTACTAAAGTGATATAGGATTTTTAGCCATTTGAAATCCTTCTGGTTGTATTTTGAGACCCATTCGACCCGTTTCATAACCAACCCACTTTTACCTAAAAGGGTCAAAACTGTTTAGTACTATTAGAGAATATATATATATAGAACTAATGAATCGAGTATGAAGGGGTCAAGCGGTTCGGGTTTTCGGTCGGTTCCCGTTCACCTTCCCCCCTCATAGCCCATTAGTGGGTAGGGTAGTAAACTAAGAGGCCGCTTGTTTGTAGCATCATATTGAGTATAGAACTGACATACCAGATGGTTCAAGGTTGGTAAGTCTTAAACGGACCAATGATGTGCTACCATCAATAAGACCACATGCAACTATGACTTCGTAGACGCCCAAAATGCCTCCTTCAATTCCCTCCATTCTCAGGTAGAAGTAATAAAATCCGTGTGTATTCATGTATTTGCAGCTCAAAACTTCAGAATGACAGAGGCTGTTTTTGTTCCTCTTAACATACAATCAAAATACAGTATTATTAAGCAAAATAAAATAAAAATTATAAGCAAAACAATGAAGAATAAAAACAGTCTGTTGTTCAAAAAGCATGTGGGAATACCATATGGGCGAGCACATTGAAAGTATCAGTAGCAAAATCGCGAATAACAGTAACAAAAGGATGATCAACATTAATCGGCCATTTTCCTTCCAAATCTGCACTCTCTGCGGAAGTAAGTTCAGGCTGCCACATGAATATATGGCAAACATTTAAGACAATTAATATGTGTGAAACCGTTAATGCATGTGAAGACAAAGAAACCAAAAAGTGTGAATATTACATACCCTCCCCTCATCAAGCTTTTTAAACTCGAGCCAACTATTATGGTCCTCTTCTTTTAAGGGAACTTTGTTGACCTTTGGACGCATTATATCTATATAGTCCTGAGTCGACTGTGCATTACCACCTTGCTTTTCTCCTTACCCGTTGAACATGCTGAATGAACAAAATGCAGAAGAAGGGAAAAAAAAACCATGAGGACGAGGTGATAAAAAGAATGTTCAGTTACAATTAAGAAACACTGTATATGGGCCTCTCTATCTCCAAAAGCAGAACTACTCTATAAACCACATCACGAACCAAACTTACGACTAACAAATCAAAGAAGGGAGAATTAAGAAAGACCTTTCATAGGTTTATGTTCTGTTTCCAAGTTGATCCTTCCAGATTCTTTGACACCTTCTGCACATTCATACAAACCCCATATCAACATAAATTAATGCACCGAAACAAGCTAATGTACATGTTTTCTAACAAACCTTCCGTGTTTTTATGTCCGGAATTCAAAGTCATTGCTATATATATTACCTGCAAACATGACCAGGATAGAAAGAAAAGAAAATGAATTAGGTTGTAGTAGTAACAGAATGTTAACATAGTTAAATAGTGCGTCTGCGTCGAGCCTGTAGGTGGTGGAGATATGCAGGACTAACAAAGTTTAGTCTAAACAAAGACATAAATGTTTCATTTCTCTCTATAAACAACAATCACATAACCCTGGCCCTTCATCTTGGCTAAACCAGAAGTTCTCATTTAAGTAAACAAAAATGCAGACGAGCTGCTATAATAAGCTGATCCTGAAACCCCCATAGCTTAACCATAAACTAACACACAAAAATAAGCTAGTTAAATATGTTTTCCAATACTGTAAAAGCAAATTAGGTTCACAAGTGTGTTACGATGTGATCTTAAAGCGGCAATTTCAACTAATTTACTTATAGAGTTATGATTTGGGATACATTTTAAGTTGAAGAGTTCAAATGGATCAAAATACTCCTAAACAATGCAGAGAAACATGTAAATGTATGCTTTCTTTTTCTCTAAAAACAAGAATCGAAGGTAGCAATTAGGTTGTCCATTATTCAAATAATAACGGAACTGCTTAAGCTTTTTAGATTACATAAGCCCTGTTGCACCTTCATATTGGCTTTTGTAAAAGGGCTTATCTAGGTTTTTCTTCTTTTATAACAAAAAAAGCTAATGAGCCATCGGCTTATATAGCCGGCTTATGGCTTATATGGTTTTGGGCTTATGTTTCATAAGCTCACTTATTTTGAAACTTTTCGGCTTATATAAGTTGACAATGTTATAATGAACTTATATAAGCTAAGCCACAAAAAATGAGCTTATGAAACATAAGCCCAAAACCAAATAAGCCATAAGCCGAAACAAACACCCCTTAAAAGCTTATTTTTGAACTTATGAGCTTGAGAAACATAAGTTAAAAAATAGGCTTATGAAACATAAGCGAAAACCAATTAAGCTAAAAAAAAAATTAGCTAAAACAAATACCCCACCCAATCAATTAGCATGACAAAAACAAAAATAACCTAAACCTGCAAATCCCCAAGCTCAAACACAAATTCAGTTCACGTTTGTTGTTGTTTTTTTTTTTTTTCTAACAAAACAGAGACAGCATCGATCCAACAATCAAATAACCTAAAAACAAAATTAGAGTACCTTACCAAGTTAATCGCTCAAACAACGAATAAACTATACTAATCCACAACATTATTTATCCTTTTTTTACAGAGAATAAATTGCACATAAAAGGTCTTATTTTAGAGTTAATTACATATTTCATCCCTGTGGTTTACACACATTTCTTCCTTTATTCAAACCACTTGCATGTTTGGTTGCGTCTCCCTCACTTGCCTAAAACATGAGGGTATATGGGTCTTTTACCTTCTCACCTAACATTACTGAGTGTGTTAAGTTTGGTGTTGGTCTATCCGGTCTTCTCATTTAAATTTTTTTCTTCTTTGCCACACTCAACCATACAAACATAGTAACTTTACCAAATCTACACCCACATGTTGTTGGGATATGTCCACGTAACAAATACTATATGTTTAATTAAATGTTACTTTAACCAATAGTCGTTAGAAGAATAATTAAAGGACTTAAATGCAAAATCGAGAAAAATAAAACTTTCCTTTCGCCCCTTGTTTGGCCGATCGGATAAGGGGTGTTTGAGGGAGGTTTGGGATTCCTTAGCTTGCAAGCCATGTAATCTCATGAAGCCTCTAGCTTTGGTTTCATTCACCTCATCATATTAACTCAAAACCCAAAAGTTTCTCTTGTTTTTCCTCTTGTTCTACTCGACCAAACACATACACAAAAGTGTTTCGGTTTGGTCTGTTTGTGTCGATCGGAAAACAAACCCACAAAGGGTTTAAGCTTTTTTTCTCGGTTTCTTGGTCGATCGATTTAAAACCCCATATGGTTTTCGGCTCTTGTTTCGTTGGTCGATGATGCAGGTTTTCTAACCAGGATTTAGATTTATAAATCTCGACTACCTATTGTCTACCTAATTCACTAACGAGCAGTGTACCCGGTCATGCGTAGTATAGAATGTGGTAAAACCGAGGTCGTTCCCAAGATTTATGTGAGCGGATCCTAATTAAAGTCTAATGTCACATTTTTAAAAGAGATTTATATGATAAATGAAACTAATTACGAAATACGTAAAATAAATAGATGTGAATGCAGTAGGGAGAAAGTGTATTAGCATAGTTTAATCATCCTATCATGAAATGACTATGTTCTCTAATTATGCTTCCTATCACTTCCAGTTGGGTTTAAATTCTCCAAGACTCTATGGTCAATTCGTCGCCTATTTCACATAGATCCTACCGATATCAAAGGTATTACTCTTCTGATTAACGGAGGTTCTCAAAAAATTATGCTAAGTCATTAAGTGCCGCTACATGCTAGATTCATTCTAATGTGTGATCTGGCCGTTAGGATCTTAGACCACACATCCCTAACTTCTTAAGTTTATCCAACTTCGAAAGGTGATCCTTTAGTCCATTCGCACACAAGGAATTGGTAGTCCAATGGTCAATTCTCACCAACCCTCGCAACCTACTACTCTAGAGTCCTTCGATCCATTCTCCTAGTGTAATAAGTACAACCGCCCTTCAAAACAACCAAAGCTAGAGGATCTATTAATAAACTAAGTATGCATACACTAGAAGCAATTATGAAAGCGAGAAAGCATAATCATAACATTAAAGGAATCATAAATAGGCTAGCACCAAAGTTTTTAGCCAAACATAATGTAAATTATACCAAAAATGATGAATAAAACATTAATAGAATTAAACATATTATTTGATACAAAATTACTTGATGCCGAGCTAATAATGATGATGATTGCTCGTGAATTCTCCCTTGAAATATGGCTTTGAACTGCTGAAAATTGCCCTGGAGTGGTCCCCTAGTCGAGCCATAGGAGGGGGTGAAGAGATATACTCAAAATTGCAGATTTAGGGCTGTATTCATAGGCCTCGACAAAGTTACGGCGTAACTTTAAGTGTAAATTACGCCGTAACTTATTTTAGTAAATAATATATTTCAAATCTCTAAAAGTTAAGCCGTAACTTACGATTCGTTTACGACGTAATCAAATAACAATTACGGTGTAGAAACTAACTTCGTACTTTTTCATGTCTTCCATCTTTGAAACTTTCTTGCCTTTGTCTGCGTTTAACCCCTGATGTATAGCGATGGTTTCACTCGAGTCCGAATACTACTATAGGTATAATACTTATAAAATATGGACGGTTTCAGCCTCTCATCGTTCTTGACATTATTATACTTGGTCCTTGTGACATAATTAAACTTAATTTGAGTTGTCACCTTTAGTCCTCGATCGTTCTTGTTATTTTTACTTTTAGTCCTCGGAATAAATATCATTTGACTTCTTTTAGCCCTTGGACTTTAACTCCTTCACGCCCAAGTAATTAATTACGGCGTAACTAAATCAATAAATTACGCCCTACGCCGTAAGTCTTCGTCCGCCTATATTTATCCACTCCATAAATCACTCTACGGTGTAACTAAATTACCACGTTACGCCGTAACCTTCACATTAATTAATTACGGCATAACTTAAAGAGTAGGTTACGCCGTATCCTTCTTGGTCTTATTTTTACGACGTAACATTATTAACTAGTTACGGCGTAACCTTCATACAAATTACTTTGGCCTTTGTAGTATGTGTTACGGCGTAAGTCAATCGTCCATTTACGCCGTAACTTATCTTCAGAATATATTGTTTTGCATATTTTGGCCCTTTCTCACATCTTTTCTGCTCCAACGCCTCTTTTAACCTGAAATGTAAATATGAACGACTTAAGTACCATATTAATACAAATGAGGCCATAAACATGAGACTTTGTTATATAAAATATCAGGCTAATTTGATGTTATCAAATATCCCCCCACTTGAACACTACTTGCCTTCAAGTAGACCTTTTAAATTATTTCTAAAAAGATATCTCCCAAGAAGTCTTTGAAGATATGAGTTTAAAAACTAACTAAGCTAGAAATTTCCAAACCGAGCACCTCACGAAAAGGGAATTGAAATCACACTCTCTCTTACAAATCTATGTGTTATATTTTAGGGGTGATCACTCAACTACTAAGTCACGGTGAGTATTCTATCATATGTTTCGCAAAGATACTTATCTCTACCACTAGAGTCTATAGATGTAGCTTTCAAAAGGCAAATGGGTTGACACAACATAAATGCTTACGGGGTTATTTTGTCATTACTAATGAGCTACGACGAAGGCGACAAAGACCATCGATACATGACCAAATCCATGGGCAAGAAACCAATGACCGCTCACTCCCTCACCTAAACTCGATTCACGACCAAGGGTAGGATATGACATGGGAAAATATTTAATGGGTGTAAATAAAAAGACATGAAACAAATAGTTTCCTAAGTCCACAATCGCCCCACCACTAGTCGTATTCAATCCCATAGTAAAAACCAAGGGTCAAGAGTCAAGGGGTATGCAAGACACGAGTCAATGCATATAAAATATGGTGTAGTGCCTCATAATCTCCATAAACTGGGCAAATAATAGGCATTAACTCGGCCTTCATTATCAATGAAAAAAGTATGTGCTTTAAAAAAAATTGGGTCAAATTTAGCACATATTTTTACCAAAAACCATATAATCAATCATTCTATCCCTTCCCATCGCGTGCCCTATTGTACAATTATAAAACTAAAGTGAAAGGTGAGATAGAAATGTGCTGGTTTAATAAGTGTAATCTGTTATAATTGATAAGTTAAAACTGTAAAAGCTGCACAAGGCGGGAATCCTTAACACAATACTATCAACTATAAACAAACTAATAAACTCTTGCTTGCATTCTTTTTTTTTTGATGCAAGACAAGGTATACATAAAAATAAGAATGATACGAACATATAAAAGCATCCCCCACTTGAGATCAACTATCATCTAAACCCGACTTCATTCCAATACCCTTTATTCAAACGCCCGCGACTTTCACCAGAGGAACCAAACTTGACTAACAGCACCCGAACCATGGACTTTTAGAAACTACAGGGTAGGCTAGGCGATAGGTATAACGAACATATAATATGGGTTAACAAAATGAAAAGAATGGCTCGGACGGGTATACTAGGGGTACCTTGCACTAATAATGAGTGCAACAAAAAGGGTTTAACTGAGGGATTGACTGATCGATGCGAAAAGTGAATATACACATAAATGGATGGACTATTTGGGTTTAATCCTAAAAATTTCCTTATATCCTAGCTGCACCGATTACACCAAGTTGCCTCAGTGTAATTCTCATGAATATACACATAAATGGATGGACTATTTGGGTTTAATCCTAAAAATTTCCTTATATCCTAGCTGCACCGATTACACCAAGTTGCCTCAGTGTAATTCTCATGATTATGGCCTCGAAAAGATGTACAAGGCCAAGTTCTAAAGTCTACTACACCACTTGGCCACTCAAGTTTATGGTATTATGTATAAGGGGAAAACGGAAAGGCTTATCCTCACACAATGTAAATATAGGGTAGTCGAACTTCTTTTGGGAATTAGGACTTTGAATCCGAATATGACACTTTTCTGTATTAGGTACCAAGTGCACTACTTGAGTCAATGGTGATTCGTTAGCAATCAATACTCTCCATCAGAGTAGTACTTTATGCCCCTAACCTAAGCATCATGATGAGTCAACTAACTGATTGCTAGTAGCAATCAACACTATCTAACAGAGTCATACTCTGAACTTCCTAGACCCCTCGTCCAGTAGAGATTCTGTGCCTAACGGAAACCTTGAAATCCAAAAGGAGTAACCTAAACTGCGTTCCTTGGGACAACCACCTAATCATTCTCTCGTCCTTCGAGAAACACCTGCTATCCTTTCGGTCCTCTCACCGAACGATAAGCTACACCGTAGATGAAACCTTTAAGGTAGATCCCGCACCATTTCCTTAGTGGTTGTTGGTAG